>JARFXV010000856.1:730000-917500 GCA_031761425.1 Cosmopolites sordidus | reverse complement strand
TAAACCACCAGTCTTATGAATTTATTTACGCACCTCGTATAATCAAAAACAAGCTTCAAGAGTTTACGCAATTAAACTTCACAACTACATTCAGCCTACAGTCCAGATCTTGTGCTATCCGACTTTCAATATTTCCGGAGATTCTTTTTCGAAGATGGAACTTAAGTAATCTAATTCAGATCGAAATAAGACTAGTGTCAGCGAAACTTCATGATATATGACCTCCAACTTTAGCTTATTTATATGACCTCCAACTTTTTTGCAGAATCAAACGACCTTTACCTTAAAAATTGACATTATTACGTTTTAAAATGTATATCAGGAGTTTTAATAAAGAAAAAAATGCAAATAACAATTTAAATAAATGAACCACTTTTTTTTCTTCTCTCTATTCATAACACCAATTCACTATGTTCTGGACTGTTAACAGTTTATATTAAAATATATAAAAAGTTAAGATTGAAAAGTTTCGCAGAGAAATTTAATTATCATAAAACAGAATGTTCATATGTCGGTGAACCGTTATCAAGATCAAATTTCTATTGTTTTTCTAATATCCTTTTTGACATACATGAACGAATTAAACAGTCATCAATTTGGGAAAAATAGTAGTTACAATTTTACAGTGCTTGCCTTTTTATAAAGACAATGTTATGTTTTAGTCAATCAACATTAATTGATTACCGGCGTTTTTATTGTTGTCTCGGATAATATATACATAATCTACTGATGATTTATCTCTTAACAATACTTTAATTATAATGATACTTCCAATCTTCTGTTGGTTTTTCCATTTGATTCCAATTCTTTTATTTCTTTTTAAAAAGTGTTAATACACTTATTGTTTAGTTTATATGAGACTGTTTAAATGGTCACTCATTTTCAGAACGCATTAGAAAAATCCGGTTCACGAAAATAATTGCTACCGGCCGCTAAGTGTTTCTAGAGCATCGTTTCTCAAAGTTTTTGCGGTCGCTACCCACTAAATAGCCAAAAAGTTAATTAAAAAATTTGGGATCCCCTCACCATAATATGTTAATTTGACGTTTGTCAAAGTTTTACATCGGCCGGTTAACGCGGCGACGATTCGTCCTTTTTTTCAGTACCGTGATTTATGAAGAATCGTTTTATTTTTAAATGGCTTATAAACTCCTACGAGCGTATTTACACGTTTACGAATCGTAAAAAAAAACGAATCATCTATTTGTCTTTTTTTTTAAATGACGAATGATCAATGTTAGATGTATGTGTGAATGGGCCTGTGTAACCCCTTGTTTTTATATTACTTTTACCAATTCGAACCTGTGCAATGCACTTGTATCCACTAGTAAAATGAGCCGCCCGCGCATCTCATGCCACCTGCCCATTCATACGAGACGGATCATTCATCCCGAGCGCGCTTAGGCACGTTCCTATGTGCTCCTAGTGCTTTGGTAATAAAAACAAAGAAACGAGACGAAGAGTTTTATTATTAATTATGTACTACGATTTCTTCTCTCACCCAGTGTTAAATACTACGATTTCTTCTCGCCCTCAGTGTTAAATATATTAATAACAGTATGGTAATAAAACAAATTATTAATATTAAATAAAATGAACAAATTTGTGACAAAACAAATTGTACCGTCTATATCTGGGTGAACAGTAAAAGACCAGGTAATACAATGAAACATATTTAATATTTAAAATATGGATTCATTGCCTTAGATGACAAACCGCAATGTGTTATTTGTTTTCAATTATTGTCCGCGGAAAGCATGAAGCCTTCAAAATTAGACCGGTATGTTGAAACAAAACACCCGTCTTTATAAAGCAAACCAATAGAATTTTTCGAGCGTAAATCACTGCTCTTAAAAAAACAACAAATTGCTATCAACAAATCAAGTCGTAATGAGACTGCAATACTTCAAGCATCCTATTTAGAAGTATTAAGAGTGGCAGGGAGTCTAAGGTTCACACGATTGCGATGCGGTGCGGATCATTTTACCCGCTGCCATTGATAAGGTCAATGTGATGATAAGTCCGGAAGAAACAAAAAAGTTGAACACTTTCAAATGACACAATATCGAGATGTATTAATGAAATGGCCAATTATGTTCACTATCAAATAATTGAAAAGGTTAAATTAAGTGAATTTTTTGCTATTCGGTTCGACGTGTCGAACTTCGAAGTCGAACTGTCGAAGGTTTCAAGTGAAAAATCAAGTGAATTTTTTCCTGTTGAACTTGGTGCAATTTTTGTTTTTTGTTCGATACGAATGCGAGGGATCAATTAAAGAAAATATGCTATTTTTCAAATCAATCCCTGGTCGTGTAACTGGAGAAGGATTCTTTAAAGTATTTATTGATGCAACACAAAACGAAAACTTGGACTTTAGTAAATGCATTGCGGTATATACCGATGGCGCAAAAGCGACAATAGGGAAGAACAGTGGTGTGATAGTAAAATTAAAAGACATTATGCCACATATGGAATGCACACGCTCCTTTCGTAAAAATTGTTAATTTTATTAAAAGCCAACCATTGCAGACTATATTGCTTTCCACATCGTGCGAAGAAATGGGTGTCAAATACGAGCTATTTTTCCATACTGAAGTCAGGTGATTGTCGCGACTAAAAGTTTTAACAAGACTTTTTGAATTGCGAGATGAATTGAAAATCTTTTTTTACAGATAAAGATAGCTCATTTTCAGAGTTTTTCAAGATGGAGAAACTTTATTATGGTTGGTTTACTTAAGGGATATATTTTCCCATTTGAATGACTTGAATACGAATTTACAAGACTACGAAAAAGGGTCATCCCTGTTAGACCGAGCATCAAGAATACCTGGGTAAAACATTACGTTAATGCGCCTTGACACCAAGCAAGTTCAGTTATCGAGTTTTAGTAGGTAAAAATGTCAGTGTGGTTTCGCAACTACCTTATTTATCAGACTTGAGTCCCGGTAACTTTTTCCTTCTCACTAAATTGAAAATTCACCTCAAAGGACACCATTTGGAAGCATTGGAGAACATTGAAAAGACCGTAACCTCATCAGCTGAAAACGATTTCAATCTGCGTTCCAGCACTGCTATGAAGAGTGGAGAAACTGTCCAATGCAACTACTTTCAAGGAGACAATGTAGAATTTTCATTGCATAAAAAAATTATAAAAAATTACTTTCATTAGTTTATTTACACATCTCTTTACATCATCTCTAATAATATTTATAATATAATTAAATAGAACATTTTTTTTTTCTTACCAGATATTTAGTTAATTTTTGATAACATATAACGTAATTTTTTAATTAAAATGCACAATAAAATGAATTCATATATAAAATAATATTAAACTTTATCAAGTACACCATCCATCTCTCGTAAGTTGCGTACAAGTATAATAACCGGTGATGTATTAAGAACCGTTTGTAAAACAGGAGCTGTTTTCACTGATATTATAAAACGAATGGCATAATAATTACAGGAATTAAATTCAGTATAATGTATGCGATTACTATTATTATTATCAGGAGAACTGCATCCGCCATTTCTATAAAGGATTATTTCATTCAGAGCGTGAGAGTATAGTGTTTGAAATAACACAAATTGATATTCTTAATTTCGAAAATTCAATGACTCATCAAATAGTTTTATTCTAGTTCAAATAGTTTTGTTCTAAGACTTTTTGAATTGCGAGATGAATTGAAAATCTTTTTTTACAGATAAAGATAGCTCATTTTCAGAGTTTTTCAAGATGGAGAAACTTTATTATGGTTGGTTTACTTAAGGGATATATTTTCCCATTTGAATGACTTGAATACGAATTTACAAGACTACGAAAAAGGGTCATCCCTGTTAGACCGAGCATCAAGAATACCTGGGTAAAACATTACGTTAATGCGCCTTGACACCAAGCAAGTTCAGTTATCGAATTTTAGTAGGTAAAAATGTCAGTGTGGTTTCGCAACTACCTTATTTATCAGACTTGAGTCCCGGTAACTTTTTCCTTCTCACTAAATTGAAAATTCACCTCAAAGGACACCATTTGGAAGCATTGGAGAACATTGAAAAGACCGTAACCTCATCAGCTGAAAACGATTTCAATCTGCGTTCCAGCACTGCTATGAAGAGTGGAGAAACTGTCCAATGCAACTACTTTCAAGGAGACAATGTAGAATTTTCATTGCATAAAAAAATTATAAAAAATTACTTTCATTAGTTTATTTACACATCTCTTTACATCATCTCTAATAATATTTATAATATAATTAAATAGAACATTTTTTTTTTCTTACCAGATATTTAGTTAATTTTTGATAACATATAACGTAATTTTTTAATTAAAATGCACAATAAAATGAATTCATATATAAAATAATATTAAACTTTATCAAGTACACCATCCATCTCTCGTAAGTTGCGTACAAGTATAATAACCGGTGATGTATTAAGAACCGTTTGTAAAACAGGAGCTGTTTTCACTGATATTATAAAACGAATGGCATAATAATTACAGGAATTAAATTCAGTATAATGTATGCGATTACTATTATTATTATCAGGAGAACTGCATCCGCCATTTCTATAAAGGATTATTTCATTCAGAGCGTGAGAGTATAGTGTTTGAAATAACACAAATTGATATTCTTAATTTCGAAAATTCAATGACTCATCAAATAGTTTTATTCTAGTCATCGTTGGTGAACAAGTCATTGCATAAAAAATGATACTTAAACTTAAAATTAATAATAACATAAACAGTAACTAAGTGACGATGTAATTCGTAAAAAGTTTGGTTACTCTTATTATTGCTACACGCTTATAATGGTCGAATTTTCCCATCACGTTTTTTTCATATAAATGTAGCTATTTTTCCCTCTTATAACTGTTACACTTTGGATCCTAGTTTAGGGATGGTTTTTATAAAATACAAAGATTCATCCAAATCTAAAAAATCCAAAATGTATTGATTTCCTGATCTCTATAACATTAATCACCATGGAGGGAAAGAACATGTTCAGAAAATTTGCTGTGCATTTGTTTCAGTATTTCCGTATGGTGTAGCGTCGTTTTGCTAAAACCACATAGAGTTCATTTACCGTTTATGTCCACTTTGAAGTGTATAAAACATCGATATTTATCAAAAAGCATAATATTATTTGAATTTTTATGTTATATGCTACTTAAATAACTTAATAGTTAGTAGAAAAAAAAATAAATTTACCCATAATAACCTTAAATTTCAATAAAACAGCCCATGGTCACAACTTGCACATCAAAAACATACAAGTGCTACTTTTGATCATACCATGGCCAAAAGTAGTGCATACGTTTTCCAGTTTAACACTTAACACTTATTTATTTAATATATTACGTTATTTACGCGTATATTATTCAATTATTAATGCTTAAATTTCAATAAAGCTTTAAATAGTCAATAAAGGATTTTAATCAATAAACTAAGAATTCATTTTTTATTATTTTATATTTTATAGGTTAAAATGTCATCGAGAATAAAAAAGAAGACCGTGGAGAAAATTCCTAAATTAACAAATGCGACAATTAGTAAACCTAAAAGGACATTTTTTACTTATTCGGAAACTGATTTAAAGAAAGCCTTGGAGTTAATTAAAAATGGGACCGCTATCGCAGCGGCTAATAAGCAATACAAAATTCCAAGAACTACGTTATGAAATAAAATCCGAGGAAAAGTACAAGAAACTTCAGGTCGAATTGGTCCGAAATCTGTGCTTGGTCGCAATCAAAAAACAATTGGAAGAGTGGTTATTAGGAACTAATAGAATGGGTTTTCCAATAAATACAGATTTTTTGATACACTCTATCAAGCAGTTAGTGGAAACAGAAGTAATAAGTAGTAGAAAGTGGTTTGAAGGTTTTCTTAGGAATTATCCAGAGAGTAAAAAGAGCTGAA
The DNA here is from genome assembly GCA_031761425.1 of Cosmopolites sordidus. Lineage (NCBI taxonomy): Eukaryota > Metazoa > Arthropoda > Insecta > Coleoptera > Curculionidae > Cosmopolites > Cosmopolites sordidus. The sequence goes on along the minus strand of JARFXV010000856.1, from coordinate 911,586 downwards.
CATCTTTGCAAGGCTCGGGCAATCGTCACTGAAAATGGCATACGTTCTTGGTTTCTCCATGTGGCAGAAGAGCTTGGCGAAAGATTCTCAATGAGTTTTTGACATGGATGAAACGGCAATACATCTGAATCACTGAAGGGTGGTCTTGAAAGAAAGAGGAAAAGCTGTTCATGATGTAGCTGGTAATGAAAAAGAAAATGTTACTGCAAACACTGCTAGGGAATTCGCATCACTGTCAATTTTCAAGTATGAACGTCTACCTAAAATTTGTGTTGACTCTTCTCCAAAAGATTGGGGTATAGGAAAATCGGAGAATGGGTGGATGACAAACAAATCTTGTTATTTTTACCAATATTTTTTATAAATTTCTTCAGAAAAGTTAAATCAAACTACCTGTGATTGTTTTCTTAGATGATCATGTTTCTCATATGCCTATCCATCTGAATAAATTCTGTAAAGAAAAATAGATCATCCTGTGCTGTTTCCCACCCCACTCGACGCATTTTTTACAACCATTGGACGTATCTTTTTTTTTCCTCTGAAACAAAGATGAAATAATTTAATTCGTAATAGGCGCATACAAAATAAAGGTGGTGATGTGCAAAAGCATAACGTTCCATAACTTTTTTGTCAAAACGTATTAATAAGGAAAATTTCGCAGATGTTATCAAGAATGGATTTATAGCTTGCAGTTCGTTTGATGCTAATGCAGCTGATTATAGTAAGTGCATTAAAATAAAAGATTCTCAAAACCATCAAAGTATCATATATCTAACGAACCTGATTCACAAAAATCGACGCAAGTTTTCTCATCGAGAAAACGTTGAAAGCAAAATTGATGCTAATCTTTTACAACATTTTAAAAATACAAGAGTTACTGGTATTGGTTGGGAAACTGATGATAAATATGAAATTTTGCATGATTTTTGGATCGGGGTTGTAAAAGATGATGCAGACACAGAAAATGAATTGCAATATTCATCTTGTCTTCCTCTAGCATCTGAAGATCCTTCTCCTTTGAATGAATTGAATTCTCCTTCTCCTTTGATTGAATTTTCATTTCCTGAGTTTCTTACGCCTAACCTTAATGAACGTGAGTACGATTGAAAAAAACATAGTTGAAATATAATCTCTTGATATTCATCTTTTTTCAGTTATCTATCCTTCGATCAATTTTTGAATTATATTTTAATTTGATTACATTTTTTGCCCTTTTTAGTCGAAGAACAATTGGAACCTTCTAAGTCTCATATTTCTGACCAAAATTCCGATTGTGGAGTACCTTTTTTGAATGAATCTCCTAACCTCGTAGATAATAATAAAGATCCAAACGCTGTTAGAACAGTTATTCCGTCCAGTGATACAACTATCCAATCGCCTGCTATTATTGAAGTAATAGAACCTGTAGTTACTAACGTTAGCACAAAAAATGTATATAATTTCAACACTATTACGATGCGTGGAAAATCACTAGATGAAACGGATGAAATTCTTATGTGGCCTAAAAAAGAGAATACAAAGTGAAAACGTTAGGTTGAATATTTACCTTCAGTAATAACAGCTAATAAATGGGCAGAAATCATGGAAGCGAAAGAAAAAGAGAAAAGTGATAAAGAAGAAGAAAAAAGACTAAAAAATTCAAAAAGAAGAGAGAATTGAGAAAAAGAAATCGGAAGAAAAAATTAAAAAACAATTAGCTGCTAAAAAACCTGTAACACTGCGAAAAAATTCTAAAAAATAAGTTAAACTTTCATATGTATAACAAGTCTATTATATTTTGTTCAAGTATACTAATAATAAATTAATATTTTTGTTATTAATTGAGTAAATATTAATGATATTCCTTTCAGCAAAAAATATTAATTACAATGACCAAAAGTGATATAGCCAATGGCCAAAAATAGTGCTTCTATGGCCACTACTGGCGAAATGGGTGATATAATGAGATATAATTATTTTTTCTTATAAAAGTAAGTTTTAAAAGTTTTTGCTTTTAATAATTTGATTACTTATAGACTAAAGATTTGATTAATTAATATTTTCTTATTAGATATTTTATTTAAATTGATTTAATTCTTGATGAAAAATACGAAATTGTTTAAAATGGCCACAAAGGGTACATCTTTCCCTACTCTACATACATTCCTATCTCCCAGTTTAATATGTTCCAATTCTGGCCAGAAAAAGCAGGTTATCAACAATATTGTGATTTTTTTATGATATTTGCGTTGTTAACCTCATAGGTCCGATAAAAGATACTAAATTGAAATGTTTTGAGTATGTAACGGTAGTTATATACTAAAGAGTTGTTCAATAAGAGCTTTAAAAAGGAACACAACAACTAATAGTGATAATCTGGTAATTTTGATTTTATATTGAAGACGAAATATTGTATTGTGTTTTGAAGTTAATGCTCAATTGTCCCCTTCGGCTTTGTCTGGGCGAGTGCAGTGGAGGCCTCAAGCGGTAAACAGTTTGGCGCCCTCAAACATCAATTTGGAAATAGAAGTTCCAAGAAAACTCTTATAAACGTATTAACAAAAAACAAAAGTAATTTCATACCGTTTCACATTAAATAAATTGATTTAATAAATATTTTTACATAAATTTCTGTCTTGTTTTATTTCATGCAAAATCATCATTTATTTTGCCAGTGTTAATTCGGTTCAAAATTTCCTGCTCTATATACAAAATGACCAAGTTATTTAGTCTTTTTCTTCCATTGTATTCCTTAAATAATTTTTTACTCCCTTTAAAATAGAAAATTATCTTTCTCCGTACGCATTTGATAAGAGAATGGCTAGAAAAATTTTCAGTAATATTTCTATATTCGGAAATGTGCAAGATATTTCTTTGGCGACTCGATAGATGTGATATCTACCGACACCACTACCATACGAGAAATTTAAGTTGTCTGATGTAGGTTTTATAGTGTCCTCGTTTTCTTTTAGAAGTATTAAGAACTGGTCCAATTCATCTTCCAAAATACAAACATCAATGTCTCTTTGTACATATCCTTCGACATTTTTAACGCTTCTTTCTTTCTTCTGTTAACAATTTCCAATCAAAAATATACCAAAATGCTTTAGAAAAACTTCATACTTCTGAGTTTTTTGAGATAGTTGTGCCTTAGTGTTATTACATATGACAAAATAAATTTACTTTAAAATCTTCTTTAATTGTGAATTCATATCCGACTTGTTTGTTTTCATCAAAAAACATATTCATAAAAATATATATATATATATATATATATATATATATATATATATATATATATATATATATATATATATATATATATAGTTTAGGCTTCAAATCGTCCAAGCTTATGCACCAACTATAAGCCATAAAGATGAGGAAATTGAGGAATTTTATGATGATGTGGCCCAGCTTTTATACAAGGAGAAATGTAGGTACAAAATCCTGATGGGTGATTTTAATGCCAGAATTGGAACAACAAGAACAGACGAAAATGCAACTGGCCCATATGGAACTGGTGAGCGAGACAATAGAGGTGACAGATTAGTTGATTTTGCTGAAGGACAAGCACTATATATTATGAATTCATTCTATAAGAAAAATATCAGCAGAAAATGGACATGGAAAAGTCCATCTGGGCTCACAAGCGAAATTGACTACATCATGACCAACGATAAAACAATATTTACCAATTGTACTGTCCTTAACAATTTTAATGTTGGAAGTGACCACCGAATTGTACGAGCAAGGCTTCGGATTGACTGTCGAAAAGAGCGAGAAAAAATGGTAAGATCAAAGAAGGGCAAGGTGGATTCTGGAAAACTGCTGGAGAGAGGAAGCGATTTTGAGATTGCTTTGTCAAACCGGTTTACTGCGTTACAAGATCCAGAGGAGGTGGAAATATCAGTTCAATATGAAGAAATCGCCAACAATGTACTTCAAACGGCTGCTTCAATAGCACCAGAGGAAAAATGTCTCAAACAAACAAAAATCAGACCATTGATTTAATGAAGAAACGGCGAGCAATGAGAAATGCAGGTAGTCCTTTTGGCAGGGTCGAGTACACTGAGCTCTGCAAAACTATAAGAAAACGTATCAGAGAGGACACGCGCCGATTCAATATGCAGCTAGTGCAAAAAAACCCTGGAAGAAAACAAAGGAATTAACAAAGCTAAACAGAAGCTGAGAAACAAAAGAACGCAAATATATGCTTTAAAGCGTGAGGATGGCACAGTGTGCAGGACGCGTACCCATATGTTAGAGATTGTCAGAAGGTTTTATTCCCAGTTATATGAAGATCAGAGCCAGTCAGGGACAGCAATACCCACGAAAGAACAATATATAATACTAGATATCCTAGTGGAGGAAGTAACAAATGCTATAGAATTGATGAAGAACTGCAAGGCTCCAGGAAAGGATAGTGTAACTGTCGAAATGCTAAAAGCTGGTGGTCGGACGTTACATAAAACACTGGCAAAATTATACTCAAAATGCCTCAAAGAACAAAAAGTACCTGACTTATGGAAAAATGCAGAAGTGATCCTTTTACATAAAAAAGGAGCACAGGAAGATTTAAAGAACTACCGTCCAATAAGCCTCCTATCAGTGATGTACAAAGTTTTCACTAAGATAATTTCTAAAAGAATATTAAAAAAACTGAATGACGCACAACCAAGAGAACAAGCAGGATTCAGAAGTGGATTCAGTACAATGGATCACATCCAGGTTGTACAGCAGGTCATAGAAAGGCACAACGAATACACCATGCCACTGTGCTTGGCTTTTATCGACTACGAAAAGGCATTTGATTCCATCTCAAAGCATGCGATAATGGATGCATTGCTTAGCCAAAGTGTAGAGAGAGCCTATGTAAACCTATTAGAATCGATATATGATGGAGCTACAGCCACAATTCACCTTGATGATCTTGAAGTGGGAATTAATATAGAACGAGGTGTACGGCAGGGTGACGCAATATCGCCTATTCTTTTCTCGGCTGGCCTTGAAGAAGTATCCCGTAAACTGGATTGGGAACAGGATGAGGTAAAGATCAATGGTGCAAACTTAAACCATCTTAGATTTGCAGATGATATTATTCTCATTTCACAAGACCCAGAGGAGCTGCAAAGACGCATATAAGAACTGCAAAGGGCTGGCGAACCATTTGGCTTGAAAATAAACCTGAAAAAGAGTCAGGTTATGTTCAATAACTTCGCTCAGGACAGAAGAATTTCAGTTTTAGGAAGGGATTTAGAGATTGTGGACAGCTTTGTATATCTTGGGCAGAGGATTTCGATGGAGGGGAATACCGCCCGGGAGGTGGAACGGCGTGTTAAATGTGGCTGGCAGGCATTTGGTAGGCTCAACATAGTGTTTAAGAGCAGACTCCCACTTTGCCTGAAAAGAAAAGTATTCGATCAGTGCGTTCTACCCGTTATGACATACGAAAGTGAAACCTGGACACTCACATCGCAATCAATTCAAAAACTTCGGGTGGCACAGAGGGGAATGGAAAGATGTATGCTTGGCATTACAAGACGAGACAGAAAGTCCTGCGCATGGATCAGGGAACAAACAAAAGTCTGTGACATCATTGGAAGAGTAAAACAGTTGAAATGGAGATGGGCAGGCCATATAGCGAGGCGATGGGACGACAGATGGACCAAGGCAATCCTGGAGTGGATACCGCTTGATCGCAAACGTCCGCGAAGAAGACCGAAAGCACGATGGACTGATGACATCGTTAAGTATATTGGACCCGAGTGGCAGAGGAAAGCCCAGGACCGTGAAGGTTGGAAGCATGCTGAAGAGGCCTTCATCCTGCAGTGGATCGATACGGGCTGATGATGATGATGGTGATATATATATATATATATATATATATATATATATATATATATATATATATATATATATATATATATATATATGTATATATATATATATATATATATATATATATATATATATATATATAATTATATATATATAATTATATAAATATATATATATATATATATATATATATATATATATATATATATATATATATATATATATATATATATATATATAGCCCTGATAAATCAGTTGCCGCTTTTTCAACTTTTTTATATTTCTCTCGAAAATAATGTATAACATTTTCTAATGACAGTAGGATAGATCCTTGGAATATTATTGAAATTCATTTGCAGATATTTAACTGAGGTAGCCGATACTTGATAAAAATGCATTTTTAATAGAAGACTTGTCAAAATTTCCACTATATTAAAAATGTTGTATGGTTGTTTCGCCACACAGGGCCTTTATCAAATATGAAACTACATTAAAGTAGTTTCGTATACAATATTTAAAATATAGTGAAAATTTAGACAAAAGTCTCAGTTCTTTCACTTATAGCTTCTGGTGGCCGGGGCAATCATTCAAAAGCCCGACCAAAGTTATGGGTGATCGCGTCGGCGTGTCGACATTTCAGAGTTTTCTAAAAACTGCATTATTTAAAGAATTCCGTGCGGTCTAGCGTTATCTTAGTGAAAGATGAGATAAAGACGAGCTTGTAGATACGACCTAATGACTCACTGCAATATTTCGGTAACATGACGATTGATACCAATATTTCGGTAATATAACGGGCTACGTTCAAACTTCCTCTATTAGTTACTAGGAGAGATATGCTTCCCCAGTATATAGAACAGGATGACCAGAACTTGCTTAACTTTTGTATTCATGCAAAATTTGTATAATCAAACTATTTTATCAATGTCCTCATAATCGTAGAAGCAGCAAAGTCCAATCGTTTCGCTGTTTCATGAAAATTTAAACCTGCTGCTGCATCCATACAAATATTTCGCCCCTTTTAAAATTTAAATAATTGTTTGCTAAGATAACTCCCAAAAATATAAAAATGTATTAGAATTTGAAACGTTATTTTTTAATGATACGAGTGGAGCATTGCCAGTGTTTTTACAAGATATATATATATATATATATATATATATATATATATATATATATATATATATATATATATATACCACTTGGTATCACTCTCTGAGCTGGAAACCATAAACCGATTCCTCCCTCGCGATGCTGGAGTTGGGCTCGGAGCCCGTTGTCCCACTTTTATGATACTTCTATTTAGTCCGCGATTTGTTAAACTTTTAGAGAATCTGTGGCTCACCAATCCCTCTGCGGAAATTACAAAAGGTTCGATGTTCACTTTTTCAAGTTGCCAGATGTTCTTCAATTCATAAGAAAGATTCTCATACTTTTCCACCTCCGTTTTATGTATATTATGAGACAGTGGTATGGCAATATCAATAATTGTTCCCCACTTTTCTGTTTTATTTATTAAGACTATGTCTGGTCTATTGTAGTCGCCAGCCCTGTCAGTTATTATCGGTCTATCCCAGTAGAGCACCACATAGTCAGACTCCAGAACAGCTTGAGGACTGTATTTATAATACGGTAGAGTAGATGTTGGTAAAAGACCATAATTAAGTGCCAGTTTTTGGTGGATTATTTTAGCAAGCTGATTATACCTTCCTAAATATGCGTTTTCTGCTAAAGTAGGACATCCACCAATTATGTGCTCAACAGTCTCCCCTATTTTACCACACTTTTGACATACATCGTCAGTGTTTTCTTTAAGGATATATCTCTTGTAATTATTAGTTTTGATGACCTTATCCTGGATAGCAATAACAAAACCCTCAATTTCCGGATATAGTTGATTCTCGTTTAACCAAAGCAGAGAAGCTTTCTTATCAATAGTATTGCCATTTAATAATTCTACATATCTACCGTGGATTGATTTATGTTCCCAGATATTTATGTTGTTTTGTACTGTCTCTGTTTCGATAGTGTAGTTTGCATGGCTCAATTTTAGTGGTATATAATTGTGATCAAACTGAGTTGCGAGTCTCATAAGTTGATCTTTCGAACTTAGAAAATGTAGGCGAAGCTTCTTTTCCTGACTAAGACATAATTCTTTGATATTAATAAGCCCTCTACCTCCATATTTTCGAGGAATTTATAATCTAAACACAGAACAATTGGTATGCAAACAACGGAATTTTGTTAAAAGTCGTCTAGTTATGAGGTCTAGTTCTTCCAGTTCTGTGTTTGACCACTTGACCACTCACACACCACTTGACCACAATGAATATGTTAACTCCGGTACTGCCCATGTGTTGATTACCTTACATATATTCCCCCCTGAGAATTTTGTATTAAGAAGCTTCGTTATTCTTTTCTTATATTTATCTTGGAACTCATGTTCGAGTGTCGTATGATTTAGTATTTGATTTTGTGCTATTCCCAGATACCGATAGGTATCATCCGGTTTCAATGAGTGAATCTGACAGAATGATTCCTGATTTTGTTTAACTTGTCCTTTTTGTATATTGACGATAGAACATTTATCTAGACCAAAGGATATTTTAATATCATCGCTGAATATTTTTACGGTTTTAATAAGCGATTGGAGTTTGCTCTGGCACTCTGCGTATAGTTTTAGGTCATCCATATATAACAGATGTGATAATCTTCTGCTGTTTGTTAACTGGAACCTAAACCCGCTTGAAACTGATTGAGAATCGTGGACATAGGATTAAAAGCCAGACAAAATCACATTAGCGACAAAGAGTCTCCCTGGAAAATTCCCTTCTCAACGTTGACTCTTCCAGCATTTTCTCCTGATGTCCATATATTTGTCTTCCAAGACTGAGTAAACATTGTTCTGATTTTAGGGCAGATTTAATAAATTTCCAAAACTTTAACTAGCCAATCATGAGGGAATATTTTTATTATTATTATTATTATTAGGTGCATATAGACCCGGTTGGATCACGCAAAGTATTCTGATTCATTTTCGAGTGTTCTTTCTGATCTTCCACACCTCTCTCATCCTTTCTCCGTGGATTCTCTTTCTCTCCTCCATCCACTTTGTTCTCGATCTCCTCGAAACTTCGCTCTCTGATGCAACGTTCCACATGGTTCTCTATGGTCTTTCGAGAATATAGTCTGTATCCTTCTTCAGTATCTTTCTTCTGTCAGTTTTGGACCGAGAATTTTCCTCATAATTTTGCGTTCTTCTTTTAGTATGTTTTCTATGCCGCTTTTTGTATGAAGTGTAAGTGTCTCGTTTGCGTATAGTACTTCTGGTTTGATTACTGTGTTGTAGTGTATTATTTTTGCATGTGTGAATAGGCATTTTTTATTGTAGATATTGTGTGTCTTGCCGTATGCCCTCTTCATCTTCTGTGCTATCTTCTCTCCTCCTGTGGGTTCGAGGATCTCGCCCAGGTATTTGAAGTGAGTGAAATTTTGAACATCTAATTTTGAGCAGAAGAATTCGGTTTTTTGAAAGGAGATTTGTAGGCCAACTTTCTCTGCATATTCTTTGAGGACTTCGATTTGTTTGGTTGCTCTTTTTTCATTGTCTGCGAGTATGGCTAAGTCGTCTGCGAAAGCCAGGTATGATATTTCTATATTGTTTTTGGATCGTCCGAATCGTATTGGTTTCCAGTGTCCTTGATTTTTCAGTCCTTTTTCCCATTTCCTTATTACTTTGTCCAGGACCAGGTTGAAGAGGAGTGGGGATAACCCATCTCCTTGGCGTACTCCAGTTTTAATCAGGAAGGGTTCAGAAATTTCTCCCATACATTTTACTTTAGAGGTTGTGTCAGTCAGTGTCTGCTTGATTAATCGTAGTGTTTTGGGGTCGAGTCCTTGTTCTTCTAGGTTGTTGAACAAAGATTTTCGGTCGATGCAGTCGTATGCTTTCTTGAAGTCCACGAACGTGCAGATGATTGGGACGTTCCCGATAGCTTTGTAAGTTAGTATAGTTTTTAGGTTAAATATTTGTTCAGTGCATGAGCGACCAGGGCGAAACCCTGCCTGGTACTCGTCAATTTTGTGTTCTCTGGAGAAGGCATGCTGAGAGGATTTTGTAGGTGACTTGTAGTAAGGAGATTCCTTTGTAGTTGTTCACATCTGTTCTGTCTCCCTTCTTGTGCAGCGGGTGGATAAGAGCACACTTCCAATCATCTGGTAATTTTTCTGTTTGCCAAATGTTCGTGATAATTTGCGTATGTTCCTGCAGTGAATTTGGTCCGAAGTTTTTCAATAGTTCCAGACCGCCCGCGGAACGCCCCTGGCGACTCGTTTGTCTGTCCTGCTTTTGAATATGCGATAGTTCCCATAGTCTACCGTATCCTCATCCGTGATGTGTGTTTCTTGTAAGGCAAGCACCAGTATATTTTGCCTGTCGAGTTCTGAAGTTTTCTTGGTTGGATCAGCGTGTTGATGTTGAAGGTGGCAATATATGTAGGTGTTTTATGTGGAAATTTGCCGGAAAGCTCCGACTTATTTTGAGATCGTGAAAGTCCAGGTTCCCCAGAATCCGAACACCTGGTTGCCGTCTGTCGACGGGTGGATTGATTACCACCTAGGGTATCATTGTTATTAGTTGCAAGAGTCATGGTTGCTTATAAGCTTATGAGTCGTGTTTCCACTGGGAGTTTAGAACCAGGGATTGTTAGTTCCTGGAGCGTAGTGTACGACCGCACCCTCTGGGTGAATAGACGCCGACCAGGTTGCCGGTGGTTGCGTTGGGTTTGAGTTGGTAAACGTTCGTGTTCAGCCGTTGTCCGCTTCTTGCGACGTGTATGAAGGTTGGGAGGTATATATATATATATATATATATATATATATATATATATATATATATATATATATATATATATATATATATATATATATATATATATATATATATATGTATATATATATATATATATATATATATATATATATATATATATATATATATATATATATGCCATACGAACCAATCCGTTACAAAATTTCAAAACTGGACCGACCTGATTTTCCGTCTTTCTTTGTTTGAATATTAATCGAAATGTCCGGGGGGTGCTTTCAAAACAACTTTACAGTGAATCAAGACAATTTACAATATATTCCTGTATCTAACAAAACCTACTTTACCACGATCGGTTGACATTTGTTGATTTTATGACCTCTTGTCTACAAGCCTCAAAAGTTTAATATACAAATAAAATCATGGAAGAAATAGGTGTTATTCAATTTAACGCAAAACTCGGTGCAACTGCGTCTGAAACATTCCGGTTAATGCGGCAAGTGTACGGCGATGATTGTTTAAGCAGAACAAATGTTTTTCTATGGCATAAACTTGTTTTGGATGGCAGAGTGGGAGAGTGGGAGACCAATTTCAGCTCGAAATGATCGAATAAGTTCGCGATTGTAGCAAATAAGCGCAATGCATCACTAAAAATCTTGGAAGAGGCTTTGAATATCGGCATAGAAACGATTCGGCTCATTCTTCATAAGAATTTGGGTAATGATAATGCATCAAGTCACACATCGTTAATTGTGCGTGAATTTTTGGCCCGAAACCAAGTTTGTGTGATCAACCATCCACCGTATTCACCAGATTTAGCCCCTTGTGACTTATCAATTTTCCCAAAGTTGAAATTAAAGTTAAAAAGGTGTTTTTTTTAAGACATTCAGACCATCCAAACCGCTTCGACGCGTGCTTTGTAGGGTATTCCACAAAATGAGCTGGAGCACGCATTTAAATCATTGTTAAATCGATGTAACAAATGTATCAAAGCGAGAGAAATATACTTTGAATAATAATTCATAAAAAAATGCCAGGTATTTCGTTTCAATCACATTTTCATACTTAATGTACGCACTTAGTATGGAAGATTTGAAAAGTTCTATTTATTCATTCGGGCATGGGAAGAAATTTCACAATAAATAACAAATGAGTTGTTGTATTACCAAAAGTAGTTTTTGATTTAAAAGGTGGTGGAAGAACCACAAAATATTAAAATATTGTTTGTTTATACGAGGACAGTCTGAAAAGTTTCCAGCCTAATACAGAAACAAGTTTTTTCGTCAACTTCAGTTTTATTTCTCAACATAGTCTCCTTGTAATTCTATACACTTTTCCTAGCAATGCTCCCATCTCTGTAATCCGTCCAAATAGTAGTTGACATTATGTTCTTCAAAATAGTCGTTTACGAATGTAATGACCCCCTCATACGATTAAAATATTTGTCCTTCGAGCAAGAGTTTGAGATTTGGAAAGAAAAAAGTCAATGGGGTCCAGGTTTGGTGAAAACGGTGGGTGGTCAATCAATTCAAATTCCAGTTCGTGAATTTTTGTCGGTGCGTTGTCTTGGTGGAACAAAACTTTCCTTTTCTTCGATTGCGGTCGTTTGTATTTCTGCCTTCAGTTTGTCAAGTAATGTTTCGTAGTATGCCCCTATTATTGTTTTCCTTTTTGAAGATACTGACTATCCCAAAAAACAGTCGCCGTGACTTTCCCGGCCGATGGAACAGTCTTAGCCTTTTTCGGAGTCGATTCGCCGTTCGCAGTCCACTATTTCGATTGTGCCTTGGTTTCAGGAGTGTAGTGGCGTATCCAAGTTTTATTTATAGTTACTAATCGACGCCAAAACTCCGACTTATTTAACTTAAACTGCTTCAACAGGGCTTCGGAAGTATTCATTCGAATGCGTTTTTGGTTCTGAGTGAACAATTGCGGCACCCAATGCGTGGTTTGCTTTTTCATGCCCAAACCTTCAATCAATGTATGACAAACACGTTCTTTCAAGAAGCCCAGCGCTTCTGCTATCTTTCTAATCTTAATTCGACGGTCGTCTAGCACCATTTGGTGAAATTTTTCAATGTTATCGGTAGTGGATGTAGAGTTTGGTCGTCCCGAACGTTCATCGTCAACCAAGCTGGTACAACTACGTTTAAATTCAGCTGCTGAAAATTTCACGATGGCAAATATTAGTGCAGAGTTCCCGTAAACAGCATCCCCCTCGGCTTTAGTTTATGTAGGCGTATTACCTTATCAATATTCGATATTTTCCATATTTACAGAAACTCTAACATCGACTGACATAAATGACCGTTAAACAACTGAGCATCTAATATAGCTAAAATTTTCAAGGTTATTTACTTTCAACGCATGAGCAATTATATGATCAGAATATTTTTGACGGGTAAAGCCATCTTTATATTGAGGCTGAAAACTTTTCAGACTACCCACGTATTTTCCTCTTGTTAACTTTTCTCTTTCCTGTAAATCTGAAGGTATGTGTAATATTTTAACGCATCTAAAAACTATTAAAACATTTAAAATATTGAGTTTATATTTTTTTCTCGAGACAAATTTTGAGAAATATTTTCATTTCAACCTAAGATGAGTAAAAATTAATTTTACTGCAGTTTCCATATTAAAATAATATTTTGAATCTTAAAAAATTAAAGTTCAGGTGTGTCAAATATTTTGCCACTGAGTGTTTTCATCTATGTCTCTATTATACATTAAGAACTGTTTATAAAGCAAATGTTTTTACCGATATTATGAAATGAATGGCACAATAATTAAGGGAATTAAATTACTTATAATATATGCGATTCTTATTATTTTCAAGCGGAAACTACGTCAGTCATTTCAATCAAGGATTATTTCAATCTAAGCGTAAGACTATAATATTTGTAATAACATAAATTGCAATTATTAACATCGTAGCAGCTATCATTCAATGAAGTATTCAGTATATTTTATTCTAGCTATCCTTAAAGATCAAATCATTGTACAAAAAGAAATAAATTAAGGTTAGTTATTCTGATAAGGGGAACATTGTAAGCAGAAAATTGTTAAAAAAAGAGAATTTATTAATATACATTCTTATCTGCTCTATGAGCACATTTTAATTTTTTCTAAAACACTTTACAGAAAATAGTAAGTTGTGAAGTACTTTACAGCTTACTTTATTTTTCAAAATTTCCATTAGAGGATGGCCAATGTTCAAGATGCGGGAAGTTCCTATGCAATATTGCATCCTAGTTTTCCAAAATGTATGCTAAAACGTTTTATATTCATAAAATACATTAAGAGGCCAATCAACCAAAAAACTGAATTACGTTCGACCCAGAATGGATACATGTTTTAAGAAACTGTTTGTTCAAAATACTGTAAAGAATCCTTGGTTAAAATTACGAAAGTTATTTCTTTTAGATGCTGTATATGTTTAACGCAACTTTTTCAAAATCAATGTTTAATATTTTTAAAAAACCGAGTTTTGAAAATATTTTTGAAGTTTTATGAATGTACTTTAAGAGCCAATCTCCCTCTCAAATGTTTCAATTATTCCTTTCAAATGTTACCAGAATACTTATAAAGAGTTTTAATGGTTTCAAACCAATATCAGTAAAACTCGGTTACAACGTACCGGAAGGGACCTTAATAATCGTACTAAGTTCGTTAAAAAAAAATTAAAATATGTATGCACCTATTCCTTCTTGACAAAAATACACACGTATTATAATGGAAGCAAGAACAAAATAATAGAAAATTTAATTTTTAAAATTTAAAATCTACTCTAAACATACACAAAAAAACTTAAAGTTACTTTGGGAAAAAGTCTGTAATATGAGTTTGCTTCTGGGGATTTACAAGAATATTTTATTGTAAATACATTTCTATTTCAAGCGCTGCGCTCAAAATACTAGCGTCTGTAGTGCTTCTGCATTCTAAAAATCGTTTTACGTTTTTTGTCGCTGTTATGGCATCATGAAAAGTTGGGAGCATTTCTTCTAATGGTACTTCTTCATATTCTTCATCACTCTCAAGCTGTTAAGTCCACCAATCTGCACCGTAAGCTCCTTATCGGTAGGCTTACTTGTTATCGCAAGGTCATTATCCAAATCAATGAGAGCGTCTATTATAGTGGAATTCATTTTTTTAAGTTAAAATTATTATTAGTAAGCCAGACACTTAAACGCAGGCTGTCCTCATCCTCATCAGCTTGTTTAATAAGCCATTGAGTGAGAGGCAAGTAATCGTCCTCATCAACTCGCAAAGGGAGGGCTATGCATATTTCAAACAATTCTTAATTGTTTTCTGGGAAACCGGTTGCCAAGCTTTAGAAACTATTTCAATAGCATCGAGCATATTTATTGCTATTAGTTGCTATTTTCAATGCACTTAAGATTTCTGATCATAAGCTGTCGTCGATCATAAACAGTAAATAACACTTTCTCTGTGTAATATTTCATCTCAGTTTTCCAAAATGTAGACAAAAGAAATCTCTGAAGGTGATATTGATTTCTTCTGAACTAAAAGTGGAAGTGACAGATTTCAAGATAATTTCATATAGTGACTGATAAGAAATTTTGCAGTTGTAGTAACATCACCTCGTGCTAGAATCTATGGAACATTTTCTTTGTGGAAAAAAAGAAAGTGTTCCATATATCTGAAATATAGTAATCTGGCACTATGAGGTCCTGTATGGTCATGCTCAAGAATAATACTTTTTTGAGTAATCGATCTTAGACTTTTTTGAATCAAAGCCATTGAATTTAGCTGATCATAATAATATTCAGTAATTATGGTTTCTGAACCTTATAATGAAAAATTCCTGTACATTATACTGATAGTAACAATTTTAACGGCGTAAGACATGGTTTTGGAATAGGCAAGGGTGATTGGACTGGTGTTAACCATTGTTTTTTCTTATATCAATTGCTGTATAAAATGATGGTAATGGTTGAATATTATTTTCAACTAAAAGTTGATATGGAACCCACATTTCTTCTCTTTGCACTTTGTTATTCACTTGTTTTAGTGAACAGTTGTATTGGAAACCATAAAGTTTGGAGCTTTGTGGTTAATTTCTCTATGGTTTGTTTGGGATAAGCTTCAACTTTAGTTAACAACAGATCCATATCAAACTCAAATTTTTAAACCAACACTGACATGTCCATTAACGGTATTGTCATGCTTTCCAAACTCATAAAGCATTAAATATCTAATATGAAACTTATCCACACTTTGCTCTTGGCCTTATTTCTTAATTTCACAATATGCACACGAATTGTACTTAATATACATCTAAGGCTTGATTTTTGAAACCATTTGAAAATATATTTTAAAAAGTAGCTTGGTGGCGCAAAGAGTCATTGTCGAGAGTTGATTATTTGTTAATATGCAAGTCACACTTCGGTAGATAAAAGGTCGCTTTTGATGTAGCTTCCGACATAATTCAGTACAGCCCAGCCATACATAATATATTAAAATTAAATTTACTTCTTAAAAATGTCTCTCCACCTTACTTTGAACAAGGATTTTTTTTATACGATTACAACTGGATGTGGAGATAGCTAGTTTCCGAAATAGGAAGAATTCCAAGAATTCGATGTAATTTCTTCTTCGAAATATAACATTTTGACCTTTTTACAAACTTTTTTCCATAGTCGAGGCATGTAACTGCAGAAACACAAGCACACAGTTGCAAAGTTTTGCCATTTCGAGGTGTATGTATAAGGTACCTGCGACATATAAGATATAAGGCCCACCTAATTTAAAAACGTAATAATTCGAGTATTTCGTGATATTAAACTATAAAGACAAGTTTTCAGTGATTTTTTTAATTTGCTTAACTAAAAAAAATTGAAAAAGTAACATACACTTGAGTATTAAAAAAAATACTTTAGTTTTTTTAAAACCGTTTCTGTGGACCTTATTAAACTACCGAATTGTAATAAGGCCCTAAAACAAAATACTAATCAACGGAATGTTTCCTTTTAGACTTGCTTAGACTAAGAAAATCAACAAAATTAGATATTTTTTTTAATAAAGATCCTATAAAACTATACTGGGCCTTTTTTAGCATCTGGGAATAATAAGGCCACCCAACAAATTAAAATTGTTCTTAATTAGAACAGAGTAAACTAAAACAGTCTTTATTATTTCTAACAAAAATAAAATAACAATCGTAATACTATCTAGGAACACTAATTTCGTTAAGATAATTTGTACTCTACTGACTAAGTGTAAGTAGTCTAATCACAATTAGGGCAAAAAATACTTCTTTATCTTCTTTTGTTAGTCCCATACACTCCTCGTACAGATTTACCACACTGTCGCATGTCTGATAAACGTTCTTTCTTGCATGCATGACAACACCAAACAGAGACTTTTCCGAGATTTTAGCCCTCTTTCCTTTTCCTTTACATTTTTAAGATCCATGTTTTCTTTAAATCTTAAATATCCTTGTTTGTTTCTTTGTGATCAGTTTTTCCTATTATTTTTGGTTTTTTATTTTCTTTCGCTTTTTCCTTGCTCAAAAATGTCCTTAGTAATTCTCGTGTCTTGGTAATTAAGTGCCTTTCTTTATTCTTTATTACAGTAAAGTTAGGTGTCAGTAAAAACTTTTGAAAAGGAAACTTATGTTCCTTAGTTTTAAGATTAGCCAGTGGTCTGATCTGATATCTGATTAGCCAGTCATCATCTGGGTGAGACATGACATCTTTTTCCTCTTCAGATTAATATATAATCCTTTGGGTGTAAGATCTTCTCAACACTAGCTGAGTTATCTGTTGATTAGTATTTGTCTCTATATCTGTCTGACATTGTCAGCTGAAAATTACTGAACATGTACTGGCAACTGCGTAAGAAGTTGATGGTTTTGGAGAGACGTAATTTCTATGTACTACTTGTAACTTTCTTGGTGGTGTTTCATGACGGCCTTTATTGCTAGCTCGGCATCTGCATCATCTGCAAAATTTTCTAAAGTTGTGACGATGTCAGAATTTGCGACCGTTCTTGAGGAGTAGCAATAAGGCAATATATATATATATATATATATATATATATATATATATATATATATATATATATATATATATATATATATATATATATATATATATATACGGAATTCTAGCCGCTCGATTCTTTTGAGGTCTAGAAACTCATTTTTTGTGATGAGTTAATCCACGTTCCTCTATTCTTGACTTATTCTGTCCTATTGTTTGTTCCATTCCTTGCTTTTTCCATTATTTTCTTCCACATTTCCACATACCTCGGTCCTGTATTTTTTCCCACCATGCTTGTATTTCCGATTTCCTTATGCCTTCCCGCACTTGATCCTCCCACCTACTTTTCGGTCTTCCTCTTCTTCTGTTAGGATCTGGTCTCCATATTCTATTGTTGTTAAATTCATTATCTCCGCCTCATAGGTCACCATCGGTCTAATCGCTACTTTATATACCTTCATTTTTGTATTTATACTTATGTTTTTGCTTTTCATAATGTTTTGCATTTATAATAGGCTCTGTGTCCCGCCGGTACTCTGTGATCAATCTCTATGTTTCTGTCGCTTTTGCTATTTATTATTCCCAAATATTTAAAGTTTTCCATTACTTCAAATTCGTAATCTCGTATTTTTATTGATTTGGTTGTAACTTTTCTATTTTCTCTCCATATTTCCATATATATTTCTTTAATAATGACTATGCTTTGAAAATAATGTCGTTGAAATATCCTCCTCAGGTTGATCTGGTGCAATGCATTCTGGAAACACAATTTTCGATTACTTTTCTTGATGGTAGCCGGAATGTTTCCTTTAAGGAATATAAAAAGTGTTTCGTTTAAGGAATTGCCCATGATTTATTTCTGTAAACCAGAGATTTAACATTAGCCCTACCAAAAAAAATCCACCTACGTGAGATGCGTGATAAGGCACACCGTCTTGTTAAAAGAAAATATTATTTATATCCACATTTATCTGCTCAACTTAAAGATATTTTTTTAACATATTCCTCCAGTGTTCACCATTAACAGTAATACGATAGACTTGAAAAGATTTACCACTAAACACCAAATCACTTTTTTTTAACTTCTCGGCGCACATTTGGCTATCCTATCATCAAATCCTCTCATCATCAGGAGAGTGAGGAAAGTGATTTGGTGTTTAGTGGTAAATCTCTTCAAGTTTAATGTTTCACACCAAAGATTCCAATAGAAGGAAAGTAATACGATGTA
The DNA here is from genome assembly GCA_031761425.1 of Cosmopolites sordidus. NCBI lineage: Eukaryota > Metazoa > Arthropoda > Insecta > Coleoptera > Curculionidae > Cosmopolites > Cosmopolites sordidus. The sequence continues at coordinate 892,709 of JARFXV010000856.1, read as the reverse complement.
TATTATCGTCTTAAAAAAAAAAGGTATTATCACTCCTTCATCCCAAAAACCACACAAAACACTGACTTTCTGAGGATGAAGAGGTATCTCCTAAATCACTTGAGGATTTTCATTGGCCCAAATCTTGCAATAATCTTTGCTCACAAACCCATTAAGCCAGAAATTACTGCAATTCGTGTATCGCGTATCTTTAACAGTCTATGAGTGACATTGAAATTTAAAACATTGTTGCCACTATTACTTTTCCAAATTCTGATACTCTTATTGGAAAACTTTATATATTATTATTTTCTTTCATTTACATTTTGGTAAAAGAATCTTACTGGACGTAATATGTGAAAAATGCTAATTTGTTTTTATGCCTTCTGATAGCCTAAATAGTACGGGTTTATTTTTATTCAAGAAAAACTGAAACTGAACTATTGAAAAACTGGTGTGATCTAATATTCCCCCAATATTAGTCCCACAATTAATCATAGTACAGTAATAAAAACTGATATTATATTATTATTATAAAAAACTAATATTCAGAACTACTTAATAAGAAGAGATTAAAATGTAAAAACCGAAAACTATAAGAAAAAACAATATATATATATATATATATATATATATATATATATATATATATATATATATATATATATATATATATATATATATATATATATATATATATATCTTTAACAGAACTTTTAAGGATATTAGTTTAAGTAAGTATATTAACAATACTTCCAGAATAATTAAATTTAATGCAGGTTCAAGGACGGTCAAGGTGACGCGCAAGAAATTGTCTGAAAAGTTATGTAACATCTTTTTCCGCTGTGAAGAGAGTAATTTACAATCTCAGCGTGGCCAGAAGGTAATTCTTACCTGAAGAATACCCCGCAGAGAGGTTTCTGTACAAGCGAAATTCCAAATGAACAATTGATATCGTATTATTGTAGGTGATCTGTTTACAGACTGGGGTTAACAGATGACTGGTTAAAAGGATATTTGTTATGTTAAATTTATTTACATATTTTTCATTGATTTCTTGTTGAATTATTATAAAAACTACGAGGTATATAAATATAGTAATGAAACTAGTCATGTAGCGTTTGATCTGGCAACACTGTTGGTTTTCCCTCTGGACGATAAGATAATGTTTGTTGTTGTTTCTGGAAAAGGATTGTCGGAATCATTTTTGCCAACCCCAATTCATTGATCAAAAATCGGATAAAGGTTGTGTGAATCAAATGCAATTCTTCCCTGTCATTCTGGCCACCAACCACCAATCATAACGCACACGCATCATAAGGTCACTGATTCTGTGGACATTGCCATGATTAATCACCGCTCTATCACCTTAGCTAAAACTAACGCAGGCCGACAAATTAAAAATTTTTTGAGGTAACATTGATGAAACTAGATGTATATGAAGTATTTTGTAGTCCTAAATCCGAAAATAATAAGCTAATGACTGTAACACGTAGAGTTTTTTTTTGTTACAGGGGATCGATGGTGAGGAATAAAAGAAGACGACATATTTTTACAGTCTAATATGTATTTAATATAAATATGTCAAATGTTTTAAATATATGCAAAGACATTACTGGGGAGTATGTGAATAAAAAATATATTATGTGAGATATGGGAGACAAAAACTTTAACTTTTTCCACTTGCGTTTTGCAGCATCATCTCTTTTGAAAAACCAGCTGTAGCCACCCAATATAGATGTGTTCCAGCATCTCTAGTATCTTGTTTCCATCGTCATGATGTTCTGATGAAACTTCTCTCCTTGTTCGTCGCTTACTGTACCCATATTTTCCTGAAAAAATCGAAATTCTACTTCGACATCTAATCTAATCGTCTAGTCTAACTTCAAATCTCGAGGTGAACGGACATCTCCGCGCAATATCGTTGCGACAGAGGTCTTGTAGAGGGTTTTATGACCCGGTAATTAGAGAATCCGGTCAAGGACCAGGCCGTTGTAGAACTAATTATTTCGGGGCCCAACCAGTACCGAAACCAGACTTTTTGGAGCCACTTGCACAGTACCCGTCTAGATCAGATTCATCATAAGATTAAATCATCTCCTAATGATGCTAACATGGTTAACGAAACGTGCGTTGAGAAGTTTCAAAAAAGTGATTTGGTGTTTAGTAGTAAATCTCTTCAGTTCACACCGAAGGTTCCAATAGAAGAATTAGACTATAAAATACTTCATATACACCTATATTTATCAATGTTACCTCAAAAAAGTTTGAACTTGTTTACCTGTTTAAGTTATTTTAATTTTCTTTGTACGCTAGGTAAAAGCCCTAATACAATGAGGATTTGTTTAAGATTGAACCTTTCAGTTTTTATGACTAATTAAGTAGGGTAGTTGTGGACAACACAGTTAGATAATTTTTTTGTGTTACAAAGTTTATTTTTAAATTTTTTGTTTTAATGTTGGTCTCTGAATTAGTGCTTGTGTGTATTAAATAGTTATTACCGCTACTGAGTCTTTTTAGTAAAAATAAACCTTTTCATAGTTTTAAGGTTTGTTTTTTTATCTTTGATGATTCCGAAGACTGGGTGTACCTACGCAATATATCCATGACTTATGACCGAAATGCCTCCGGCGAACGGCTGCCGTCGCTGTAAATTTAGTAAATTTTAAGATTAAAATAGTTACTTTACAATTCACTGATAAAGTTTGGTCCATACAATTCGGGACACTCTGTATAGTAAGTTTAAAGTCCGGAAACAAAAAATAATCATGGTCAAATGTTATGTCAAGATCATGAATGTTGTTATATTTAACGAACAGTAGTACTCTAGTCCATGGATGTACATTATGTCAAAAAAGTACCGGGAATTAATCATTTGAAAAGCCCGTTTAAAGGGATTGTCATATTTTTTTATCGCTAAGTTGGTACAACTGTCCTCTATACTAACACGGAGTTTGAACATCATCTGTCATTTAGTTTGTTTACAATGCTCGATTTTGTCAGTTCATCTCAAACGTTTTGCGACGTCAAACGTTTTGCGATTTTTACAATAGATAAAAACATCGAACAAAGAATTTGTCTTAAATTATTTCATTGCAAATAGAATTTCGGGTGCCGAGTGGCTGAAATTGTTGCCGAAGGCTTACGGTGAATCGCCGTTATCAAAAACACGTACATGTGATTGGTACAATGCATTCAAAAGCGGTCTAGATATGGTTGAAGATTTACCTCGCTCTGGTCGGCCATCAACGTCTTCAACTGAAGTTACCATCGCTAAAGTGAAGGAAATGGTGACTGAAAATCGTCATTTAAGTTTGAGAGAGATAGCCACTGATCTTTTTGTGTTTTACGAATCAATTTCTATCATTTTAAGCGATTGGGCATGGAACGCGTTGACGCTCGACTAGTGCCGAAAGAACTGAATTTTCTTCAGAAGCTCAGTCGCGTAAAGGTCGCTGAAGACATGCTAGAATAAGTCAATTCCGATCCCCCATTCATAAAACGTATTGTAACTGGTGATGAGACATGGGTATATGAGTTTGACATGCTAATCAGTCAAGAAGCTTCGGAATGGCGCCTTCCAACTGAGTCGAAACCGAAGAAACCACGTCAAAGTCGATCAAAAATTAAGGTGATGTTGACTGTTTTCTTTGATTATCGTTGTGTTGTGCATTCGGAATTCTTACCAGAAGGTCAGACGAAAATAAATAAAGAATATTATCTGAGCGTTCTGCGGTATTTGAGAGAGCAAATTCGACGAAAAAGGCTAGATTTGTGGAAAGAAAACTCTTGGAAAGCTGTGGAAAGAAAACTCTTGGAAAGCTGTGGAAAGAAAACGTGATTTTGCATCACGACAACGCATGAGCTCCCAAGGCTATCATTGTGAACGAATTTTCAAAAACTCAACAAAAACCATCGAACAACCACCGTATTCACCTGATAGGGCTCCGGCCTACTTCGCTCTCTTTCCAAAACTCAAATTACTACTTTGAGATACCCTTTTTCAGTCGTTAGAATACATAAAAGATAATTCGTGGCGAGAACGATAAGTCGATTCCGCAAAATGCGTTTAAAAAATGTTTTGACAATTGGATTATTCGTTAGAATAAGTAAATTATTTAGGAAGGGGCCTACTTTAAAGGCAATACAATAAATTTGGATAAATAACAAACAGTAATTTTAGCGCTTCTGAAGAAAACCCCTTTTATTTCACGAGTTATACAGTGGTCAACGACCAAGTCAGCCGACTTCCCAAGAATGCTGAATAGACAATTCACGAGGATTATAAACCTGGAGAGGCCCTTCAAAAATCAAGTATCCCATTCAATTGAGAACCGGTGGCGTGCCCTAAGGACAGAATTAACGGAGCGTTGGGACAGCATAGCTCAACCTCGCAATGAAGATTGGTGTCGGCAAGGACGAAAATAGCCGATCTGACAGAATCTACCTTATAGAAAAGGATGCACAAGTTCATCTTTACTCTAATGTAAGTGCAATTAAATGATTGAAGAATTATCAGATATATTTGAAAATTTAACGGTAAACCCTTTAAGAGACTCTAATTTAAACGATCTAACTCAAAATTTAAGTAACATCCGAAATAAAATGCAAACTTCACAACCTACAAATTCTAATGCTAATCGCAATAACGATTTTAAACCTGAATATCTTAATTGCGTACCTACATTTGACGGAACGCCAAATGATTTGAATAGATATCTGGCAACTTGTCAGAGTTTAATCGATCACTTCTATATAATCAACGAACCAAACAACTTTCGTAATGTTTATCTCCTAAATTGTTTGATTGGTAAACTAACCGGGAACGCTAAAATTGTAATAAATATTCATAACGTCTCTACCTGGAACGACCTCAAAGAAACTCTGCATAGACATTTCGCTGATCAACGCCATGAAGCCTGCCTAAATCGTGATCTAGTGATGCTTCGGCAAATGCCTAACGAAAACCCAAACCAATTTTATGATAAAATTCTCCATCTTCTAAATTTACTCTGTTCTTATGTAGACATTCACGAAATAGATGATGGTGCAAAACATCTCAAACGCAAACTATATAATGATTTAGCCCTAAAAACATATTTATCAGGACTGAGAGAACCGTTGGGGAATACAATCCGTTGTATGTCTCCGAAAGATTTACCCACTGCATTGCAGTATGTAATGCAGGAACATAACACCAAATATTTCCAAAACTTTTCAAAACCATTTTCGAAACCCGAAACGAATGTTCAACCAAAATTTAGAGAACAGGTGTTTAATCATAATTTTTCAAACATTCCACAACATAGGCCTGCAAACTCATTTGCCAATTTTAACAGCCATACTCCAAATAATTTATTTAGGTCAAAACCAAACTTCCCGTCACAACCAATAAATATTAGACTTAACTTTAATAATCCGCCCCAGAGATTTCCAACCAATTCGCAAGTTTTCAGGAAACCAAACAGCGTAAACGTTTTCAAACCAAATCCTCAGCAACAACAATTATTTCCAAAACCAACCCCTATGAGCATATCCTCGAGACAAACAAGTAACGTGAGGCCAAATAATTTCAATAGGCCACATGAACCTCCAAAATTTGTCTTCGAAGAATTGTATAACGCGGAGACTGACCCTACAAATTTATCAAATCATGATTACACACATTTCACACACGAATAATCTGATCAGGATTATCAGTTCGAAAATTACTCCGAACCACAATATCTTTACGAGGGAGATCAAGGAAACAATTGCTCCGAGTACTATGAATCTCAAAACCAAGAAAATGAAAATTTTCAGACTACCCCGATAATCAACAACGAAACCTAACACCTATTATTCTCTTGCACGAAACGAGTTCCAGTGAATTATCTTATGTGATATTCCCGGAACATAACTTAAAATTTCTAATCGATTCTGGATCGACGAGGTCTTTTATTGATCCTAATTTAGCATTTAAACTTTTCCAAAATTACATTATCGAAGATCCTTTTATTGTAACAACAGTATTCCAACAGTCAACCCACAAATTTAGTGCATTTTTATCATCTTCAAAAATTTTTAATTTACCAAAATTTGTTTTAAAATTGAAATTCTATCTATTTAAATTTCATAATGTTTTTGATGGTCTTATAGGCTTAGATAATCTGAAATTGTTGCAAGGTAATTTAGATTTTGATTCTGGTTATTTAATCACACCACACGCGAAGATTAAATTACATTTTCATAGAACCAAGCCTGAAGTACATTCTATTACAGTATCGCCACGTGTAGAGCAAGTCATTAAGATAAGGACAAACATCCGTAACGGTGAGATTATCATCCCGTATCAAAAACTGCAAAATTGCGAGATTCCATCGTATCTAACAGTTTCTAAGAACGGCTATGCCCTGACGACAGTGCTAAAAAAAGCAACTAGCCCGATAACCTTAGATATTCCTGAACCGATTCAAGCCGAAAAATTTAATAAAAAAGAATTTAAAAATATCGAATTAAACAATTTTGAAGATTCAATACCAGCCGAATTTGATCCATCAGTAATTCGAACAGACCATTTAAATATCGAAGAGAGTTCGAAAATTATTGCTCTTTGCCAGGAATTATCGGACGTATTTTACTACGAATATGCACCACTAACGTTCACGAATAAAATTAAACATAACATCAGAACAAGCGACGAAATCCCAGTGTACACTAAAACCTACAGGTATTCGGTCATCCATAAACAAGAAGTCAATAACCAAATTAACAAGATGTTAGAACAAAAAATTATAAGACCAAGCAATTCACCCTGGTCTTCACCAATATGGGTGGTACCGAAGAAATCCGATGCGTCTGGAAAGCAGAAATGGCGCGTAGTCATTGACTTCCGAAAATTGAACGAAAAAACGGTTGATGACAAGTATCCGCTACCAAATATTAATGACCTTTTAGATAAATTAGGGAAGTGCCAGTATTTTACCACCCTCGACCTGGCCAGCAGATTCCATCAAATCGAGATGAATAAGGAAGACATCCCGAAAACGGCATTTAATACCGAAACTACGAGTTCCTGCGTATGCCTTTTGGGCTGAAGAATGCCCCGGCAACTTTCCAGCGAATTATGGATAATATATTACGCGGTATCCAGAACGAAAAATGCCTGGTGTACCTAGATGATATAATTGTGTTTTCGACATCCCTACAAGAGCACTTGGAACGATTAAAATCTGTTTTTACCCGACTACGCGAATCCAATTTCAAGATACAGTTAGATAAGAGCGAATTTTATGGCATGAAGTCGCATATTTAGGACATATAGTAACACCAAACGGAGTTAAGCCGAACCCCGACAAAATCAAAGCAATAATAAATTATCCGATACCCAAAACAACTAAACAAATTAAAGGATTCTTGGGACTGCTGGGTTACTATCGACGATTCATAAATAATTTTGCAAAAATTACCAAACCCCTCACTAAATAAAAGGGCTTAAAAAAGGGCGTTTGAACATCAAAGAATTTGTAGAATGCTTCGAATACTGCAAACATCTACTAACCAATGAACCCATTTTACAGTATCCGGATTTCTCAAAGCCCTTTAATCTGACAACGGATGCCAGTAATGTGGCAATTGGTGCAGTTTTGTCACAAGGGCCGATTGGTCAAGACCTACCAATCGCATACGCATCCCGAACGTTAAACGAGTCGGAGTTAAATTACTCCACCATCGAGAAAGAATGCCTTTGTCTTGTAGGGCTACGAAATACTTTCGACCCTATCTTTTTGGCCGGAAGTTTAATATAATAACTGCCCACAAACCCTTACAATGGCTCTTCTCATTAAAAGATCCAAGCAGCAAGCTTTTACGTTGGAGAATAAAGTTGGAAGAATTCGACTATTCAATCATCTACAAAAAAGGAAAGTTGAACACCAATGCCAACGCTTTATCACGAATAGAATTACATACTAAGGATGCAAATGAAATATCTGTGCTAAGAAATTATATGGATAATTTTAATAAGGAATTAGAGGAAGAGATGGAACGTGAAAGAAACACCCGAAATTGTGAGAAAGACCTTCAAGTGGCCATCTATTCAATTTAAAAGATGTTTAACTAAACTAATAGACGTCACCAGCGAAAACGATATTCCAGAAATAATCCGAAACTATCATGAAAGTAAAACCAATCACAGAAGGATCGATGAAACCAAATCCAGAATAAAAAATAAATATTATTGGCCAAACATCAAAAGTTCCATCCAAACATTTATAAATGAATGCGAAATTTGCCAAATCAGTAAATACGAGAGAGATACGTGTAATAGAAATACTTCATTCTACTTTAACTGAACACACTCGTCTGCTAAATAACCAAAATTTCAATAAAACATCTATTGAACAAAAAATGCAATATGCGATCTTAGCTTATAACAATTCAATACATTCGGTTACAAAATTCATACCAGTAGACATAACAAATGGTCACATAAGTTCGAACGACCCCTTCAATTTGGATATCGATCAGTTATTAATTAGTAATTACGTCACAGATCATCGTGGTAAAACTAAATTATTATATTCACAAATTAACGAAAAACTTCTGACTACCAAGGAAAAAGTAATAGATAAGATTAACGAAAATCGTGCGGACCCAGACATATTAAAGCCTGACCAAACGATATATGTCAAAAAGCATATTCGTCAGAAATTAGCGGATAAATTTTCAAAACCCACTAAGATAAACACAGTTAACCCCGAAAAGAAAACTATCACTACTCAAATACAAGGAAAGGTGCACATGGGTAATGTAAAACGCCCACTTAGGAAGAGATATAGTTTTAACAAATAACACATTAACCTAGGTTAGTAATCGTCAGTCACAACTTGCGTATTGTATTTCAGAACATTCATCAGTTTCACCAACACGTACGAGATAGAAAAGAAAATTAATGCCAGGGAACTAAATGATAACATCGGGATAATACCAATAAAATTGGGCAGTGCTAAAATTCGAGAATATACTTATACATTAATCCATTTTTACGATTTAAATCCAATAATCCATCAAATCAATAAAATGCACATAAATTCAAAAAGGGTTATCGAACTTGTAGGCAAACATAAAGAATACAATCTAGAATCGAGCAATTATTTAAAGTCTTAAAAATTCTACAAGAAAGAGTGGATGATAAAATTAAGGAGATTATTCCACACCCGGCACGCATAAAAAGAGGACTAGTAAACGTTGTCGGCTCACTATTTAAAGCAATTTCTGGTAATTTGGACGCACCAGATGGAGAACGTTATGAAAAGTTAATAAGAAACTTGCAAGAAAACCAACAATCGTTGGAGAGAAATATTCAAAAGCAAAGTTCTTTGTCCTTAAGTGTAATTAATCACTTTAACTCGACAGTTCAAAGTATAAATCAAAATGAAAAATTTCTACAATCAAAACTCAATCAGATATCCTTAATAATAGAGTCAACTACACACAGACTCAATTACGATTACATCAAAGACACTTTAAACCAACTAATCAACATATACGAAGTGATCGATTCAATTTACAAGATGTCGAGAATTCGATAACTTTCTCGAAATCAAAAATCTCCATCCCAGTATAATAAAGACTGACGATCTCTTCAAGGAATTAAAAATAGTCCAAGCAACAGTTGGCATAAACAACATGCCTGTAACAGTTAATTTAGAAAATATTTTATATGTTGAAAAAATAATCGAATTACAATGCTACATTGTAAATAATAAAATAACATATTTACTTCACTTTCCAGTAACCAATCCAAATAATTTTGATTACTATCATTTATATTCGATACCGATATATTATCAGAGTCTCTGTTATACCGGAAGACTGTTATACCGGAAAATAAGTTTTTAATTAAAAATAAATTGCACTATGCATTTGAGCATGAACTCTGTAAAGAAACAACCCCGGGCAATTTTATCTGCGATACAGCTCTGAAAGAGATCGAAAACAACAAACCCTGTGCAGTCCAACTACTGGAAGTCAAAAACGATCTTTCGATGTGCCAACAGACAGAAATTAAACTGACACATCCAATTGCTAACCAATTAGGCAATACAAATCAATGGATAGCTGTATTACCAATAGAAACACAGCTGTCACTAAAATGCCACAAGCAGGAAGAAAATGTTAGATACAGCGGGTCCTATTTATTAGAAATACCAATCGGCTGTCAAGTCGAAACAAAAGACATCTTTATTATCAATCAACAACAAGAAATCGAGTCCTGTGATCAAGTCATTCTATTTGCCGACCTGGAAATAAAAGCTGAAAATCTGCCCACTCTGGACATTAATCGCAACACAATCCAAGACATAAAACTCGATAGCCTCCACACGCTAAAAAATCAAATCGAAGCCTACCGTCCTCACTTAGTCTTTGAGCAAATTAGACAATCTCCAAGTCTTTGGACTTTAGCCCTCTACGCCCTAATGGTTCTCGGATCCGCCTACCTGTTTTTCAAAAAGGATCACCGACACCTACCCCTGAAGAAGAAGATCCAGGAAGCCCCTGAAGAAAATCAAATTCAACTACCCCCTCAATCGGTATAGTTGAGTCTGCGAAGGGAGGAGTTATACAGTGGTCAACGACCAAGTCAGCCGACTTCCCAAGAATACTGAATAGACAATTCACGAGGATTATAAACCTAAGTGCATTCTTTCCCCAGAACAGTACAGTTTATAGTTTCACAATTTTAGTTAGTTCAGTTAGTTAGATCAGATCTTTAAATGTAACGTCTATTGTAACATTTTTTGTAATAAAATTATTTTTTAAAAAGAGACTTCGTGTATCCGATTAGTTCACTCACGTAGGACACGAATGTTGCTATGCGTTGCCTTATCGTAGTATTGAAAATGGTCAAGAAAGAACCATTATATTTCATACCTTTATAGAACCATTATATTTCATACATATAATATAAAATTGATATAAGCTGGTTCAAATGCTACTGTACATGATCGATAATATATATTTCCAAATATTAAATTATACCTTGGACATAAAAGAATATTTACACACAATTATGATAAAAATAATTTTAATTGCTAAATCTGCATGACATTATTTTATATATTTTAATTATTTAAATACTTACGCCGTTAAAATAAGTTTTAATTGCACATTTTCTTAATGATGGTTTCTTATTTTTACATACAAATAATTATAGTAATAACAATTATAAACATAATAAGTTAAAAACAAACTATCAACCGAGATCAGAATGTTCTTGGCTAATTAACAGTTTTCATATTCTAAAACAGTATGAATTTATTATGTGAAAGCGTATCCTATTGAAAAATGTATTCTAACTAATTTACTGGTAAAATTTTTTTAATTATATATAGAAAATGTTTTCTTTTTTTTTATAAATATAACGTTTCTTTCTATAATATAGATTGTGTGCGGAATATCAAAAGAAAAGAAACTGTATTTTGGAAAGACTTACATGTATTTATACTGAATCTATAATTTCTAGTTTCTAATCATTTACCTTTTAGATATATTTGCAATTTGAACACAAAACAACAGGTTACAAACTGATTTACAAATAAGGTAAAATAAATTAATTTATATTAACTTTTCTAAATATTTCTTCATTATCTTTCTAACAAGCTCTTGATGAATTAAACAAAATAATTAATTATTTTATGTCTAAACTCAAAGAGATTTACATTTATATTTACTAAATCCAGACCAAATCTCAAAAAAGACCAAATCACTTTATTTAACTTCTCGACGTTCGTTTCACTAACCATGTTAGCATCATCAGGACATGATTCAATTTACTATCAATCCTCGGGTTTAGTGTTTCACATAGAAGGTATCTCTACAAGATTTAATCAGCTTTATGTCTATTCAAAAGTTGATTTTGAGTTGAAAATGATCACCCAATTTATTAAAATATTTAACAACCTAATATTTGAAAAAGTACTAATTAATAACTCCTATCGACTAAAAATCACACCAATCAGTTTGAGGATAAAACCAATCAAAAAATATTGGCTATGCGACGGCAGCCGTTCGCCGGAGGCACCGGGGAGAAGGTCCTGGACGAGATTGAATTAATTTTATACTTTTAATAAACGAAAACACAAAGTACATGAAAAGGTAAAAAAATAAAATAATAAGAAAAACATTGGAAGATTTAGGGATTGTGGAAAGCCTCAAAAAAAACTGAACAAGTTCCCCTAGCTTACACGAGCTCGTCTCCAGTTATCAGTAATTTTAAATTCTAGATGGTACTAAGTCTACTTAAACAATGCTAAGCAAATGATTTTAACTTAAAAGTAATCATATAGGACCAATTAAAATATGTTAAATCAACTATCATATCTCTGATCGAACGGCAAATTGTCTATTTCCTGATCGTAGCCAGAGAAATAGGAAATTTATAAAAAAGAAACGTGAAACATTAACCCAATATGAAAATAAATTAAAAATTATTATTTGGCTTCATGACTATTATCTTATTATCTTATGTTGACTATTACTATGACTATTATCTTGTTTCCTTTGTTCCGCCACGTGTTTATCTAGTAGTGGAGTATCCAAATACCAATGTGCACGCCTACTGGTAATTATGTGTCTCTATGCGGGGGTTCCCAAAAGTTCTGGAATCTGTGCTGACCGGATACTGTGCAAAGTGGCTCCAAAAAGGTCTGGTTTCGATACTGGTTAGGCTCCGAAATAATTAGTTCTACAATGGCCTAGTACCTGATTAACCGGATTCTCTAATTACCCGGCCAAAAACCCTATACTAGAATATCAGAAAAAATAAGCCAAAGCATGGCTTGGCCAGCTAACCTACATACCTCTGTCGGATGGGTAAGGCGCGGAGAATGATACAGGTGCGCTTGTACAATTCGCCCAAAATGATCTTACCAGTGGCGGCCGATAATTTGTAAATGCTATAATATTACATTCGAGAGTAGTCTGAAAAGTTTCCAACCTCAACATGAAGATAGCGTTACTCGTCAAAAATATTATGGTAATATAATTACGCATGTGTTGAAAGAAAACCTGGAAAACTTCAGCAATATTAGATGCTCAGTTGTTTTTTAACGGTCATTTATATTAGTCGATAAAACATCGAATAGCAAACCTTCTTTAACGCTATATATATATATATATATATATATATATATATATATATATATATATATATATATATATATATATATAAGGGAAATGTTTTCGTAAATATTACAAGAATCGGATAATGAAGAAAACGAGGGATCGGACAGTGAAATTGAAAACAATGTATTAGAAAATGAAGTTTAAAGTGATGTTGAAGATTATGAGTTCACCCACTGTGGAAAGCACCTTGAGCACCGAAAATATTTCTGAAATTGCTTCTGATTAATTGATTTCTTGAAAGTACCACGTGGAGTATGCTGAATTATATTATACCGCAACATGAAACACTTAGAGGCAAAAACGATTATTGTTGGACGGCTGCTAAAGGCAGAGCAATTAATAGGATTTTAGTTTATAATATTGTACGAACATCTAGGGATCCACTCGAATGAATAACAGCCTTAATGATCCATTAGAAAGCTTTAGTATTTTTATAACCGACGACATTGTAGAGAAGATAACGAAATGGATCAACGCTAAAAATGAAATCCAACTAAAAATTAAAAGATTTGATGTAAAGGCAACCTTCAAAGCTACAACTTGCGTTGAAATTCAAGCTCTAATCAGCATATTGACACTAACAGCAGTTATGAAAGACAACCACTTGACTACGGATGAACTGTTTGATTGTTCATATTCAGGAAACAGATATATTGTTGCCATTAGAGGAAATAGATTTGATTTTCTAATAAGGTGCTTGAGTATGGTTGATAAAACTTTGCGACCAACATTAAGAGCTACTGATAAATTCGTACCAATCAGAGAAATGTGGGAGATCTTCATACGCCACTATCGATCTAATTATATCCCTGGACCGTATGTGACAATAGATAAATAACTTTTAGATTTCCGAGGTCGATGCCCTTTTCGCATGCACATTCTAAACAAACCCTATTGGGTTTGTTTTTCCGTATTTATTAATACGGGATAAAAACAGTAATGTCATGTGACCGTGCCACACGATACATGACTGATACAGTACCATATCTAATAAAATGTACTCAAACCAACGGATTGCCTCTCGGTGAATTTTACGTAAAGGAATTCACAAAAGCTATTCATGGTAGTAATAGAAATGTGACCTGGTTTACGTCAGTTCCTTTAGTCAAAAACTTGCAGTCGTATAATTTGACTGTAGTAGGAACTATCAGATCAAATAAACGGGAAATAGCAGAAGAGCTGAGAAATATTCGTTCCAGGCGTATCGGAAGATCGATGTTCTGTTATGATGGGATCTTGACTTTGGTGTCGTACAAACCCAAACCAAGCAAAATGGTCTATATTCTGTCATCGTGTGATGAATAAGGCAAGGTTCATCCTACGATATTAAAGCCTTAATATGATTCATTTTTATAATGAAACTAAAGGTGCAGTCGATAGGTTTGATGAAATGTATTCATCAATGACGTGCAGCCGCAAAACAAACAGATGGTCCATAGCTATGTTTTATGGTATATTAAATATGACGTTTATAAACGTATATATTATTTATTGTCATAACATTTTTTCTAAACAAGAAAAACCACTAGGCCGTCGAGATTTCATGGAAAAACTCAGCAATAGCTTGATGGCTACCTGAATGATGACAATGCAGAAAATGTTTACTTTGCCAATGAACCTAAAGGACAAAATAAGTGATATTTTATAAGTGAAATATTGTGCCTTTTGCGCATCAAAAATTAGAAGGATGACAAAGTCAATGTGCGACAAGGGCACACATTCCATTTGTGGAGAGCACAGCTCGAGCGCGTGCCCTAAAACATATTTTTATTAATACTCCTTATTTAATATATACTCTAAAATGTTATTTTGAGAAAGTTAATTTTTTTAATTATAAGTCTGAAAAAGAGATCTCAATAATTTTTAGTTTTGTAAAGTAAGAAATATCTATTTTTGCTATTTCAAGTTTTTTTTTCTAATAAAAATACAAATATACCATAATGTTTTTCATTTATTCAAAACACAATGACATTTATAATGATATTACCACTTACACAAACATATTATATGCACAATCCAAAGTATGTGCACACAAATATATACATAATTATATATTAAATTCTTGCATTTGAAAGGCAATACACCTAGCAAATTACAGTCGAGGTAGGTGTTTACCGGGACTCTGCACCATTATTTGCAACCATGAAATTTTGGGCAAGTGAATTTAAACGTAATCGTACCAGCTTGGTTGACGCTGAACGTTCCGGACGGCTAAAAAATACAACCACTACCAATAATATTGAAAAAGTTCTCCAAATGGTGCTAGACGACCGTCGAATTAAGGTTAGAGAGATAGCAGAAGCTGGAGACATCTCGGAAGAACGTGTTTGTCATATATTGAGTGAACATTTGAGCATGAAAAAGTTAATCTCTAATTGGATGCCGTGATTACTCGTTCAGGACCAAAAACGCATTCGAATGAACATTTCCGAAGCACTATTATTGCAGTTTAAGCAAAATAGTCAGAGTTTTGATGTCGATTAATAACTGTAGATTAATCTTGGATACACCTCTGCACTACTGAATCCTAGACACAGTCGAAACAGTGGACTGCGAAGGATGAATCGACTCTAAAAAAGCGAAGAATCCATCGGTCGGAAAAGTGAGCCTGATTGTTTTTTCGGATTGTCTTGGAGTTGTATTAATCTACTCTATTGACGATGTAAAAACAATAACAGGGGCATACTACGCATCACTGCTTGACAAGCTAAAGCAACAATTGCGAAAAAAAACGACCGCATTTTAAAAAATGCCGTCTCACACTTCAGTGGTCGCCATGGCAAACATTTACGAATTGGGCTTCTAGTTGATTGACCACCCACTGCATTCACCAGATCTGGACCCTAGTGATTTTTTCTCCTTACTAGGCTAAAAATCTTGCTCGGAGGGCAGACAGACGACAGACGGAGGACAGACGATTTTCATCGAATGAGAAGGCTATCACAATCATGACTATTTTGCAGAACAAGATGTGAACTACTATTTGGACGGGTTAACTGATTTTGACAAAAAGAAACATGTCTCTGTGTTAGGCTGAAAACTTTTCACACTACCCTCATAATGCTATGCCGTACATAAAATTACAAAATTAATTTTAATAAATATATTTTCATTCTTTCACTTTCGAACTTTCGGTCTTCTTCGCGGACGTTTTCGATCAAGCAGTATCCACTCCAGGATTGCCTTGACCCATCTTTCGCCCCATTGCCTTGCTATATGGCCTGCCCATCTCCATTTCAATTGCTCTACTCTTCCAATGATGTCACACACTTTCGATTGTTCCCTGATCCATGTGCAGGGCTTTCTGTATCATCTTGTACATACATCTTTCCATTCCGCTCTGTGCTACCCGAAGATTTTGAATTGATTGCGATGTGAGTGTCCAGGGGTATTTTGCACTAGCTGCATGTCCTCTCTGATACGTTTTCTTATAGTTTTGTAGAGCTCAGCGTACTCGATCCTGCCAAAAGGACTCCCTGCATTTCTCATTGCCCGTCATGTCTTCATAAAATTAATGGTTTCACAATGGTCCGATTTTTGTCTGTTTGAGACATTTTTCTTCTGGTGCTATTGAAGCGGCCATTTGAAGCACATTATTGGTGATTTCTTCATATTGCACTGATATTTCCATCTCCTCCGGATCTTGTAATACAGCAAAGCGGTTCAACAAAGCAATCTCAAAATATCTGTCCCCCTCCAGCAATTTCCCAGAATCCACTTTGCCCTTTTTTGACCTTACTGTAAACCTGGTTGTAAATTTATCATCTGCATATTCTATGTGGACTCATCATTCAGCTATTTAAAAATAATGTCCTAAATAATTTATATTACAGGGAAATACCAATTGTAAAGGATTATATAAAGGAAAAAAACGAAATGAAAAATGAAAAACAAAACGAAATTACGACGGTGAAATCATCAAGTTTCTCAACACTAATGAGGAAACCCCAAGATATTATCTGATATGTTGTATTTTACGATTAATATTATACCTTGAAGAAATGTAAATATAATAGGAAATTTGTATTTAATAAAATGTCTTTCATTAAATACATATTAATTCCATATCAAAATTGAAAGACATTTGAAATTCACAAATTGACGTTAACACAGTATAATCAAATAAGGTTTCATAACCTACTAAATGAAAAATATATTTACCCTAAAACACACCGAAACACCTTTAAGTTAACCTATTTTTAGTAACCCTATTTTGTTAAATTAATTTTGAAAAAAAAACCTTTACAACACTTAGAAAAAAATGATCTATCTAACAATACCAAATTCAAGCACTGTTGTTATTAAAAAAATCAAGTTAGCCTTGAATTTCAAATTTGCGATAAGAAAAAATTGAAAACATACCCAAAAATTGGCAAACATTTCCTGATGTTTGTGTACAAAATTTCATTAATAAATCTCAAAGCGTTTTTGAGATATTTGACCTTTTCCATACATAGTAGAAACCGTGAATATAAATACAACACAATACAGTATAATAGGACAGTACAACTACTACAGCGTTAAAGTGATTCCAGTGTGAAATATTCAGTCGACGGTTTTCAACAAAAATGTTAAAATGAGTGAAATAAGTGTCAAAACTAAGGCAAGTTTAAAACATTATTATAAAAAAAGGCTTCAAAGGGACTGATGCCGCTCGTGAGATTTATGAAGTAGGGGGAAGGTTCCATATCAACCAATGCTGAGCACTACTCAGCTCTTTACTCAGCGATAAATTCAGAATTGTACGCAACTGAACTCAATTTGAGGGAGTACACGCTGTTCTGTTTATATCTGACCATTATAAAAATTAACGAAGCGGACTCTGAATTTCTCCCTACTCCCGTACTGCTGTCCTACCTCGTTCCATCGGATTATCACTTATTCTGATCTATCACTCACTTTTTGCGAAAAAAAATTAAGACTGAAGAAGGAGTAAAAGCTGGCTGTGTCAAGTTTTCCGTCTCCAAAGACTCATCGCTGTATCTAAAAGGTGTACCTATAGGGCATCGATTACAACGGTAATTACAATGTATTTCGAAAAGTATCCTCCAGGTATACATTTACTTTTGTTCCACCCAAGTAAATATATAAATTAATTTTCTGCAAAATTATTTATATTCCCCATCCATATTCTCATGTCTTTTTTAATTAATGTTAATTTCAACTTCGATAATATTACTTCTTAACTACTTCTTAGTACGAAGTTTTTACATTTAACTATTTGGATGGTTGTAAATATATCGTCTACATATTCTATGTGGGCTGATCATTGAGCTATTTAAAAATAATGCCCTAAATAATTTATATTACAGGGAAATTATTACAGGATTATTAAATTACACGGAATAAAATAATATTTTTTATTTAAAAGCTCTACGGGCCCTGAAGGCCTAGGGCGTAGTATAATATTGTATTTTACATATCGCTATTTTACATATAATTATAATATTGCATATGTGGTTCCCATCCTTCACCAGTTCCTCTGCAGCACAGTTGAGACTATCCCTCTCCACTCCTTTCTATTGTTTGCAAGGTCCTTCCATTCCCCCATCCTTATTGAATCCAAATCTTCCTGCAGTTGACCCATCCATCTTTTTCTTGGCCTGCCCTTCCTCTTCTTCCCTATTGGCCTTATGCGTAACACTAGATTTGTCATTCTCCCTCCGCCCAGTCTCTACACGTGTCCAAGCCATCTCACTCTCTGCGCTTTCGCAAATGTTATTTTATTTGGACTTTTGTATAGTTCTTCCAACGCATTATTCGTTCTTCGCCTCCATCCCTCCTCAGTTCTCTTTCCTCCATATATAGCTCGTAACATTTTCCTTTCCCACCTTTTCAGTTTCTCTTCCTCTGTTCGGTTTAGCGTTCAAGTTTCACATGCGTCAGTTGTTGTGGGTCTTATTACTGTTGTATAGATTCTTTGTTTTGTGCTTCTAGACACATAGTTGGACTTCATCAGTGCCTTCAGGCTTCCATATTTTTAATTACCCTTTACTATCCTGGCCTGTATTTCGTGCTCTTCGTGCCCGCCCTCTTCGATTGTAACTACAAGGTAGTAGAATTTCTGAACTCTTTCGAAAGTATATTCTCTTCCCTCACTGGCCTCCAAGGTCATGTTTCCCTCTTTTGCCGATGGATCTTGCATTTGTCCCATGACCATATATTTTGACTTATTTTAATTAATTTCCAAGCCGAACTTCTTCCCTACTTTTTCTATTAATCTTATGGTTTTCTTTAGCTCCTTTTTGGTTCTTGCCAGTATAGTCAGATCATCTGCGAATGCCAAGCATTGGTGTTCACTGTTGTATATTGGGCCATCAGGTCTCAGCTTGCTATTCCTTACTATCACCTCCAGTATCAGATTAAAGAAAGTCGTTGACAGAGGGTCTCCCTGCCTAAGACCCCTGCTCACCTCGAATTCTTGCAATATATCACCATTCCATACTATTCTATCTCTTGTTTTCTCAAAGGTCATCTTTGTCAAACTAATGAGTTTTTTGGGTATTTCTAGTTGGTTCATTCCTTGATACATTTTTTCCCTAATTATTCTATCATAGGTTTGCTTAAAGTCTATGAAGAGAGTATGCAGCTCAATTTTGTATTCATAGCAAGTTACTTGGATCTCTTTTAGAGTAAATATTTGGTCTGCTGTAGATCTGTTGTTTCTGAACCCTGCCTGGTACTCACCTATGACTTTTTCTGCATATATATTTAATCTTCTTCTTATTATCTGACTTTGTAGCATGTATATACCAATGCTATACCTCTATAATTTTCATATAACGATCTATCTCCTTTTTTTGTATATTGGGCAGATTAAGGCTTTTGACCATTCAGGCGGCATCTTCTCTTTTGTCCATATCAATTTTATTATGTCGCTGATGATCTTCTGTAATTGTTCTCCTCCTGCCTTTATCATCTCAGCCGTAATGCCATTCTTGCCGGGGCTTTTATTATTTTTCAAATTTTTTATAATGTCCTTTATCTCTTCTTCTGTTGGTTCTACCACTATTCCATCTTCGTAGCGTGAATACTGTTCCTCCTGTTCTTCTGCCTCTCCATCATTCAACAATTTATCAAAGTGGTCCTTCCATCCATGTAATATATCATTTTGGTCAGCTATCAATGTTCCTTCTTCGATTTTAAAATAGTTATTTCTACCATGGTAACCCTTTTCAATTTTTTTCATACCCTGTCAAAACGATCTTACTTCTCCATTCTGGAACCTTTCCTCAATATCTTTTAGTTTTGCTTCGTTATATTGTCGCTTTTTCGTTCTACATAGCCTTTTCATGTATTTTCTTATTTTTATTATAAAGGATTGTATAAATGAAAAATACGAAATGAAAAATGAAAAGCAAAACGAAATTACAACGGTGGAATCATGAAGTTTGCCAACACTAATGAGGAAACCCCCAAGATATTATCTGATATGTTGTATTTTACGATTAGTAATATACCTTGAAGAAATGTAAACATAATAGGAAATACTCTCTAGAATTCTAGCTATAGCTATTTACCCATTGATAGGTTTCTACCGTATCACAAGTATCTTGTTCTGATTTAAATTATACATTGTAAATTAATTGGTTATTTTTTTTAAGGTTGCTGATCCAATATAAAATCAACGACGTCTTTTTCAGATTATGTTATAGATTCTCAATGGTATTTCCCTAGTCAGTGTCATATCGCTATATGAGTTCGGACTTTTAATATTATTTTTTGATTTGGCGTTCAGAATCCCTAACAGAGCAAATAATTTAGCCAGGTCTGTAATTTGAAGATGTTTTTCTAGCCTGGTTATAAATAAAACACTTCATATTCATTGGCAGGAGAAATATATGTGTGTTTATTAAACGTTCAAGTATCGATATATAATACTATAAGTCATAAAGTTAAACTGCTATAGAAGAATTATCTCCTTATTTTTAAAATTAGTTTCATTTTTCCACTGGATTGATAATAATATAACTGGCTTACTATTAAGTGACTTACTTTTTATTGAACTATATAATTAAAAACTATATTTAAAGAGATTTACCACTAACCAAATCAAATCACGTTTTTTTTTAAACGGCGCGTTTCGCTCCACATGTTAGCATTATCAGGAGATGATATTATTAGATTGCATCATTTTCTGATGATTTCTGATGATTTCTGATGATTGCATCATTTTCTGATGTTAACATGGTTAGCGAAAAGTTAAATGCGTGGAGAAGTTAAAAGTGATTTGGTTTGTTTTAGTACTAAATCTCTTATGATTGAATCATTTCCTTATGATATTAAGATGGTTAGCGAAACGCACATGTGTTTAGTGGTAAATCTCTTCGAGTTTAAAGTTTCACACCCAAGGTTCCAAATAGAAGAATTGATATTAATAATTTTTAAATTATATGAAAATGTAATGTTGCCTTGGCAGCGACTGAAGTCTATTTCTTCTTGGGGTACAGTATATCAAGTTACCTGCATCGTTTATCGTTTATCGTTTATGAACCTGGTGGTCGCGACCCCTAGGGGGATCGCGTTCAGGAATATGAGGAGTTGTAATGTGTTGTAGTGAAAATGAACTAGTAAACTAGTCTAACTCTTCTTAGACCATCATATCCACAAATAAACATAATCGTTACTAGAATCGAATCAGTACTGAAGATGACTCCATCACACATTCCAATTTTGTCGTTACAGATCCAATTTGATACAAATGACTTTATATGCTTTCTTCTTCTCCTTCAAACCACCCATCAATTACAGATGAAGTTCAAAAATATGTATCTGAGGACAATATATTTTATGTTAAACGTTATTTGTACACCTTTGACGTCTTTGATTGTGAGCATTAGTAAACCAAGTTTAACAATATCTCATTAGGGCAGAGTTGGATAATTGTGCGCGGTCGACAATAGCGCGCTCCCACATAACTACAAATCTGCCTGTAGTAAACCATGTCTGTTTGTGCATCGAATCATGCTGAATGCTACCGACAACCCCCCCCCCCCCCCCCACGAAGCAATAGCCGACGAACTGATATTGAAGCGTCACCTGTCACGTTAGTTATATATAACTTATACAACTATACAAAAAATTTCATTTCTTATAATTTTCGTATAACTAACGGATCTAGATATGTTCTACTTTTTCATGACAAAACTATATTGTAGTAATGAGCTTTGAAGTATAAATTTGTGTTAGATATAGTAGAAATCAGTTTTTATGCCTAAAATCGTATTCGTAGATCTTGACCTGGTGTTAAAACAAAATGGCTATTGTCAACTATTTATTTTCAACTATTGTCAACTATTTTGTTTGTTTTTTTTACAGATGACTGAATGTGCAACAAAAAGGAAAAAGGAAACTTGGGACCCACTTCAAATGCAAAGTACTTTAAAAGGTGTACATGTTGGAAGGAAAATAAAAGAAGTGGCAAGATCGTTTGTGCTTCCAGAATCTTCTATAAGAGACAGATTAAACGGAAGAGGATGGAACAGACAGGGATGGAAGGCAACGTTTTCAAAAGATGATGAAAGTTAGAAGATCATAAAAGGAAAGAAACTATGGAGTTTTCGGCAGAGAAAGGCATGGCAAATGTTGGGTGCATGCGTTCTTAAAAAGAAATCCTGCGATCTCTTTGGGAGCTCTGGAGCCAACGAGCATGAGTGTTGGATTTTAATAAAACTCAATTTCATTTTTTTAATTTATAGGAAATGATGGAGATGAATGCTTATTCAGGCAAAAGAATATTTAATGTTGATGAAACAGGAGTTTCAACTGTGCAAATACTTGGAAAATGTATGCACGTAAAGGGCTTAAACAAGTTGGTAAAATTATGAGGGAAGAGCGTGGTACGTAACCTCACAGTTATCTGTGCAATGCATGCATCAGGCTGTTCATTTGTCCCACCTATGTTTATATATCCTCGCCAAAGGATCAAGAAAAAAAGTCTTAAGATTAAAGGGCCAATTGGAGCCGAATATGAATGCTCAAAATCAGAGTGGATTAACGAAGATCGTTTGTTTTGAAAAATGGTTTCGTCATTTTGCCAAAAATATTAGTGCAACATCTCAAAACCCACCCTCCTAATGTTTGACAATCATGTCAGTCACTTGTCACTAAAAGCTTATCAATATTGCCACGAAAATAGGATACACTTGCTATCATACCTCCGCATACTTCCCATAGGATGGGAAGGAGAGTGTGATTTACCATATATTTGAAAAACCAGCCATATGAAAAAAATCACTCATGATGTTTTGGCTTCAATTTCCAATAAAGCGTATTTGAGAATAGCTTCAATAGATATAGAAGTAAAAAGATTCGAAGTAACTGGCATTTATCCCATAAATTCCAATGTATTCGGTGACAATGACTTATTATTAACATCTCGAAATCAAACCTCAATGAATAATGACATAGCAACCGCAGCATTTACTTTCACACATGTTAAGAATGAAACCGAAGCTATTGCTAGTTCTTCACGTAGTATTTTGCAAATCTTAAGTCCAGGGCCTCACAAATTCAGAAAATTAAGAGACGTTCCAAGAAACAACACTCACAAATATTAATTACCCATCCCTCAAAGACAGAGTTAGAAGAAAAGGAGAGGAATAGAGACAAGGATAATAAAAAAGAAAAGCCTTACAAAGAAAACGATCAACAGAAAAGTGTTCATTTCCAGCAACGATGACGAAGGTCTTCTAGCACAATTATGCAATGACGATGATTATGCTGACATAGACGTAGACAAAAAAACTGATAATACTGATGTTGTTAATGACCTGAAAGTGCGTAGTGTAGAGAATGTGAAGTGGATAGTGTGGAGTGTGGAAAATGTGAAGTGGAAAATTCGGGCGGGACAAGGAAGTATGATTTCGTTGTTGCAGTTGTTCCAGCCGGAATCATAAAGAATGCAGTGGTAAAGACGCTGCTGAAAATTTCATTTGGGACTATTGTTAAAATTAATAATAATAATAATATTTTTGTTCAGAGATAAATGTTGATTAACCGTATATCAGCTATTATTTATAACGCATGGTATTATCAAACCGAGGCACGATATTCTCAGATTAGTTTGATAATGCCGCGCTTTCCAAGTTTTTTTTTAACTTCCTACATTTTCACATGGGTGCTGTAAGAATTAAACATTGCATTAGAAGTTGGTTGCCAGGTAAACTATCTTATTAAAAATAAAGTTTGAGTCGCTCTGCTTCGTACTAGTAGAATATTATAGCTGTGATCCCACGGGGGTATTATTCAACCGCACAGTGTTATCCAACCCTCCCCTACAGTTTCTAGGTTTCTGTTTGTGCGGGCCGGTCGCGTTGGTGCGGCGGTATGAGCGTCTGCTTTGCCGAATCCGCGCTGGAGCGGTAGCTGGTTCGATTCCAGCGCTCGGATGGTTATTTTTCTTTCTTCTGTCCGTTTATCTTTCCTAAATGTTTGTGATTGTTTCTACGCAAGAGTGTAAAATCCGACTACGAATTACCCCTCAGTCACGCCAGTTAAAGGCTGGGTAAGGCCGGATGCCTTCTGAGAAGTGTTCTACGTTGGTCACTCGCCAGTCGGTAGATTTCCTGATAGACTTATGGGTAGGCACATAACCAAGGGTTTATAGCCCGAGGGGGGTGCTGGCCTGGGTTTGTCGGAAGCTGATGACCGTGGTTCGGAACCCACGTTAAGCTGTAGGTCCAGTCGCTAAATAGCCTAGTTGCTGATGCGCCTCTAACCCAAACACTTTACTTTACTTTTTGTTTGTGCGGTCGGTAACTCAACAGTTTCCAAATTCACTCAATTCGTAATATTATATTCGTAATTTTGGAAATAAGCATATGTCGAAATTATTTTCTGAATTGTTAATGTAAATTTTTAAGAAAATTTAAAAAACAACTAATTAGCACTTTTTCCCATGTACTCGCTTAAATTTCTTCTTTCAAACAACGTCAAAACCCTAATCGTGTGAAGTAGGGAACACTTCAACACTTCTAGCACTAAAAATGGAACGAACTTTTACATCAACCCGATACATAAACACAAAATTGCCTACCTGAAATTCTTGAGTGATTGTAAATGAGAAACTTAAAGCTTCTTATACTATTTGACAAATACTTTTAAATAATGTAAATTGTAATGGAATAATTAATTTCTAATTAAGAAGCAATACTAGTCATAGCAATCATGGTCATCTAAAAATTATATTATAAAACATTCCATTTCTTAATTAGTTTTACGAAGAAAAAGGTGACTGGATGCTCTTGACAATAACATACTGCAGCCGAAGACTGTTTCACAGTTTGTTAATATTGATAATTAAAAATTAAATATAACATCTAATTATGTTAGTTTCAATATAAGATTTCAGAAATTGAATGGATATTCCGTAAAAGTATTCAAAACGCCGATAAATGGGTTGTACAGAAAGTTCGTAGGGATTTTCTTAATAGAAAGAGGAACGCAAATAATGTGTGATTTTTAAGGGTGTCCGAACTTCGGATAGGGATCGCTGTCAAACGGACTGTTAGTAACATCAGAGCAACGCTTGCAAATTGTCGAAATTTATTATTAAAATCAGTGCAGTACTTCCTGCATTTTATTGTGCACATTATCGCCTCGCCCAACCAAGCGATGTATTCTCCGAATTATCGACAAATTCCGAATGCATTGCACATTGCTCGATGATAAAACAAAAACAAGACAAAAACTGTACATTCGGAAAAAATATAGCTGATGTTACTGGCAATGTTGATGAAGATCCAAATTAATCAATTCGTCGCCGTTCGCGGGAAGTTGGGCTTTGCTATTCGACTAGGTGGAAAATCTTGCTTAAAGATTTTGGTCTGGTGCCTTACAAGATCCAACTTGTCCAAGAACTCAAGCCACAAGGGCACCGTCTACGTATTATGTGCAGTGAATAGACTCAAAATCAATTGCAGCTTGATCCAGAATTTAATCGCAAAATTTTGTTCGAAGAAAAATATTCAGCACTAAAATGTGCACTTCATTTTTCGCTAAATGGATACGTTAATAAACAAAATTGCCCCATTTGGAGTGAAAATAACCCGCCAATGATCCAATAATTATCGTTCTATCCCGAAAAACACACCGTATGGTACGGATTGTACGCCGGTGGCATTATTAACCGTATTTCTTTTAAAATCAAGCTGTAAAGCAGATTATCGTTAATGGAGATCGTTATAGAGTGATGATCAATGATTAATTAATTTGAATGGTATTGATCTGGAGGAGATATGGTTCCAACAGGACGGCTTCACATCATTAAATGAATAGCAACAGCCAACAGCCAACAGCCAACGCAACAATCGATTTATTGAAGGAATAATTCGGTGAAAAAATTATTTCGAGTAATGGACCTGCTAATTGGCCACCAAAGTCATGTGATTTAACGCCTTTAGACATTTTTTTTGGGGTTACTTTAAATCTTTGGTCTATGCCGATAAACCAGCAACAATTGATGCCTTGGAATATAACTTGGACAATTGCAGACATAAGGCAAGACCCCAATTGCTTGAAAACATGATCTGAAATTGGATTGACTGAATGCGCTTTATCAAAAGTAGCCGCGGCGAACATTTGTTCGAAATTGTTTTCAAACATTTAAGTCATTGAATGTTATTTTACATAAAATAATTAGTTTCAAGGTATCTAATTTCGTTATTTTATTTGAATTTAAAGTTCTGATAGACTAAAAAAATCACTCGATAGCTTATCTAAATATTTATTTAGTCTATTATATAATCACCATTATTTACAACTTTTTGCCCGCATAGTAATAGGTTGTTTTTGCTAAAAATTAGCATCTTTGTTACCAAAAACGTCAACAGGTTGTTTTGTACCTTAAAATTAAAAAAAAAATCCCTTTAAAGAATTTTGAAAGAGGCAGAATATATCACAGTCTGAGCTGCGATGTCCAGTGAGTAAGGTAGATTGGGGCAAAAACTCCCAACTGAAGCTTCACAAATTTTGCTGGGTACTGATTGAAACGTGTTAGTATGTATTGTTATGAAGAAACACGACGCCGTTCCCGTTTGCTAATTGTGGCCGGTTTTCTTGAATTGCTGTCTTCAGCCGATCTAATTGTGAACAAGAGAGGTCGATGTTGATGGCTGCACGGAGGAAACTCAAAATGTATGGGTCCCTTCCAATCCAACTAGGTGTAAAGCATCATTTTCTTCGGATGAAGGCGTCTTCCGCCGTACTGCGCCGCTGATCATGACAACCTCCATAATTATTTTATATTATGCGTTGTTAGACACAATCCAATTTCCACCAAAATTCGTTCACCTTAGTTCATCACCAATTTTTTTTTCATCAAAAGATCGCACAAAGAGATTCGGTCCAGCAGATTTCGCTCAGTAAGTTCGTGAGGGACCCACACATCATATTAACAAATGTACCTACTTTTTTCAGATGGTCAGTAATGGTCGATTTGCCAGTATTTGACTTTCTGCTATTGTGTATTTGATATTCGGCGATTATAGAATTTATTTCCTCGATATCAGTGCTTGAAGGATGGCCAGATGATGCCGGTCTTCCAGTTCAAAATATTCGCGACTGAACTGACCAAACCACTTTTGCACTTTGGTCTTCCCAATAGAACCCTTTCCGTAAACAGCACAAATATTGTTTTTTGTTTTGAAAGCCTTCTTGCCCTTTTTGAAATAAAAAAATCAATGTGGTATAAATGCAAGTTACCGACAGACATTTTCAATTTGAATCAACTTGACTAACAAAAGGCAAATCAAACCGAATCTTACGAATTCATTGTAAATACCACAGAAATTAATAATACGTAAATAAACATCAACACCAGACAATAAACATAACACCAATCCAATACAGATTTTGGGTTTTAAGCATTAAAAGAACGCGCAAGCGTTTCAACTAACGGAAAACGAACTTTCAAATCTTCCGGACGACCTATGAACTTTTCGGACCACCTAATAGTTACAATTATACTTAAATAATTAATACTAAAAAATTTAGTGGCCAAAAAAAATACTATATATTGTATCAAAATTCTATCAATCTAGCATCCACAAAATAATTATATTAATTTTGAGTTTGCTTCCTAAGCGTTACTTGGAATCAATTTATCATTTATTAAATTAAATTAGTTTATAAGCATGCATTTTGAATGTTAAATGTCTTCTTCTTTCCGTGTCCGGCCAAACAATACTCTTCCAGTAAATAGCAGCCGATACAGCTTTATCATTTGTTAACCTAATGTCATCCATTGTGCAGGTTGGAGGTCCTGAATATCACCACACTCACATAGGACATCCTCTCCGTCGTTTTGACATCCGGTAGTAGTCCCCATTTTTGCATATTGGTTTTACTTCGTGGTACGCCCACTTTCAATCGGCTAAGTGTTGTTCGCTACCTAGTAGCAGCTCCTTTTTGACTTGATGGTTCGGATGGTTTAGCTGGTTTTCCCATCTTACAATATAGTCTACAGTCAATGTCTTTTTTAGGCCTCATGTCCTTCTCATAAAGCTCTTTCTACATTTTACTCGCTGCGGTGCTGGATGAGTTCCGTGCAGTCGATGTTTGGGATCTGTCTCCTGTTTTACTCTTTCTTTGTCTGCAACCACCCCCCTACGTATATTGTGCATCGCTATGCCAGCTAACGGATATAGGTTTCCAATTGGGGTCGGGTCGGTCTCAGCCATCCCGTTATGATACGTGAGCTCTCGTTCAGTGGATGTCCACCTGTTTTGCATGTGTTGACCCGCTCCAGACTGGTGACGCATATTATGCGGCTGACAAGCATATTGCCATGGCCGAGGACCTCAATGTGTGAGGGTTATACCTCAGTATCTGTTTTTTAGTTTTCTGATTGTTATTACGGGCCTTGCAGGTATTCATGCAGTGCTGCTTGTAGGCCAGGGTGCGATCTAGTGTGACTCCCAGGTATTATGGTATTAGGCAATGCTGGAGTCGTTCACCCCTTCATTCGATCTTCAACTCTGTTGGCGTTTTTGGTGTTGAGGTGAAAAGAGGAGACTTGCGTTTTCCTCGGATTGGGGTTAAAGAGGTTGGCGGCACAGTAACTAAATAATTCGTCCAAAGCTTGTGTTAACTTTCCCTCAACCTCTAGAAAACTGTATCCTTGCACCATCATTGCCAAATAATCGGCGTAGATGAAAAATTTTTGTAAGATTGGACACCGGCTGGTCGTTTGTGTAAATGTTATAGAGGAATGGTGACAGTACGCTTCTCTGGGTCACTTCGTTCTTCTGATTCCTCCATCTGCTGTTCCCTCCTTGAAGGCTCACTTAAAATATTCTGCTATGGAGTTGAGTTCCGATCATTGACCTTAGTTGATAGTCTCATGTGAGGTTGTAAGTTTTCTTGAGCAGTCTTCTATGATTCACGGTGTCGAAAGCGGCTGGTAGGTTTATAAAAACCACTCCGGTAATCTCTCTGTGTTCGAAAACATCTTCAATGTGTTGGGTTATATTCAAAAATGACCACAGCATGATTTCCCCGGTATGAAGTCAGCCTGTTGAGAATGAGATTCTTCTCCAAGACGCCATCAATGCGGTTAAGTATCATGCGCACCAATATCTTTAAAGTTTGGTACAGCAATGGCACCGGGCGAACGTGTTTGAAGGAATTTACCTCTTTCCCCGATTTTAGTAGCGTAAGACTCGTCGTCCATTTGAATTTGAATTAGTTCGGCTCTTTTCTTGTCAATGCCTCATCTCGTCAACTCGGTCATGGAGAAAGATACTTTGAGTAGGTGATTCTCGTTTCTTAAGTCGTATATTATTAGGTCTCTTGTAATGCGACTAGACTTGCTGTTCTCCTTCATATGCAGGCATTTTGCGTCATTATTATGTCTCACGGGTAGGGGTAAAATGACAACATTCAGTATATTTGTAATATAATGCCATTAGTAATGATGAATCCGTGCACAATGTGTACATCGATATACAACGTGTATTTTTCGTTAAGGCATGTTATAACTTATAATTATTTATAATAATGAATAATTATATCTCCTACAACTAGAGGGTAACAAAAGTGTTTTCTTTTTTCCATTGTTTATAAATAGAGGATTATACTTCACTCCTCAGGGGTTTAATCCGATTTCAACTTTTTGCTCGGACAAAATTCCTGCTTCAGTATTAAAGTGATTTCACTTTTAAAATAAGTGACATATGCCGTAAAATTGAGGATATTTTACACATTATTTAAAAAACAAACAATTGATGCCGCTCATGGGATTTGAGACGTAGAGGAGGAAGGTGCCGTATCATTTCGCGCCACTCAGCTATTGTTAAAAAAGTTCCGAGAGAAAATCATGAATTTTAAAAATAAGGGAAAATCAGGTCGCCTACGATTTCTCGATGCCGACTTTTTTAGAGCAGTTTTATTGTCGTACTGAAAAGGAAAAATGAAGGTTACTGGCTCAAAGATGGGTTGAGGTTATTAAATACAACGGCCTATATATTGAGGAATACCGTCTTGGTATAAATTTTGTAAAGAGTAAATAACCTGGGTCAGTACCTCAAAAACGAAAATACTTTTGTTACACCCTAGTATATCGGTACGGTTTGCTCATGCTATTAAAACATTGATTAAAAACTTTCACAAAATTATTTTGCAATGAAAATGAAACAGAAACTAAATAACTAATCCTACCTAGAGGTGGAGAAATAACTGTACGTATGCCTGCAAACATAAAGAGGGTCAGAGCCCAGTTCGACGTAATCTGACGACGACGTCATTTTGTTTATCATCACGTAGATTGGTTAAACATTTCGAATAAGAACGTATTATACATTTGAATCAAAATTTGAAGTTCCACCCACAAAAAACTCTGGTAATGATCATTGAGAGATCGAAATCACGCTAACCGTATACGTTTTTGCCAATTCACGGCTCTTGTAGGCTAAAATGAAAACTTAATTTTCAATTTGTTCGCCTGATGAAGCATATTTAACATATTTTGATGCAAATGAAAATGGTTGATAAATTCTTACATAGCCCATTCTTTTCTTTTCTAATGAAAATACAACTATTGTGCTAGACCACTTTGATACAGCAGTTAACTAGATTTCCTCTTGTTAATGATAACATATTATGCCAGTAAGATGGGACAACTGTTCACATCACTGGGATATTTATAAACGCCATTATGTATGAGGACATTCTTTGGCAAGTAAGAGGGCCATATTTAATAGCATGTGATTTATATTTATATCCTGAAGATCTTGAGGCAAATATTTGGTCCAGTTAATGACAACGATATTTGACGTCGACAATACAATGTTGAGCTTTACAATATATATATATATATATATATATATATATATATATATATATATATATATATATATATATATATATATATATATATATATATATATATATATATATATATATATATATATATAAACGTATCAATCAGCAAGGATATTGTTTTCAATATTAAAATCGGACGCCTGCGATGAGCCGAACACGTAATTAGAGGGCAGTATAACAAAGGTCAACAAATTTTTACTTTTTTGAGGTAACAAGCATTAATGAAGCATTTTATTGTCCTAAATCCGAAAATGATAAGCTAATTACTATAACACGTATAGTTTTTTTGTTACAGGGTGTCGGTGGTATTTAATATAAACATGTAAAGACATTACACAGAATGTAAAAACATGTAAGGATATTACACAGACATTACTGAGGATTATGTGAATAAAAAATATATTACATGAGATGTCATACAGCGACAAAAACATCCCATCCAGTCTAAAGTCAGGTACAAATAATTTCAATAACTCCTTGATATAAAGGATAACCAGGTACTCTCTGTCGTCACCTGTGAATCTGTTCATCTTCCACACTAAATGATAGCACTGATAAATCAGTTGCCTTTTTTTCAACTGTTTCATATACTTGTCGGAAATTATTGATAAAATTTTCTAATAGCTTCAGTAAGATAGATCGTTTGAATAGTTCGAACTATCATTTACTAGTAGCATTTATTATTTGCAAAATAGTAATTTATTAATATTAATAAATCATTAGGACCATTTCTTATTTGTCCATTTTTTTCAGAGCTGAAGTCGCCTCCACTATCGTAACTTGTTTCTCTTCTTCTACATTACAAATTTCACTTAAAGCCTCTTTTATATGGGCGAACCAAGTTGTATAGCTAATACAGCATTTGCTCTTGCTGATCATCTTATATCAGAAAATTTTTTCAGTGAGAAGGATTGTTTATCTTTACATATTTCTCGTTTACTCGTAAAAATTCTCCCGCGATGATTTGACGCAGAGTAAAATGGAAATAATTTCTGCACAAACATAAAATATAGAACTACAGCGCTACAACTTTCTGCAGCGAAATAATAAAAATATTCAGAATTACAGGCCTAGTGGCATTTGGCTCCGAGTTATTTCACTATTTTTTTCCATCTTCTTCGTCCAAAGCATCATTCTTCCAATCCCTGACTCCTGCTTTCCTCAAATCATTCATCAAGTTGTTGAAGTTGGAAACGTAGTCCTTGCTATTTCTTCCTTGGATCTCGTTATCGATACAATGTCGTCGGCATAGGCCAAGTAGTGGTGTCTGGTCCATATATTAACCCCTTGGCATTGATGCCACTCTCCCTCAGAATCACTTTCTGCACTAGACTGAACAGAACTGTGGACATTGAATCGCCTTTATTTACAATGAATTCCTCAGACATTGCTCCATCGACTATAACTTTATTTTCTGCTCTCCTGATGGTCATCTCAACCAATTTCTTAAATTTTTCCAGAATTTGCAACTGCCTCATTGCTTGGAACACCTTTTTCCTGCTAATTGGGTCATATGCTTACTCACACTCTATGAACATCAAATGTTAGCTCGAATTTTGCTCATAAGTATTCTATTGGATCTGATTCATGGTCTGTATCTGGTCAATTGTTGATCTTCGTGCCTTGAACCCTTGGTATCCCTTACCTGTTCGTTATGGTATTTCTCTAGTCGAGCTTTAATCACCTTTGCCAGCACTTTGTAAGTCACGTCTTGCAATCCAATTCCTCGGTAGTAATTGCACTCCTCCTTAGCTCCTTTTATGTGAAGGAGTATTATCAGCGCTTTATTCGATTTTTCTCGCACATTTTCTTCTTCCTAAATTCTCTTCATTAACTTCCATGTTCTTGCCACCAATGTATCACCACCTTGTTTTGTAGGTGCAGTTATAATTTCATTATTGTCTGCAATGTCCTCTTCTTCCATTTCATGTTCCATGTTCTTGCCACCAATGCATCACCACCGTGTTTCAAAATGTCTCTTGTTATGCTGTTTTTCCAGCACTTTTGTTATTTTTAACTGCTTTATACAAAATTCTACTTCTTCTTTTGTAGGTGCAGTTATAATTTCATTATTGTCTGCAATGTCCTCTTCTTCCATTTCATGTTCTCCCCAGTTCCCTTTCTTTCCAGTCTCTTTTAACGTCTTTGAGAAATATTGGGCAAATCTTTTCAGTTTTCCATCTACATTTCCTACCAGGGATCTTTCT
The DNA here is from genome assembly GCA_031761425.1 of Cosmopolites sordidus. Lineage (NCBI taxonomy): Eukaryota > Metazoa > Arthropoda > Insecta > Coleoptera > Curculionidae > Cosmopolites > Cosmopolites sordidus. The sequence goes on along the minus strand of JARFXV010000856.1, from coordinate 859,035 downwards.
TGAGTTTTCAAATAATGGAGTTTCCTGGCACTACTGCCTTTACTTTTTTTAACTTCTTGATAGAAATTTCGTATCTTCTTATTAGAATATGATTCTTCTATTTCTTTTAATTTGCGTTCAAAATCTGCAGCGAAATATCCAATTACATTTTAAGAATGGTTAGCAGTTGAAATAAAAACCGCACTTGGACTATGTTTTTTAATGCGTTCCTGCAAACCTGAATACTTTCCTGACATATTTGATCCTTTGAATTTTGACAAGTATGTAGAGTTATGTTTATCTCTAGAAATAAATGCCACAAATATTTCCTTTTTATTACCAGACGATGAAACATATCACAAAAGTAAATGGTCGGCATGAATCGCCAGTGGAGTCAACAATTATACCATAATGCTAATATGGTTTACAAATTCGTCACAAATATTGTGGGATAAAATAGTTTATAATAAATATATATTTCCTCGTCCTCGGTTGGCATATTTTTGTAGATGTAATTTCAAGAACACAGCGTATTCTTGCGTATGCTATTAGGTATTCCAAGCAGATTAAATAATTATTTAATCTGCTAAAATTCATTAAAATTCTTTCCTTCATCGAATTTTTGCCTTCATCATGACTTCTAAATTCTAATCCTAATCGACTCAATTATTCTATTGTTGACACAATTTTTTTCAACACTTCTCCATATTTCCGATATTCATAGTCCGATAAAATAACAGTAACTAATCTCCAATTTTGTAAACCAGTTATTAATTTAGACTTGGCTTTTGAAAATAGTTTGCAAGGATAGTAATACAAACTTTTACTTGTTTCTAAAAATATCAGCCAAATTGTCTTTTTCATAATTCCTGATATATTTCTGTAAAAATGATCATAGGAAAGTCTTGTGATAAATTTCATCTCTGTCTTTTTATACTGATTTCAATTTATCTATATTCCTGATATTTTTTGGTTGGAATTTAAGAATAAGGTTAAGAGTAGCATCTTAAAAAAATGTTGGCCATAAAGCTATACCATTTATTGCTTCGATCTCTATATACAAGAGTTTGTCTGGACTATTTCTATCTTCTGCGTTTTCAGACTTCCTTTTATCAAAAGCATTTTCAACTTGTTGATACTCAACTTGTTCTTTTTTTTTCTTCTCCACTTATGGACCTTTGTGGTTCAGAAGAAGTTTCAAACGCAGACAATTGATCTGAAGTAGATTGATGGCAACTCTGTCTCTTAATTTACTGTTAAAAACTTATGCAATGCATAATTTTGGCTCTCAACAATTTCCAGGTTGTTCTTTTTTTTGTCATTTTTCTGTCACAGTTTGATGTCTCTTAATTTTTTACTGTGAAGAAAGAAGTTGTTTTAATTCTCCACAAATAAATTGAGTTTTTTGTAAAAAATTGAATGCTGCGAAATCCGGGCCCCTATGGTATACCGGGGTCTAAACGCTGGTTTAAACGCTTTAAAAGGGGTTATTTTGATATAAAAAACAAGGAGCATCCAGCACAGCCGAAATAGTATGAAGTTGCCAGATTTGCAACCACTATTGGATGAAGACTCAACTCACACTTTGAAACAATTGACAGAAGAATTGAATGTTGCCCAATCCACCATTTCCGAATGACCACACGCACTGGGAAAGATGCAGAAGGAAGTAAAATTAGTTCCATATGAATTGAATGAAACATTGGATATTGGAAGATATTGACAAAATTTACATCGACGTTACCGAGCCTGGTACATCCAGGCCAGCCTTTATCATCACAACCAGTACGCAATATACATGGAAAGAATGCTTTGCGGTGTATTTGATGGGTTAGTAGGGGAGCTGTGTTTTACAAACTGCTGAAACCGGGTGAAATGATTACTGGCGATCGATACCGACAACAACTGACCCGAGCATTGAAGGAAAAATGGACAGAATACGCTCAAGCACATGATACAGGCATTTTTCAACGTTACAATGCTCGGCCGCATGTTGCAGAATGTGTAAAAGAATATTTGTAAAACGTTAAATGGGCCGTCCTTCGTCAGATTTAGCACCTTCGAGTTACCACTTCTATCGATTCAGCACAGACTTTCAGAACAACATTTTCATTCTTACAAAAAAGTGAAAATTTGGCGTGATTTAGTAGGCCTCAGAAAACCAAAAATTCTTTTGGCGCGAAACCCACTCTTTGACAGAAAGATGGGAAAAAATAATAGCTAACAATAAAATTTTGGGAAAAATCGTCATTATTGACTGAAACCCCTATTATATTCACTAAGAAATAAACTCCTTTGTTGTTAATAATAGTAAAAACACCACCCACTGTAATACAAGTAACCACAATGATTTAAAAAGAAAAAAATAATTGGGTCAATGCCAAATGCAGCTTAAGAAATAAAAAATAGCCGCAGGGAGCCAAATCGGGTAAATAAGGGGGATGTTGAAGCAAAAAAAATGGTTGCAATTTCCATGAATCTCGCTGAAGACTTGTAAATCTTCGTAAAATCACGCACTTTTTATAGTACTTAATCGGTCACCGTTTTAAGTGATAGAGCTGATGACAGGTTTATCATCATACATATCCCATCTGCCTTATCTGAATCGTTAATTCCACTACAAAACTTGTGTTTGTGATAACCACTAATGTTTATAAGTGATTTTAAGCATTTCGCAGTGCTTCTACTATTTTTAACACAAAACATTAAAGTGATTTTTTGCTTTTTATTAATTTTTCAAATGCAGTGTATCTTGGCGCCCAGTGAATATAATACCATGAAATTTGTACTGATTATTAAGGAAAACTTCATAAAGCAATCTCCCAACAACAGGTGATACTATTGGTTTTGTAAACACAGAAACATTCCGGTTATTTTTGGGATAGAGGGTATATAATAAACAACATTCTACCTCATAATTGAAGTTTATTCAAATTTTACATAGGAGCCAATCTATTATCCATCATCTCTCACTCAGACAACAGTAGTTTCCAAATGAACCATCGTGGACACTTTATTTAACTAACCAATTCTGCTTCAGATGCTTCGCGTCTTGATTGAACTTTCTCAAAAATGAATATACAACAGATAGATTTTTTAAAACAAATATCACGTACTAGCCTATCCATTATCCAGCATCTCCCACTCGTCGACAAAAACAGCGATGTGTCTAAGCCCCCCCGATAAACGTATAAATACCCCTTAAGGAACTGGCGCCTCGAACAGTAGTACAACCGCTGTCACGACGCTCCGCACCGTACAACAACGGTTCATCTTTCGCATCTCTTCCTTCCCGAAAACATATGAATAGCGGACGAAACAAGTGAAGCACGGTCACGGAAGAACGACAGAACAGCATAGCGCGGCCTTGCTCCAACAACGAGCCGGTGAAATCGTAGTAAGCCGTGGCGATTAACTGACTGCAAGGCCGTACAAGGACGTTCTTCAATTGTTTCAGCAGATCGGCGATACTTTCAGCGCGTAACGACTGAGCTTTTTCAGGATTCGCGCGGGTGTATAGCGGGGTTGTAGGGATTTTATTGAATATATATTTTTTTTATATTGAAAGTGAAAAATAGAACATTTGGTTTAATTTTTAAAATAAATAAGGTAGGTACATTTTTGACTTTTTCTTATTAAAAGAAAATGCATATTACAATTACACACTTACATTTTTTTATATTTTATTAGATCATTTGTAAGAAATATATATATTTTTTTTGTATAAAGAAACTATGTTGCAACTATGCTGAAAAACTAAGGGCCAAGCAGTAAAGTTAAATTTACATTCGAATACTAGAAATGCTCATCTAAACATCCTGCTTGATCAGCACTTTGTACAATATAAAGAATTTTAATTTTACAAGAAACAAAAAATCAATTAATTTATTTAATTCAATAGAATTAGTTTTTAGTGAATACAAAAAATTGAAGAAAATTGTTATTAAAAAATTTAAATTATTATTATTAATTATTAAAAAATTAATCATTTTGAAGTTGATTATTTGTATAAATCTTTACAAACTAAACCGAGTTTATTAGAAGAAAATGAAGCTGCGACGAAGTTTTAATTTTACAGTAAACAAAAAAACAATTAATTTCTTAATTTAATAGAATAGTTTCTAGTGAAATCAAAAAAGTGAAAAAATATAAAAAATTAAATAATTAGCCGTTCCTAAAAGTATAATGTTCCTCTAAGAATAAATTATTTTATAATTAATTATTTATATAATTCTTTAAAAACTAAATCAAGTTTAGTGGAAGAAAAAGAAGCCGCGAAGAAGCTCATGCCTGCATTTAAGTGCTGAAAACATAAAGGCCAGATAGTGACGTTCAAATTTCCATTCCAAAAATGCTCATCTAAAAATCCTACACTTTGTATAATGTATAGAATTTTAATTTTACAGGAAATAAAAACACAATTAATTTCTTTAATTTAACAAAATTACTTTTTAGTGAAATCAAAAACTGAAGAAGTTATAAAAATTGAACTAACTAACAACTTCGAACAGTATGATGTTCCGGTAAAAATTAATTATTTTGAAACTGATTATTTCTAAATTTTAACTAAACCAAATTTAGTTGCATAATTCAGTTGGTTTGTTTAATTGTGTAATCGTGTTACAAACAAAATAAGTTAAGAGCTTCTTAGAAAAGCCGCTTTTAAAAACACAGACCAACTCTCAATTATTCATCCTTCAGTTTCGATGCAATGTTTCAGTCAAAATATTCAAGTTTAATATTTTTAAAATACTGTTGTATCCTTCATTGCCCATGTAAGGAACAATGTAGGAAGCCATTTCGTGCCCACATTTGAGTGCTGAAAACCTAAAGACAAGGTAGCAAAGTCAAAATTTTCATTCGAATACTGAAAATGCTCGTTTAGATGAGCAATTTCAGTATTGGAAATCCTGCTTGATTATCACTTAGTATAACTTTAAACAAAAATTAATTTTTTAATTTAATATTATCAAGGCCAGTTTCATCTTATAACTTCTTATTCATGGATGTACGTCGTTTTAGAATAAATTTATTTTTTGGATGCCCACATTTGATTCCTGAAAACCTAAAGACAAGGCAGCAAAGTCAAAATTTTCATTCGAATACTGAAAATGCTCGTTTAGATGAGCAATTTCAGTATTGGAAATCCTGCTTGATTATCACTTAGTATAACTTTAAAGAAAAATTAATTCTTTAATTTAATATAATTAGTTTAAGTGAAATCAAAAAGGGAAGGAAAATTTTTATTAAAAAATTGTATAAATAGCCGTTCCGAAAAGTATGATGTTCCTCCTAACAAACTAAATTAAGTTTAGTTGAAGTATTCAGTTGATCTGTTCATTTTTTAATCGTATGTTTAAAAACCGCTTTTAAAAAATAACTGACTAATCAGTAATTGCTCGTCAATACAATAACCTTTCAGTGTACTCATAATGTTTTAGTATTCTTCATTGGGTATGAAAAGAATAATGTAAGAAGAAATATCGATTATTTTTGCGCTCGCGTTCGAGTGGTGAAAAAGAGCCAAGCAGCAATGTTAACATTTTCATTTGAAGTTTGGAAATGTTCATCTAAACATCCTGCTTGGTCAACATTTTATAAACTTTTAAAAATAAAAATTAAGTTTTACAATATTCTGATAAAATGGTAATTATCAAGGCCAGTTTCATCTTATAACTTCTTATTCATGGACGTACGTCGTTTTAGAAGAAATTTATTTTTAGGATGCCCACATTTGATTGCTGAAAAGCTAAAGACAAGGCAGCAAAGTCAAAATTTTCATTCGAATACTGAAAATGCTCATTTAGATGAGCAATTTCAGTATTGGAAATCCTGCTTGATTATCACTTAGTATAACTTTAAACAAAAATTAATTTCTTTAATTTAATATAATTAGTTTAAGTGAAATCACAAAGGGAAGGAAAATTTTTATTAAAAAATTGTATAATTAGCCGTTCCGAAAAGTATGATGTTCCTCCTAACAAACTAAATTAAGTTTAGTTGAAGTATTCAGTTGATCTGTTCATTTTTTAATCGTGTGTTTAAAAACCGCTTTTAAAAACTAACTGACTAATCAGTAATTGCTCGTCAATACAATAACCTTTCAGTGTACTCATAATGTTTTAGTATTCTTCATTGGGTATGAAAAGAACAATGTAAGAAGAAATATCGATTATTTTTTCGCTCGCGTTTGAGTGGTGAAAAAAAGCCAAGCAGCAATGTTAACATTTTCATTTGAAGTTTGGAAATGTTCATCTAAACATCCTGCTTGGTCAACATTGTATAAACTTTTAAAAATAAAAATTAAGTTTTACAATATTCTGATAAAATGGTAATTATCAAGGCCAGTTTCATCTTATAACTTCTTATTCATGGACGTACGTCATTTTAGAATAAATTTATTTTTAGGATGCTTTTACTCAACTAAAATTAACAATCTACTGACTCACGCTTGATTGCACTGCTGACTCTGTCTGACTGACTGTCACTTGATAGGGTGCGGCAAATTTCCTTAAATTTCAGTCTAAAAATTTTAATATTAGTATTTTCTGAATATGTTACTATTGATTATGATAATTTAGAGATAATCAATATTTTGACTTTTATTACAGGTTCTCATTAAAAAATTAATTATAGAAAATTTTGGGCTGTCCAGAAGTTACCCTCGGTCTTAACATAAGTAACTTTAATCAGATTTTTATATATGGCGCTTGAATCGCCAATCATTACATACATATATCATGTTGATTATTTTTTGTTGTATTCAATTAGCATCGTAATAAGGAAAAAATCAAAATCAAAGTTTTAGTAGAAAAGGTACCCATAATTGGCTGCAAAAAAAATAATCTAGGCATGAAATTTACTAGATCATTGAGGCAATCCCTTTAATCAAGCATTTTATATGTAAAGAATCGTAAAACTCCATGAAGTTTCATCAGAGTTCTTGATTGATTGATAATCTCCTTCCGTTACCCCTAGAGAAAATTCTAACACGATTTTAACTCCCAGCCCAATTTCTGGTATAGTATCAGTATATAAATTGGAGCCAAGACCAAACTTGCCAAAAAAAATGAAATAAGACATTTTGGTCGTTATTTAATTAAAAAAAAAACAGAATTGGACGCCAAAAAATAGATGCTATATGATATGATTTATGAAGTAGTTTACTACCCAAAAATCAGATATAATTATAACTTTAAATGACAACATTGAATCATAAAATAAGTAGGATAAATACATAAAATAATACAATAATACAAATAACAAAGCGAGTATTAAAGAAAATTATGACCTTCTTCGTTAATTTATTCGTGCACTCCCATAATTATTTATATAGTATATCAAATTGAAACTTGTGCAATTTTTCAAATAAATGATTTTTTTTTTAAATAACCTTAATAATTTTTCTTTATACATCTCAGGAAGTATGATCATAGATAAAATGTTATTAAAAGAAAAAATTAGTGAAAAGATAGAGAATAAATTAAATGTTTTTATTTTTTAATAATCAAGATAAAACTCGTACACGAATGGCGGCTCGTAAGGGAGGGCGTTGGAGCGCCGCCGCTCCAGCATTTATCACAGTAAAACATTTTATTTTATTTCCGTTCAGTTTCTTTCCTTTAACTCATTTCCCTGGTGAAACAGAAAAATGAGTACTGGGTTCCTGTACAGGATTCCTGTACAGGGTGCCAATAGCATGAAAAGTAAAAAGAAGGAAGGGAAAAGCAATAAAAAATCTTCTTCAGCACTATTTTCTTCTATGTTCTCCCAATTTAAAAACCCACGAGCCGCCACTGTCGTACACTATGGCATATATCTAAAAACTGTTTAAAAAGTAGAAATTAATATTGACTTGGCAATCCTTTATTACTAATTATATCTTTTAAATAGCGAGAGGTAGATTCAAGTAACTTTTGACAATAATCAGGTGCTAGTTTTGCCCACTCTTCCCGAAGAACCAGTTTTAATTGATCAATATTAGAAACTGATGATTTCTAATTCCAACCTTTAATTAATACCATAAATGTTCAATCACATTTAAGTCGAGTATATGTGGAGGAGTTTCCATAACTTTGGGGCAGTTATATAATAACCGGGTCTTAATTTTCGCTTTGAGTTTGGGATCATTATCTTGGTAAAAAATAAACTGTTCTTATATTTCCAATTTTTGAGCACTTTATTTCAGATTTTGTCTTAAGATTTCAAGATAAACATTTTGGGTCATAATCCCTTCAATGAAACGCCCAGTTACCATTCCCTTTGGCGAACATGCACCCCTGTACGATTACGGAGCCGCCACCATGTTTTACAGTCGCTCGAAAATTCTTAAATTTTGGAGCTTCATTAGGTTTTCTCCACACCCTATGTATTTCGTCAGAACAAAAATGTTGAATTTACTCTCGTCGGTGAATATCACGTTTTTCCAAAATGAAAAATCCTTATCTATGTGCTCTTGAGATAATGCAAGATGTTTCATTGTGTTTACATTGCTTACATAGGGCTTCTTTCGTGCTACACTACCATGTAAGCTGTTTCTATGTAATAAATTTCTAATTGTTTGAGGATTAACTTTTTTCTTTAAATGTGTTTCTACCGCTTTTTCCAAAAATATAGGAGCTGAGAATTTGGGATTATTAGCAACTGCGTAGAATTCAACGCTCATCGTACATATTAAATTTTTTTCTTGAAGAATTCCTTACTTTTTTAATCTGATGGTCATTTTTATAATGTTATAATAATTTGTATTATGGTGTAGGGCCATTAATGGTTTAGGTTATTAATGGTTATTAATGGAATTAGTGTATTAATAATTTGTCCAGTTTCCGGGTAAGATTTTCCAATTTTGTAATGGTGAATCGCCAACTCCCTCTCTGCTACGCTTGTTTTGCCCCTCTGACGCCCCATTTCATTAAATATGCAAATATGTAAAACATACAAGTTTAAAAAAAAATGCACTATACTGTAATAAATTGAATTCGAAACTGGACAACCAAGGCAAGATTTTTATTGAAATAAATTTACGGTGTAAGAATTTTTATTTGACTATATAAATAAATAAAAACAATTTTTTCCAACAAGTTTATTACTACGAGAATTTCTGATAAAAAAAACTTTCATCTATAACCATCCTTTCCAAAATGTACAAAGGGAAATGTATTAAGTTTGTTATTAAAAAAAAATCGCTTATTTAAAACACTTTTAAGTGTACCAGTTTCAGTTTAATATAATGTATATAAAAAATTCGATATCAAAATGTTTTATTTTTTTAATTTTTTCAATGCGTCTCTCGTCTCAGAAGATTTTCTGAGTCTCAGGACAATTTTCACATTTCTTCAAATTTTCAGTATCGCCAAACTGGCCCCTGATGAAACATATCTGTGAATTGATACTTCCCATAATTCTGTGTGTTACACAGTACAACACAAAAAGGACAAAGCGAAATATTATGGGCATGCACAGCTAATTTAAAATTTTCAATTAACTTTACAACAACAAATTTTATATGTATACATGTGCTGACGATGACGAATTTGTCAATAATACAGTAATAAACACCTGAAGGTATGTATTATTTTATCTCTTAGATGTTATACAGTTATTTGTAATTTATATATTTATATATTTATTATTATTATTATTATTATTATTCACGTATGGGTCCTGGTGCACCATGCGAAGTACAATTAGAGGCGTTTGTTGTTGTTAGCCTTCCTTTGCGCCCATACTGATTTCATTCTTTCGCTATGAGCTTTGTTCCTTTCGTCAGATCAAATTGTTCCAGTCTTCCTACGTTTTTCTCTCTGGCCAACCTTCCAAAAGTCCACCTTGTGTCTGAAACAGCCTCTATCCTGAATTTCACTTTGTGTAATATTTGCTGATCTTAGGTCCTCTTTAATTGCAACAATCCATTTGGGGCCTAGGATTTTTCTTATGATTTTCTTTTCTTCTTTTCAATGTCCTCGATGTCTCTCTTTCTATTCAAAATGAGCGTTTCTGCATCATATAGACATTCTGGCTTAATAACTGTGTTGTAATATCTCAGTTTTATGTTTTTAGATAGGCATTTTTTGTTGTGAATATTTTGTGTAAGTCTCAATCCCGTTTCCATTTTTTGACATCTACCCATATTTAGGTTCCAACTGTTCCTGTGCTCTGTCTAGTATACATTGAGATATAATCTTGTAACAAACTGGGAGAAGAGATGTCCCTCTACAGTTGTTTACATCCGTTCTATCTCCTTTCTTGTGTAGTGGATGGATTAGAGCCTCTTTTCAATCTTCCGGAATCCGTTCGGTTCGCCGAACTTCTTGTAGAATTCTGGTTATTTCCTTGATTGTACCTGGTCCAGCGGATTTCAAAAGTTCAACAGTGATTCCATCTTCACCAGAAGCGTTGTTATTTTTAAGCCGCTTGATTTGCCTAATTATTTCATCTTCATTCGGTGGTAATGAAACTGGGTTTGTTTGTTTAGGCTTTAGTGTTGCTAATTTGTTTAAGGGCTCAGGACAGTTTAGTATTTGTTCAAAATATTTCGCAAGTTCTTTGCAATTATCTTGGTTATTTAGAGCCAATTGTCCGTTTTCCTTTTGGAAGCAAAGACTTTGCGGTTGATAACCTGTTATTTAGTTCTAAATGTTTTGTAAAAGTTTCGGGTGTTATTTTTTTGGAAACCTTTTTCTATTTCATTAAGTTGATTGTTTTCATATTTTCTTTTAGTTTGACTAATTAGCTTCGATGTTTCTTTTCTTACTTCCAAAAATATGTTATAGTTTATTGCTGTTTTTTGACTGTTCCAATCTTTGAATGCTTTACTTCGGCTTAATACTGCTTGCTCGCAAACTTCACCCCACCACGGATGTTTTCTACGTTTTTGTTGTTTTGTTGATTCTAGTCAAGTAGTGATCCGTGTCTATGTTTGCTCCTTTCCTGATTTGAACATTCAATAATTATCTATAATTATAATTGGGGTAATAATCTTTATAATTGGGTTACGAAATGGTACGAAATTTATATATTTAATATATAACAAATTATGTTTATCATAATTTACCAAAATGATATCATATCATACCAAAAATGATATAAGTATTACATAGTATGTTAATATTAAGTCTGATGCTACAACCATGTTAGTATGGTATAACAAAATTATTTGCGTTTTTAAGCTACTTAGTTATTAACTGCTTACAAAAAATATGCCTGCAGGTTATTTCTCGAAATATAGGCCGTGGGTTTCGATGTTCCTCTGCCTTTGAAGCCCTCTTTTGAAAAAATATTTTAAAACTGCCATAAATTCGCTACTTATTTCATTCATATTAACGACTTATTTCCCTTTACGGGAGTTGTTAGGAATATTTATTTATTGGAGCAAAAAGTCTAAATCAAATTAAACCTCTAAAGAATAAAGTTAAACATATTTTTTATTTATAAACAAAGGAAAAAACGCAAATATTTTATTACACCCCAGTAATAGGCACTACATCAGTTCTAGAATACCATTTAAACTGGCGAATGGAAATAAATCAGTCCATGTTATCAGAAGAGGTAAGTGCCCACCTGAGAATAAAACCTTATTAAATAAAAAAATCAAACCAAACCAAACCAAACTGGATATTCTAACGTATCAACCTAAATCCAGCTCAATTCTTGTCAGTGTTGAAATACAAAGTTAATTCCAGATTAATCTGGAAAAACATTTCTCCACTAAAAGGAAATTAGATCTAAGACTGCATAAACTTTAATACTATTAGTACTCTAATATTATTAAACTAAATTAACTACATATAGAAAACTAGTATACAAAACAATCAAAATCATGTTGATCATACAACAACCAACAACAAACTAAGATACTTCCAATGAAGCATTTTGCTTCCAAATCCAAACATTTTGCTTTATCCCGAATAAAAATATTACCCGTTATCTTTATATCTCATCTGACATTCCATTCCAACACGGAGTCTCAAACGATATCCCAAGTTAGTCACTTATATAATTTAAAAATAAACTATATTTTAAATATTTGGATACATCATCATCTGTGGTTCTTCAACCCATAAATGATCTTGACCCATTGTAGAATGTCGCGCCATTGGTTCCTGTTCCTGGCTTTTATTTTCTCATTTTGTTATTTTAAGTGTCTTCATGTCTCTTAATATTTGTCTCTTAAAACGTGTTTTAGGTCTATATAGCTTATATTTGTATCGCCTACACCACTCTCCGTTCTCCTGGATTCCTCGTTAAATATGTCTGAACACCTTTCTCTCGAATGTGCCTAGCAGTTATTCATCGTTTTGTCACTACCCAGGTTTCCGAAGCATAATTTAGCCCAGGTCTAATCAGAATCATATATATTTTACATTTGTTGATTTTGGAAACAACATGCAATTTTAAATTATTGAGTAGTTCGAAGTAGGTCTTGTTTGCTAGGTATATTCTTGCCTTTATTTTTGCACAAACTCATTCACGGATTCAATATTGTGTGATTAGATTCTGAAGTGAGCGGCAGTATTCCAGTACGTACTCCTGCATGCATATATTTCGTCTTTTGTATATTAATTTGCGTTTGTCTTGCAACCTCTTCATGTGCAAGGATTGTCTGTATCATGTCTCTTTTGGTTCTGGTTATGATATTCACGTCATCTACGAAAGTTTTTGCCTTGTATGCTCCAGTACTAAATTGAAAAGTGTTATCGACAAAGGGTCACCTTGTCCCCACCATATACATATCTACTTGTTCAAAATTTGTGACATTTCTGTCAGAACAGTCTTTGAAAACGAAAAAGTTTAAGTTAAAAGGCATAAGGCATGGACTATATATAATATGGCGACTAATATATTCCCTCTGCAAATGAACTTTTGACAGGTCAATACAACGTTAAAAATGATTTTCGGTTCAATCATATAGAACTTGTCGATAGACAGCATCTGTTCAATTTGCCGTTCAAGAACTTCAGGATCAACACATCAACTCAAACCTGATTGATATTCTAAATCGATATCCCTCCAATTAATTTTTGCATCAATTTTACACTGTTCCTTTACATATTTTTCTTATCGCTTTCGTTATGTTAAACGATTACTTCCAGTATTCGCGAGAAAGTATTTGAAATCGAAAATATCCCATAACTTCTCTAAGAGAATAACAAAAATGTATGATCTTTTACATAAATTAATAATAGATATAAATAAAAATCACTTTGTGGTATACGTAATTTCGTATAGGGAAGAAAGAGAATACGATAATAGAGTAATAGAGAAAAGTGAAGAGAATACTATAACTACCGAGACGATACGATAACACAAAAAAACATAAAAAGTACCAGAATTTCCTTATACAATCCTTCCTTGTATTTCATTACAAGCCTTACAATATAGATTTACCAAGTAATATTAGGTTGTTTTCCGTAGTTTTTTATTAAAAGGTTTTATTGAAAAAAGCAACAATTATAGCAATGATGTATTCTCCGTTATTATTCACGACCTGCTCCCATTTCTCGACCAATGTATTAATGCCATTTGGCCAGAAATCGTTGGGCTTGGACTTGGAACAAGTTGTTAAGCCAGTTTTTGAGGTTTTCATCATTGGCGAAGGCTACGCCCCTCATTTAGTTGGACAGCGAGTGGAGTAGGTGGTAATTAGTTGGCGCAAGATTTGGAGAGTACGGTGGATGTGTAAGACCCTCCCATCGAGTTTATTTAGGGTTGCCTTGGCGATGTTTGCAATATGAGGACGTACATTGTCATCTAGCAAAATGACTTGAGCTTGTCGATCGGGCGAAGTAGCGTTCGTTGCTGACCCGACCTTCTTGTTCTTATCGAGCGTTTTCCAGTGCATGAGATATGTACTGATCATGTACTTAACTCTCGGCTTTGGCGTGCCTCCTGCGGCCACCCACTCCCCCATATCTCAAGTCCCGTTGGCTGTAGAAGAATCGTTATTTATGACCGCATGTTGCTCGGTGTCGTGAGATATTTTGAGCAGTTTTGTTACTACGATTTTCTTTGTTACCGTTGGTTAGTTTGTGTGGCCCCCAAGCTCTTAATTTTGGAATAAGTCCAAATTTTGACGTTGTTGGATTGAAGATTGGGAGTTTGTTGCAAGTCCGCAGACCATCTTCTCAGCCAATTCTCGGCATGCTTAACAGTTACCTCTTTCAAAAGCGTGTCGTCCAGGTCGAAGTTGCTATTTTTGAACTTGGCAAACCAATCACTAGCAGTCCGATCGGCTATAGCGTCCTGTCCATATACGTCTTGATGTCTTGAGCGCCTTCTGTAGTTTTTAGACCACGACGAAAGGCGAATATATATCAAGTGTCGAATTTCTTTTTTTTGGCGTCTGGAATTCCCTTTTCAAAAGCCTGAGAGTTAATTAAAATTAAGTTTTTCATTAGAATGATGCCAATAGTTTTGTAGAGTAAGAAAAGGTCTTTCGAATGCATATACACACCTGACCAAACAAAATAAAAATTAAAAAAAAAACGAAAAATTACTTTACATGAAAAGTAAATTTTATATTAATTATTATACAACAGTTCCGTGAATGAAATCACTTCCCACCTAGAGGAGGTAATTCTTGATTTCATACCTTTTCTACGTTTTTTTATACACGTTTCAGTAAATGGTTAAATATTCTTGAGAAATAAGATATCATTATTATTGAACTCGTACGCATTAATTATTTATATTTTGTTCATTTTATTTAAACTGAAAGATTAATGGGACCAAGTACCCCTACTTAAATATACTCTGGATGGTTATTTAAAACCGGGATTGATTATTTATAAAATTCTAGTCATAATACATTGAACCAACATAAATGTATTTTAATGCAAGTCTCACAACATTGAAGATAAAATACAACATTGTAATGAACATAGTTCAAGACTGTCACTAATTGTGAGGAGACATTAATACGAGGGTTAATCAATAAGTACCCCTGTTTGATAACACATGGCGTTGACGAGTGCAATTGGCATTACAAGCGTATACTGCAGACTGTTAAACAACCTCATGCTGAATTTCAGATAAATTCGTAGGTTAGTTTTTTTTTTACAGCCAGTTGTATTATTCGTGTTTTGTATGTCTCTGTTTCTCTCTGTTTCTCTGTTTTGTATGTCGTGTTTTGTGTGTTTCATCTTTCGTCGCGTCCAAATTGCACGAACTACGCTACGAATTGCTTCCGCTGTTCCCTAACTTAAAAATATGGCAAAAAATTCAACTCAAATGAAGAAGTTATCGCCGAGACAGAAGCGTATTTTAGACAGTTTGAAAAATAGTAATTTTTAGACGGCTTAAAAAAATTGGAGAAACGCTTGGAAAAAGTGTATAGACTTAAAAGGAGACTTCGTTGAAAAATCAAAATAAATTTATGAAAAAAATTACATCTTTATTTCAAACACGGGTACTTATTGATCAACCCTCGTACTGTATGCTATTTTATTTGGTGAATAACGCACTACTGTTTAAGTGTTAAATAATTTTTCGGGAATTCTCTTGATTCTTTTTAAGCCTAGATCCTTACTCATATCATCAGTCCATCTTATTTGTGGTCTACTGCAGCTGCCAAGGGTTCTTTGCAATTTTTTGAACAAAAAGTTTCCTTAAAACATATATCCAACATGCAACCATTTCCGTGGAAAACAGGTATAAAAACAGATTTAATTTTCTCTAACAATCAGTTTTTGTTACAGTGTCGTCTGAAGGTATTATTTAATAATAAAATATAATATATCTATAGTCATTTAGTCCATACGTTTCCGCATTAATTTGGTTTGTTTTGTTAAAAAAAAAGAAAAACTCACACATTCTTGTCGCGTAATGTCAAAGTTACCATCACTAATTTTTCTCATTATAACACGTTTTGAATGATTCACGTCACATTAAGAAACACATGATTAAGTGTTTTATTAAATTAACTGTTCATAATGTTCACCATCACATTCCACGTGAAAGAATCTTCGTTGATTGATAACATATTGAACAAAAAATTTAAACTCCTTTGGTTTTGGCCAATAAATAATTCACAATATTATTGTGTGTGAAAAATCATCGGGTAAGAGTGGTTGTACCCTTTGTAAGGGTAAACTAATTCCTCTTTTAGTGTTCTATGTACAATAGAATTGGAAGCTGCAACTTGTCGCGCAACACTTCTAGGATTTCCGGTAGAATCCTTTTCAACAAGATCTAAAATTTGTTCTTAGGCTTCAGTACCAATTTCTCGCTGCCGCCCATATTCTTGAAATTTTGGAACCGGCCTTTCTGAGTTATAAATCGAACTTAAATACACGCACTGAAACACTGAAATAATTTTTGTCGCATTTTTGAAATAACAATCTTTGTCGCGGCGATATTGCGTCGTTGCTACATACTTTAGGGATGATGTAGAATTTGATTGTTAATTTAAAAACAAATGTTTTAACTATGTTCATTAGTTTATTTACACTTTTTCTATGAAATAATAAACAATTAATATTTGCCAGATGTGCTCTATCACATATTTGCTTAAAATGTTAATTCTTATCATAGCTTTTGAACTGACAATTTATTAACTTTGCTATTTTTTCTAGAGAACCCTTGAGAATCGTTGCTTAAATGTATCAAAGTACTTTCTCTCACATCCTGTATAATGAAATCTTTTGACATCAAGAATATCAATAACTGCAAGAAACATAATATATGTTTTACAAGCAGATATATTCAACATGCCTGTCTTTTGTATTTATCTTGTAAATATTCATCTCTGCTCTTTTAAAAGACAAAAAATAACAGTGCGAATTAAGAAAGCTACTGGAATATTTAGAGAAACTAAACACGTTTGTTTTTTCCCCACTGTGCTTTTCAAAACTAGCAAAGTATATCAACTTTCTTAAGAAATCTGTTTACCTGAAATGAGAGCAAAAGTGTAACGCACGAGTCTGAGGACGACATTCATTTTCAAGTTAAAAAACACCGAAGAACAATGAAAAGTTGCAAATTAAAAACGCGTATAATTTAACAGTGAAAGGAAACGAAAATCACTTTAAAAATTAAAATTCGTTTAAAAATACGCACGAATCAGGACAGAAAAAAAACATATCGAAAATAATTATGAAAATGTTGATTTGACATCAGGATTCTTCATTTGATTAGTTGTTGTCCAATAACAGTACAGAACATATAGCTTGGCTTCTTCTATTAATGGTGAACTATAGAATTGTGTTAACAGTATATTTTTGACCTAAATTAACAAATATGGATATAAACAATGTTTTCTTTCAGCAAGACGATGAGACTTGTCACACATCTCGCCAGACAATCGATTTATTGCCAAGAACAATTCCTGGACGTATTATTTCGTGAAATGTTAATGCCAACTGGCGACCAAGATCATGCGACCTCATACTCTTGTATTAGTTTTTGTGAGTTTATGTTAAACCTCTGGTTTGCAGAAATAAACCCCGATCATTGACCTTAAACGAAACATTCAGACCACCATTGAAAATATACCACGCGATATGTATTAAAAAGTAATCGAAAATTTGATCTCTAAAATGCATTTCACCAGACGAAGGTTAAGAGTATATTTGAACGACATTATTCTCAGAAATTAATTTCAATATTTGTTCTTCAAGATAAAATATAAATTGCCGGATTATCACTTGTAATTATATTTGTGCCTCATTTTAAAGTTCTGACACTCTGATTGAACAACCGTTTTTGAAATTCTGATGCTCTATTTTCTTCAACTTCAAAACATATCAATGCTATAAGTAACAGTAAGCGAACTCTCAAAATTATTCCTAATGACTTTAGTCATGCCTAAACAAACAAGCTTTGTAATATTTTACGAATAGCATGTGTAGTACGCTGATTGTTGTAACAACACATTGAATAATATAACAAGCTTGCAGGGCTGACATGATGCAAGATTTACAGTAGATAATTCGACGACCATCACCAAAAAAAACTTCGATTAGCTTTTAAAAGTGACACAAGAAAATTTTCTTTTTTTAAATCATTATAAGCATAGCATTCATAATAATGATTTAATTTCTTTTTGTTGTTATTTTCATCTAATTGTTTATATCAAGTAACTTATTAATACCAAACATATTGTACAGTAATGTACGGTATTATAAACAATTTCAATTGTATTTTTGTTTCTCTGTTTTCATAATTCGTTTTTGAAATTTAAATCATTTTCACCTTAAGGAATTATAATGCTACAATATTTAGAAAATAAAAAAAGGTAGGCAGTCATGAAAGAAACAGACAGAAGTGAAAACTTGAAACTTTGGAATAACTGTATTTTTTTTATTTTAAAATTAATTATTATTTTAATGTATAATTTAAAAATGTATAATTATTTTTTTCCCGTAGGATCGAGGATCTAAACAAATATAGAAAATAGACATTTCAAAAAACTAATTATACTACAATAGTTTTTTGTAAAGTTCTAATGGTGAAATAGAATGATATAAGTTTATAAATAATTAGTATGCAAAAAATTTTAAAAACACGTATTTTATTTCTGACAATTTAAACCAATAAGCAATAATTTTGATAAATTAAATTTATTAAAAAATTTTATAAAATTTTTAATTTTAAAATCCGCGACAAAAATACTATCGAACAACTAGAAAACTGTTTTACCACGCTAGTAAGATAACTCCTAAGCCAGTATGAAATATTCATTGCACGATGTATTGCAGAGATTAAATATTAGAAAAATAAATAATATTAAAATTTTCAACGCATATTAATATCAATATTGGAAATATTCGAAAATAAATGTTTTGTTTTTGTTATTATTTTTTTTTACATAAAAGTATTAGCATATTAAGTACTCAGTCTTATACTGCAGTGATTCTACAATTAAACAATTAAAATAATGCCTATCTAAAACACAATTTAATTTAAAACACAATTGGCATCGCCAGTCTGGCGCAACACGTCATTAGCATGTCGGTGACGCGAAACCGTAAGTTTTGCCCCTACCGAAAATCGTTCAACGCAGCTAAAGAACTTTGAAGTTTTCACTTCAAAAAAAAACAATGGGTTTGCAACAGTTCGCCTATTAAAAGTGAATGTAAAGATCTATATCAACAATATTTAAAAAAAACAAGAAAAAAGCATTCGATTGGTCCCGGGATCAAATCCTGGTTTGACCATGGCTTTTTATGTATAGTCTATCCGAAATTTTAATGGGGCACCAGTAAAGTTATGGATGGTACATAACGCTAGATCATTGACGTGACTTAAATTATACAAAAAAAAATCAGAAACAAAAAAATTGCTTCCCTGCTCTATGCAAAAATTGCCCATTTCTTGAGCCGACATTAAGAGTCATCAAACGCCTTCCGAGACCGGTTTCTGGCCTTAAGTCTTCATCAATAGGGCTCAAACGGTTCGTTCGAAAACAACTGAAAGAATGTCCAAGGGTACGACTATATACATCGGTCATGTGGAATGTAGAATGTAATCAAATGCAGCTTACACCATCATGTGCTGAATGTGTTCCACAATACGACTGTGCAAAACCATTCGTGACTCCCTACAGACTCCGCAAGTTATCAAATTTATTTTTTTTTTAAATTAATCCTCAATCAGTATCGAAAAAGGGTATATCTATAGAATGTACCAAAAAATATAAGTATTCCTAATACCATCGAAAAACTCAGCAAATATTTTTAAAAAATGTTAAAATGAGGTATTCAAACTATCATATCTAGGCGAAATTAATTGATAAAAACTTTCTTCCAACGGCATTTAAAAGGGGACTTAATGTACTTTCAGATACTTATTACATAATTTAGTGTATTATTTATAACCTCCTTAACAATAATTATCGACTATGCATCCATTTTATGACATGTCTACAACATGTTGCAACATGTTGCAACAACGCTGACGTTTCTACTTTTATAGCCCATCCACTACGAGGATGGGGTGAACAGTCAGATACTTTTTAAATGAAATATTGTATTTTTGATAGAAAATCGATTTAGATTTCAACGTAATCCAATTTTAGCTTAATACACTTCGCCCAATGGTTGTCGAACTCTGCAAAATAGTTCATTTCATGTAAATTACTCTCTAGCCTTATTTATCTTTGGAAACATAAAAAAAATGGCTCTATGTTTCACAAGAGAAATAAATCGAAGCGGGCCGAGTTTGGAGAATAGAGTGGATGCACTATCTATTCGTAGAGCAAATTGATAAATTTCGCTGTTGCAACGGCGGACAAATGGGCGGGTATATTGTTATGGTGAAACAGCACTTCTACTTTGTCAAATGAGAGTGTATTGACCTGGAGGAGATGTGGTTCCAACAGGTCGGCTTCACATATTATATAGCCAAAGCAACAATATATTTATTGACGGAAAAATTCGGTGTGAAAATTATTGCGATTATTTTTTTGGGGTTATGTTAAATCTTTGGTGTATGCCGATAAACCAGCAACTAATGACGCCTTGAAAACCAACATAACTCGGATAACTGTGGGCATAAGACCCCAATTGCTTGAAAAAGAGGTCGGATATTGGATTGACAGAATGCGCTTTGTCAGAAATAGCCGTGATGGACATTTGTTCAAAATTGTTTCAAACATTAATACCATTGAATGTTATTTCACATAAAATAAATAGTTTTAAGGCATCTATTTTGATTGTTGTTTCATTTGAATTTAAAATTGAAGTAAATTTATATTTTATTATTTATGCTTACTGTGAGGGAGTGGATTTTTGACCGCACTCGGGTAAAGTCACTGCTTGTCAGCGGGTTTAGTCATAGTCGTACACTAGTGACTCGTTATGTAGAAAAATAAATTAATACTAAATTTAGTTTCATCGCTGTGTTTATATCGTACTGTTACTTTTTTTACCATACAACATAAAGAAGGGAAACAATCCAATGTCCTCACAAAAAATAACTGAAATTGATTAGACATTTTGCCGATATAGATATTTTCATAAATTTAAGTGAAATTTAAGTCACACGCCATTACATGAAACGATTTATCCACTTATCTTTCTTAACAAGCTCCTAAATATCTACTCAATATATTTGCGTACGCATAAATATTTTATAAAAAATTGCAATGCATATTTTATACTTCTTTTAATCCGTCGAAGCATTCTATATACACCTGTCATGTTATCGGGTCTATATTTAATAATTAAATTCACGTTCACTTTTCTTAGAAACGACCGGATTCAACTTTATAAGTAGCCAATTAATTAACCATAACATTTCTAGCACCTCCTAATTTTATGACTCGCAATTTGTATTTGATTCGTTTTGAAGTTTTTTGACTTCTCTAACCAAAAAAAAGCAAATTATCGAACAAAAATGTATCTTGTCTTCCGTGAAGGTCGACGTGTCGATTTAAGGAGTTGATAAAACGGATTAATAGGTTGGAAAATGTTGATTTATTTTAAATTAATATTTAAATAATTAATACAGTATAGATCTATTAGGTACTGGTCTAATAATGGAGGAACTACTTTGTTTGCGAGTTTGAAAAATAGTTTAATCAGTTTTATATACGAATATTTTTTCACTACATATTGCTTTATGGAAAATTATTGTTAAAGGTACTAAGGAATTTAATTATTAATGGACTGTATAGTCCAAAGAAATGAAATACCTGTTTAGGAGTTCAAATACCTCACCTCTTCTTCTCTTCCGCCTTTCATGACGTCCAACCTTGGACATAGGCCTCGCTCACCCTCATTTTACCTAAATCGCATACATACAGCTGTGTTCTCAAAAACTTTCAAGAAATTCCAGTTTAAACTTCCCTCATTAACTATGTTGAAATACTAAACTTGAAGAAATTTACCACGAAACACCAAAACACTTTTTTGAACTGCTCGACGCACGTTTCGCTAACCATGTTAGCATCATCAGGAGATGATTTAATCTAATTCTAAAACTAAACTATGTTCTATTTATATAAAAACCATACCGAACGAATCATGAACCGCGAAGTGTACTAAGCCTTACATTAATAATTGAAAAAGTTGACTGAAAGGAATCGGTCCTTTATCTCGGTTCATGATTTTCTTACATTTTTCTATTTGAATGCTTTCATATGCATCCAAAGCCCTATTATTATTAAGACTTTTAATTAGTCTTAAATTACTAATATCTATACTGTGGTCATGTTCGATTGCATGTTGGGCAACACAAGATTTTTCATTTCTCCCATATCTAATGTGGGCAATATGTTCTTTATATCTTGTCAATATGAATCTTTTTGTTTGCCCAATATACCTTCGATCACAGTCTTGACAACTAATTTCGTAAATCCCCGACTTTTCATGCTGCTCTACTTTATCCTTTGGATTACCCAACAATAACATTGTGTCTAATTTTAAAGTTTTGATATTCTTATTAGAAAAGAGAGAGAAATAACTCGTAAATTTAACTAAATATTCTTGACATCGCATCAACGATGCAATCTTCCTTAGAAGGGAATCAAAAACCTAAGGGTTTCCGCGGAAAAAAATGCAAAATTATTAATTAAATCAATCGGAAACTATAAAAAGAATTAACTTTTTAAGCAAATATGTGTAAAAGTATATTTGGTAATTATTAATTGGTTATTATTTAACAAATAAGCTACAAACAAACTAATGGACACTTTTAAAACAATTTTATACATCAGCCAAAATCGAAGTCACAATGACTAATTGAAATGATCCCCACGACAAGGACTCTAATTTCAAAATCGGGACAAAAATTATTTGAGTGCATGTCAGTGAGTGTATTTAAGTTCTATTTATAATAAAAATGTATTCTGTACGCGAATATCACGATATACTCCTTCTTTATGGAGCTCGTATTAAGAAGGACGCATTTTTGCTGTTGCCGACCAGATTAGAAATATGCCAGAACTTTTTCTGGTTAAAACGGTTAAAACGGTACCAAACTGCATTTCAACAAATTATAAATCAAACATGAACCTGAATTTCGTTAAACCCGAAATTGGATATCCAAAAAACATGACCAGGTGACATTGTCAATTTTTAAGAAAATCTCAAAAAATTATGACCTATTTTTCACAAAAATGGATGCATTTTCGACATATGTTTTAAGAAAACTTCCTGTTCAAAATAATAAAGAATCGTTAGTAAAGTTATATACCCTGTACATAGAGACTAAGCACGGTAAACTCAAAATCTTTATTCATTTAGAATGTAAACATAGGCGTTACGAATTTAATAACATTGACCCAATGTGGTTTATTATGTTTGCATTCTAAATGTATCGAACAAGATTCAACAAGATACAACAAGTACTGAAACTATGAATATTTTCGGTCATTATATCGACTAAAGCAGCTTGGATGATAATTTTGAGCTAATGATTCGTCAATGGATTAATGCGTTTCTTCATTTCTCGAAATGGCACGACCTGTATATTTGGTACGTAACGCCCTCTTGTCGAATATAGAGTGTCTATAATTTCCATCTCAGGCAACCAAATGTATCTTAAGCTGGGTCCACACCAATACAATTTTGGGTGTATGTTGAATTTACCGGAACAATTTGTTTGAATTATCTGGTGGACAATAGTTGGTTCGTGTGCGGCGGCAATATTTGTGTGTGACTTTGTGTATCAGAGTATCACATTTGTAGAGTATTTGTGTATCACATACAACACATACAGCCTGCATAACATAAATTTTTATTGATGCTCAGCTTTATATATTTATAAAACTTACTGCTTAGAAAACGAAAGTTTGATTGTTGATATACCGTCCCAATGAAAGAGCACCTCGTCTCTATATAAACTTTTTCGACAAGAAGTGAATTTTTTTCAATAATTGAGTTTTTCTAAGACACAATCTGCAAGCCTAAATCTTTTATTAATTTGTGGTGTTGTATGTTGTTGAAAAGAGCCAAAGAGCCAAAATCAATATGTTATTCCAAACACAGTCACCTACAGTGAGCATAGTTCCGTATAGTATACATTCTGATGGCTTGATGTCTTGTAGTGAACCAATATCTTTGACTTCTCTATTACGATTAATGATCAATTTGGCACTTGATTGGGTGAAAAGATAATACTAATTTGCGACTGTGCGCAATAATATTTCGCGCGTAATAATAACGATTTCTACATGCTCTAGGATTATGTAGTATTGCATGCATTTTGCAAGTTTATAGACAATAATTTAAAACTTAGCTTAGAATGAGCAACGAATTTTCATTAGAAGGAATTTTAGATATGATTATGTTTAGGTTATGAGTGAATACCACACGCAAGGCTTTAAGACTAAATATGCAGGAATATGACCAATAGATGATTTCAATTTATCAGTGGCGCCTCGTGGATTTTTAAAGTGGGAGGGCGTAGAAGAAAATAGTGCTGCTGAAGATTTTTTTGCTTTCCCCTTCCTCCTTTTTACTTTTCGTGTTATTGAAACCTTATACAGGTGGACCAGGAAAATGAGTTTAAGGAAAGAAACTGAACAGATATAAAATATGGTGTTTTGCTCTGAAAAATTGTTTACTGTGATAAATGCTGAAAGGGCGGCGCTCCAACGCCCTCCCTCACGAGCCGCCACTGCAATTAATGGAGGAAGTGACCACTTCAAAAAAATCAATAATTTAAGTACTCAATGATTTAGTGATCAGTAACAATTAGAAATAGCTGAACTTAAAAAATTAATTTGAAAAGGAAATATAATTCATCTCGCCTTGTTATAAAATAACTTGCAACTTATAAAATAACGTGCAACTCAACGTGAATTATGAAAACTTATTGTTTGTTCAAGCAGTTTTAAGAATTTGGAGATAGGCCCCGCATCATAGGTTCAAGAACAGTGCGAATCCTTATCATCCGAAAATATTGCACGAGTGGAGGAATCTCCAGAAACGATTATTCAAGGACGTGGTGAACAATTTGGAATTTTCCACGCAGTTTACGCCGAATTTAGAGAAGTGACTTGCATACGTCTCCCTATAAGATTTGAATTGTTCAACATTTGTTGACAATAATAAGCGCTTTCATGCTAAATTAATTTGACGGCTCCGGATTATTTTTTATGGGGATTTTTTACGAAAAAAGTTTACATAAATAAGCACCAAACTCAAGAACGACATCTGTACAGAAATCGCTGAATTAGCACCAGATATGTTGACAAAAATTATAAAAAATATATTAAAAAGGGCCATAAAATTGCATTATTGCTCATGGCTTTCATTGAATTGACATCTTTTCAATAATGAATAAACACTTTATTTCAGAAAAAATCTCTCTGGTTTTTTTTTAAGTTGCAAATAATTAAAATGGTAGCTTGTTATTTCCCCACCCGGTATAAATATACAATATTATTGCAAACCGAATAAATCACTATTAATATCACTATTATTTTTTAATAGTGATAGATAACGAAGTAAAACATAGATAACTTTCTCTGACGTATAGTATCGTATAGTTTCGTAAAGCAATGATTTATTATCCAAAACTACTTTAAAACTAAAGTATTACAGCTGTTTATCCTATGTACCTAATTTTACACTTTTATTGGGGTTAATTTTTTACAATATTTTAAATAGTGGGGAATTTCGGAGATCTGCCTGATCGTTTAATAACTGTCTAGACGGGCCTTTATTATATTTATAAGATTTAATCGCTTCTAATTTTTTGTTGCTTTTTGGCGCTGTATATAATTTTTAAATTTGTAATCTCGGAAAATATATGTCCGGTATCTATAAAATGGTTCGCAAAATTAAAATTTTGTTTTTGTAATAATCTTCTAATTTTGCGAACCATTTTAAGTTAAAAAATAAAAGTGATAGATAACAATGTGAAAAAATTGTTTTATTCGGTTTAAAAAATTAACTATTACAAAGTAACGGACAAATCAATCAATAATATTATTGCATTTTTAATATTTACAATTTCAAGAAATTTAAGCAAAAAATACTTGCTTAAGTTTGTCCAATGGAAAAACACAGTGTACACAATTAATATTTGCATTATCTTCATCACTGATTCATCTTTACAAATCGATAAATGGACACTTTTTTATAAGGGTCTTGCTGAGCTATTATATATTCTGAAAATTCAAACATGTTTTGCTTTCTGCAAGTTATTTATTATAATATGATTAATGGCGGATTGGATTAACTAAATAGTTTATCAATATTGGCTTGCCTGTAAAACAAACATTTTTGCTTTGAACGTTCCTCATCATTAACTAATCTATGGTCTATTTTAAAGGAACATATAAGCTAACCGGAAGAATACAATTGTTCTAGGTGGGTCACCAAAACACTTGTGACGCGAGCTTTGTTCGGGATGTCACAATACATGAAGAAGAAAAGATATATAAGCACGAGTATAATCTCTATAGAAGAAAAAATATGTCCTTATAAACATTTGACATAAATCAACATAATTATTCTAGATTGATCACCAACACTCTTATGATGCTAGCTTCGTTTGGAGTGTTACATTTCATATTATAAAAACATTTGACCATTTAATTAAACAAAATTATGGTGCATTCAACAAATTGTTAATCGTCAAGCATTTAGTATTTAACCTTTGACTATAATGATATAGTACCCGTCTGTTGATGTAGAAGTTCTAAAAAGGTACTTAATCTTTAACGTACGAGGTACGTAAATTAAGTAATGAGACTGGTGGCTTAACGTTCTATGGGGCAACACTGTTGGGTTGCCTTTTGGAGGTCATTTGGTGGTTCGCAGCAATTCCTTTCGTGAACCGGATTTTTCTAGTATGTTCCGAAAATGAATGACGATTTCAAACAACGGTGCGCTCTTAAGTTTTGGTTCAAATTTGGACACAGTGCGACAGAAATTTTTACAAAGCTTTAACAGACCTGGAAAATGATTTTTTTCAAGGACCCAGGTTGTTAAGTGGTTTAAGACATTCTTAGAAGGCCGAAACTAGATTGAAGATGAACCTCGCAGTGAGATGAAAAAAGAGACGACATATTTTTACAATCTAATATTTATTTACTATAAACATGTAAAACGTATTAAATCTATGCTAAAATATTACCGAGGATTATGTGAATAAAAATATATTACATGGGATGTCACACTGCGACAAAAACATTCACTTTTTCCGCCTGTATTCAGTAGTATTACCTATTTTTAAAAACCATCAGTAGTCGCCCAACATAGATGGGTTCCAGCGTCACTGGTATCTTGCTTTATCGTCCTAATGTCCTGGTGAAACCTCTCTCGATGTTCGTCGCTTACTGCACCCAAATTTTCCGAAAAAAATCCAAATTGGAGTGTAAAAAATGCATTTTTAGACATGCGACTCGCTAGTATTTCATAGGCTTTCAAAAGTTCAAGCTTAATATGGAGAGGCAGAAGAAGCACCATTTTTGGGTTATTATTAGATACTTTATGTTAGAAGTATCAAATTCAAAAAAGTTCTATGAAGATAATCTTTCTTACAATAATATTCTTTGGTTGACATACTGTCCTTCTGTCGTAGAATACTATGGAAATACCCCCTCTATGGTCTTGTGGTAACTCCTATATTGTCCAGGCCAAAGTCAGGTACAAATAGTTTCAATTTCCTTATGATATAAAGGAGAAGCAGGTGCTTGAAAATGGGACGTGCTAGGCCAGTTCTGTGAAAAGGTGTTTTAATAACTACTTAACTGAAACGAAATAAGAGCATTCTCCTCTATGTTACAAACATCATGTCGACCCATGTTATCGAATTTCATGTAAGTTTGAAACTTAAGTAATCCAATTGCAATATCAAATAGTGAATATTAAATAATTATTGCCTAAAAAACGTTAACAAAAAATCATCTCAACTTAATATAATGGTAATTCCTTTTTTTAAGCATCAATGAGGCCCACATATTTATTACTAGCGATTTTTAAAACC
This sequence comes from Cosmopolites sordidus, assembly GCA_031761425.1. NCBI lineage: Eukaryota > Metazoa > Arthropoda > Insecta > Coleoptera > Curculionidae > Cosmopolites > Cosmopolites sordidus. The sequence goes on along the minus strand of JARFXV010000856.1, from coordinate 831,177 downwards.
GTATTTATTCCATATATTAATATTTGTTTCAGACTCCGTTCATCAAGTTCATTAAAAACGACACTTCTAGATCGGCAAAGAATTACAAAGAAGGTAACATTTCCGAATATAATTTAATTTATATGCATTTCATTGTTACTGTGATATGAAATATGTAAATAATTCAAAATAATAATTGACGGTCTCAGCTTTCACTTGATGAAAATCCATTATAAACTTCTAAAATAAAACTACAGTTTTTATTCGATTTTCACTAAATTATATTAAAATGACATGTTTCGCCAACACATTGGCTTCTTCGGATGTTGAGTATAAAATTGCGCGTGTCTCTAACCAAGTAAGCATCATCAACTACATAGATTTTTTTAAATTTCTTATCACTATAACCTGATTTAATCTAATCAATTAGATTGAATCATCTCCAGATGATGCTAACATGGTGAGCGAAACGCGAGTCGAGAATTTATTAAAAAGTGATTTGGGTTTAATGGTAAATCTCTTCGAGTTTAATTTTAAGTTGCTTAAATCTACATTGTGGTTAATTTCAAAAATTTGTTCAGCACCCACAGATCTATATTTTCTATATTGTTTTCTTTCTGACTTTCATTCATTAGAATGAATATTGTCTTTGGGCTTATCCATTAAATGCTGTTATTTATTGTTGGATTTATATACTAATTTCATATTAATTTCTTTAAATATTTTATAAAGCCCACGTACGTGTAAATAGGATGAGGCTGTTAGTCAATCTTTGGCGAAAAAACCAATCTGTGTGATTCAAAATCCTCCGTATTTGCCTGATATATCTTAGTGTGACTATTTCCCATTTGCAAAACTCAAACTGGCCATAAAAGGGACGTTTTATGCGGTCATTCCAAAAAACGACATAAAACTCTGTGCTAGTATTGGTTGATGTGGAAGAGATGTATGTTGAATAAAAATTTTAGCAAAATAACTAATTGTGTGTTTTTTTAAATTATAAAGTTCCGTTATTTTTTGATGTACCGTATATATAATAATTTGAATTGATTTTATCATTAAAAGAGTTACCAGAGTTGGAAATTTCTAAAAAAAAGACAATATCTCTTGAATTTAATTGTATTAAGCTTTGCTTTTTATTTAAAAATATATTCTATACAACAGGAAAACATTTAATATTTATTATTACAAGCTTTTATATTCTTATGAGCCAGTCTTGCATGATTGTTCCCAGCTCAATAATAGTCTTTCTATATAAAAAACCTGAGATACTAAAACCAACTACCGCATGCAAAGAGGCATAAAACAATTAAAATTAGATACATAATGCAACAATAAACCTGCATAGGAAATCATTTACTGTTTGATGACTTAAAACATGCACCTATACCATTTATTAAGACCATGTTTCATAGCCAATATTATATCTTTATTAAACATTTTTCACTTATTTATGCATCTAAATCTCAGCAGGTGTACATTTTCGTTTACTGAATATACCGAGCATGCACAAAAGAAAAAAGTTAACGCATACGAAAAGGCGTATAATACATTATTTATCTAGAGCTGTATTATTTCTTATACAATGACTTCTTGTAAATTGATATAGAAATAAAAGCACTTGGGACTTTAAAGTAAAACATATTTTCTTCAAAACCGAAGAAGAAATTTTGGTTTGCGAGCAAGAAAGAACAATGTAAATTTGGAAAAATAATTTTCCTGTTTTTAATTGAGCTAGCCGAAAAATTCATCTTTGATTTTTTCGCGTTCTTTTCGGCAGTTTATCCTAATCTTTGCTCGTACCATTCAGTGGTCACTTCCCACATTAAAATGGTTAAGGACAGTACAATTGCAAAATATTGCTTTATCGTTTGACATGATGTGATCAATTTCACTGGTGAGTCCAGATGGACTTTTCCATATCCATTTTCTGTTGATCTTTTTCTTATAAAACGAATTCATAATATAGAATTCTTGTCCTTCAGCAAAGTCAACCAGTCTGTCACCTCTATTGTTCCGCTCACCATTTCCATATGGGCCAGTTGCATTTTCACCAGTTCTTGCTTTTCCTATTCTGGCGTTAAAGTCACCCATCAGGATTTTATACCTACACCTCTCTTTGTCTAAAAGTTGGGCCGCATCATCATAAAATTCCTCAATTTCCACATCTCTATGACTTATAGTTGGTGCATAAGCTTGGACGATTTGAAGCTTAAACTTTTTATTCAACTGAATTACGCATTGGGCTAATCGGTCAGATATACTTTCATATTTAACTACACTGTCTTTCAGCTTTCGATTCATAAGGAATCCAATTCCACCACATCGTCCATTCTCCATAACTCTTCCTCCATAACTCTTCGCCCTTTCTTCGTGTTTCACAGATCCCAATAATATCCCAATGTATGTTGTCAAGTTCGATTAACAGTTCTTGTAGTCGGGGTTCCGTTTTCATAGACCGTAAATTAAGCGTAGCTGTGTTAAAAGTCCAATGGCAGCCTGATCTAACCCAGTGATTCTTAGCACCCTCTGCCTTGGGGCAGGTCTTCCCGCTGCCGTAGGTAGTTGCCCCTTGGCCTCCGGGGAATGAGGGCCGTGTTTGAGGTTGTACTGTCATATTTCAACATATTGAAATACCATGTTTTAATTATATATCGAGGAAATTTCCTGGTTTAAGCAAGGAGAAACTTATGACTGGCATTTTCGATGGGCCGCAAATTGGGTTTTTGATGAAAGTTAACTATTTCGTGCATTCAATGACTGATACAAAATCATTATCTTTCCGTCAATGTTGTAAAGAAATTTCTAGGGAATTATAACTCCGAAAATTATCGAGAATTTGTGCAAAACATGCTGCAAAATTTCAGAAAGCTTGGATGTAAAATGAACATCAAAGTTCACTACCTCCACAATCATTTGGACAAATTGCCGGACAACCTTGGCTCTTACAATGAGAAACAAGAAGAGCGATTTTATAAGGATGTTAATAATATGAAAGAAAGGTACCAGGGTCAATGCATATCATGCGTGAGTGCCTTGAAGGTACTAACTCGAATAAATCACGAAAAAGAAGCTTTCTCCTTATTCAATGATGTAATAAAAGGTAAAAATATGAAATAATCGTATTTTTTCGACACATCTCGAAAACCACAGGTATATTTAAAAAAATATATTTAACGTTAGAACCAGCATAACGAGCCTATTCAATAACAGTTTAAGTCTTTCCGTCATCAAATCCACTGTAGACCTGTGTATAATTAATCAATAAGTTCTGTTTTATTCGAAAGTCTTTCTTTCCGTATCTCCAGATACGGAATAATCCTACGTTCATATAAGTTCTGACGTTTCTGGCTGAAGTTTTCCAAGGAAGTAAAGTGTTTACCATCGAAGCAGTTTTGAAGGGATCTAAATAAATAATAGTCCGGAAGCACTAGTTCAAGAGTACGATAAATAGAGCAGAATATTCCAAGTCAAAGTGTAAAGGTTTGGGTCCAGAGGTATCTAACACAGACATGTATAGTCAAACATTGTGTCGATGGAACGCAATGTCCTTTCTGTTGACTTACTCAGGCTGCTTCTGGTCGATTTCTAGTTTTAATTCACACTTGTAAAGAAAATTCTCCGAATTAATGGTTTGGTTTTCAGGTAACACCTCATAATAAACGATCCCCTCCCAATCCCACTAAATACATAACATAAACTTTTGCGCTAATTGAAGGGGCACCTCTATACTGGCTGCAGAAAGAATCTTCGCGTTTGCACTATGATATTTTACACTTAACATTTTATACACAATCCATCTTTCATCACCTTTAACCAACTGCCCTAAAAATGAATCGATTTCGTTGAGCTTCAATAGAGAATCGTAAGCAGAAATTCAGTCTATCAAATGTTTCTCTGTGCGTCCCACACATATCGGCCTTGCTAACCATTTCAAGGTGACATAATCGCCTTGTTGACACTAGACACAGGTTAATTTCAAGACTTTCTCCGACGTCTCGAATTGTTCTATGCCGGTCACTTTCAATTAGTGCAAACATTTCGTTGCCATTAGCCTCTGCCTGTCATCCAGAACTTGGTGCATCATTAAAATTAAAATTGTTTTCTCGAAACTTTCTGAACCGCTTACGACACGTGTAATAATCAGCGGCGCCACACCGTACACACCATATATATTATCTTGCGAAGGCAAAGCAATCTTGCCTTTCCGAAAATGAAAAAACATAATATGTCGAAAATGCTTCTTATTTTTCAGCCATTTTTACTGCGTAACAAAATTTAAAAAACACAAACAAATAATGCAATGTTTTTCCCAATTCTGAGAGTTGTTATTTATGTATCCGGAATTAGCAACAAGGATTTATTTGTGTTGTTTAGTGACTTGAAAATTTCATCTGTCAAATGAAATTAACTAGTGAGAATTTTCATGCGATGATTTACTACGACTTTCGACGGGGAACAACAATACATGGATCAACTCATTTCGATTTTTGGGCATGAAGCGCTATTTAAAACCACTATCACTGGTTTAGTGAATTTTCAATCGTCACCGTTGTTAGATCACGGCCGAATTTAAAGGTCGTCCAAAATCGGTTGTTGTGCCTGAAAACATCGATACTGTGCGCGATTGTATTGGATTGGATTCCACATAATTTGACAATCGCTCAAAAAAAGGCTCCATTGGTGCAAAGAAATGCTCAAAAAATACAATTGTGGTTTTAAAAAATAAAAAATGTATTTGTCTGTTTTTTGTTTGCCTTCTTGTACGATTATTCAAGTTCATTGTCGCGCGATTGGTTTCTACTGACCGATCCAAGTCTCATTCGATGCATGATCATCTTCGTTTGCATTTTCTCTTTCTTTGTGATAATCTATTCCGTTTAATTTCATTTCGCTCTTTGCGTTGTTCTGTAGTTCGATTAGATTGAAAATTCGTTTGGATTGTAGCATAGCGAGTTCTATGACCTAAATTGTTTCGTCTTATTGGCGGCATTGTGGCGGCATGCGATTAAATTATGTCAATTCAATTCAATTGTGTTGATTGCGACAATTCAACTGAAAATGGACAATTGATTCACTTTATTGTTACTGTATAACCGTTTCTCACTCCTATTTCGTATGTAAATCTGTAAATTTGTTTGAGATTAAACGACGAAACTTAATTCATGTCATGAAATGATTGCGATGAACTTACAACAACTGAAAATAAACATCTGAATTAATTTTTCGTCACTATGTAACCGATTGGTTTGATTCATAATTTTACAATCAGCAGTCAAACGACATTTGCGCACGTGGCGAAATAAATTGGAATAGAAATAAAATATCTACATTTGTACATATCTACAGTGTGTGTGTTCCAGATTTTGTTTCCATCCCGGGGGCATAACGAATAAAACAATAAAAAAATTAACCAAATATGTTGTTCCTTCCTATCGTCAGTTACGATTGAGAGTGCATAAAAAAATTATGATTTTTACAGTTTGCCCGAATTTTCCGACTTTCCTTTTTCCATTTTTTTCCTAAAAACTTTTCAAGACCATAACGAACAAAACAAAAAAGAATTACGCATATTCATCGTTCCAATCGTAAGTCATAGTCTTGAGTTCATACATCCCATAGAAAAGAAGCACTTTCAGTTTTTCCAGAATCTTCCAATTTTCCGTGCAACTTTTCCATTTTTCTTTCCCTAAAAACCTTATTCGGACTATTATGAACATAAAAATAAATCGCCAAATCGGTTCAACCGTTTTCAAGTGATATGCTTATCAAGGAACAGCATTTCCTTTTTATTTATATAAATTCCGGATACATAAATAGCAACCCTCGTACTCACTGAAATTCCTTCAATCAAAATAACATCGAGACTACAATGGTCTGAAGTAAATAATTCGGTTTTGCCATGCAATGCCATAGGTCTAGGGCCAAAAACGGAACGAACATTTGCTTCAACCCAATAAATTTGAAAAAATCCCCAACAAATTATCGAAATTCAAATAAATCAAATCTTCAACAAATAACTGATTGGTATAGATTATTTTGGGTCATTGGTCAGTATTTTTTTGAAAATGAGGTTGACGATACCTTTACGGTCAAAGAACCATGTTATTTAGAATTACAGCATATGTATCTGGAAGGTACAAAAGTTCTAGATGATGCTACTACACAATACATAAGTCCTAAAACAATGAATTTTTTACACATCAAATTTCTTCAACATATTCCCTTTTTAAATGGAAATAAGATTATGCGATTTGGCTCATGGAAACTACTCTCTTTCTATCATTTCTACTCTCTTTCTCTCTACTATATTAAAGTGAACCAGGACCTGAAGAACAACATTCGACATTGATGGCCAGATTTAGAGAACAAACACAATTATGGAAAATCGTTATTAACATTTTTAACAAAAGAGGTACCTATTATGATGAAGTAAGAGAAGACATTTTGATATTAACACAATAATTACAATGACTTAATTACTACCAGTCCTTTAATAAAAATTAAATTATTACAACTGAAAAATAATCAAGGCTAATTAATCACAAGGAAGTAGAATTCTCCTTCATCCAGGAAAAAATGTTATATTAAGATAAATAATTCGTTCATACTTTCCAAATTCGCTTGAGTCTTTTTTACTCGTTATTTATTTTTTATACTAGTTAAATGCAAAATAAAATAATTTATTATACATTAAAATAGGTCCATCATAAAACAATCGTCGGTAAAACGATATATTAATTTATGCCTATAGTCTATCTATCATGCAATTATTATTTTAAAGTAGACAATAAAAAAAAACTGACAAGCCAAGCGGTGATTTCACTAAAAAAAAATTGTATTTGCTGCTATATTTCATGGTAAGTTAGCCTCTAAGCAATTAAATTGGAAATTATAATATACCACTTAGTAAACTAATCAAAAAATGTGTCAAAAAACACATATGAGACAGAATTGGATAACATTAAAAAAACCTTAAATATACAATAGTTCAAGCTTCGAACAATTTGGAAAAATTCGAATTAGATTTCAGTAAGGTTCATCTAAAAATGTAATGTAATTTTAATTCACCTTTGTAAATTAATCATATTTTTGCTTTAAAAGTTTATTATAATTTATTACAGTATTTCAATCGTTTATTAAGTATTATATATTACTTATATTTAAGTATTACCTTGCTCTTGTTATATGGAAATACGTACATCTAGCTGAAAAGTATATTTCAATATACTACAATAAGTTCTTATTGCTCTCCATGATATAGTTTTATATTCTGAACGGTCTGAACGGTCTGAAAGGTCAATTAACTTTTGCTGACTGTACCTAAAGAAACAATAATTGGAAACCTAGATAAAACAATGTATATCGTCGGCTTAGAGTGTAAACCTACTAATTAAATATTAGAAAACATTACAGGACAAACAAAATTTTTCATAAACTCGATTCGCATTGCTTGATAACAAAAAGTAAAATTTATAGTTCGTTTATTTATATTATTTTTTATAATCAGGTCTGAAAAAAGAAGCAGATATCAATAATTATTTTTTTTATCAGCGTTTTTGTGACTTAGCAGGTTTTCTTGGGCGATATTAATATATTTAAAAGAAGTTTGGTTTTTTCTGAGTGTGGTAGGTACGAAGTTTTATGTTATGAGGATGTTAGGATAAATATTTGATCTTATGAGAAAAGAAAAATATGATACACAAAATAAATAATAGGTGAATGTTTATTTTGTTAATAAACTTGCAGGAAACTAATTACATAGCAAATTAAACTACTAATCCAAAACAAAATTGCTCTTGAAATATTCAGTTTCTTCACCCAAAACACAATAACAAAATATAAAAATCTACTACTTTAAATATTTACCAACAAACCTCAAAAAATGTACAATCGGTAGGTGCCTCCGCATTTTCCAAAAAGTTATATAAAAATTAGATTTTGTCCATAAAGAATCAGTAATATAACAAAAATTGGAACAGAGTGTAACATCTATAGCTATAACATAAAAATTACATTCTTCTTATTGGTTAAGTAACTTAAAACAAAAATAAGAACATTTTCTTTATTTCTTTCAGTCATATGGTAAATTGTTGTAATACTGACGGTAATCTTCCGACAAAGACTGCTTTAAGTATTGCGGGTCCTTAAACTTCCTTACAGTGATTTTTCATTATTTTAATGCAATTGTTGTAAGCAAGCAAAAGGCAACCGTGTGACCTGCAATGGTTTTCTTTATGGTATTAATTTCAAAATATGTCACCACTTGGAGTATACTGTAGAACCCGAATGTCAATTACTTTCGCATCACCTTTTCCACGACCAGGACGAATGTATTTAAAGAACTGAACTTTATCGAGTGTCTTGAAAAACAGATATTTCAAATGTGATACGCCGAAAGGTTTTGATATTTTTCTAGCACTTCTATAGACACCCTCATAATCCGAAGGAATATTGATAGTTTTCATCCTCAGAGCCTACTCAATAATGGAATGCATACAGTCTGCTTGCATTTAAGTGTGCCCAGCTTCAAAAAACTTTTATTCAATTATAATTTTGTGATTCATTGCTGTAGAATGTGGTTCATAGGGATTTCTGTTTTAATATGTGCACCCATCACTATAAAAAATTACTTTTTTTGGCCTTCTGCCCTTGGTTCTGTTGATACATTATCTGCCTACCCGATTATCTTTTCAATTAAATCGACCCAAACACTTTCAAACTCTTCATAATTCAAGCCTCCTTTAGTTTCGTTCCAAAAATAACAGATTACGTCTTTCTTCTTTAGATTATATAATGTAAGATTCTGTACTTGAAGTTTTGTACTATAATACAGACTACTGATATTTGACTTGGGTATCATTAACTCAGCCTGTACATCAACCGTGAAAACAATTTGTTTATCATTTTTGGCTATGTTTTTTTTTCTAATTTGGCTTTTTGTTTCTTTTTTTGATGTTCTAAATAGTCCGCTATACACACACACACACACATACACACACACACACACACACACACAAACGCACACGCACGCACAAGCACACGTAAGCACGGGCACGCGCACACGCACACACGCGCACACGTGCCCCCACACACACGCGTGCACACGCACTCATACACACACACACACACACACACACACACACACACACACACGCACACGCACACGCACACACATGCACACACACACACACACACACACACACAAATTTATGTAAAGCATTGATCCTTCTTGGAAAAATTTAAAAGAGGGTCTTTGGAATTAAAACATCATGAAAAACAGCGATGTATAGAGGCTGTACATCTCGTGATACACGCTTATCATTTTTGCACAAATCATATAAAGCTTTTTTCGTACTCCACTCCATCAGTAAATATTTCTTCTCGGTTGTTGCACGATAGTATTGAGATTCTATAACAGGCAAAGAGTCTAAAAGATATTCCAACTCTCGACGTTCTTTACCAAATGGCTTTGAAGGAGAACTTCAATTTTAACGTGATTGGCGGACACTGGAGGCATTATCACGTGCAATATTTCAATCATTAAACCTTCGAATCGACACAAAAACATTATTAATTAAAATAATTACGAAAGCCGAACTGGCGGTAATAAAAACCAGTACAAAATGGTGTCAGTCACGGTTTTAGCTGTCAATTTCCACATGTAAGGATTTAGCTGTTTTACCCATCACGCGATTTCGATAACTTACAACCATTCTTACATTTAGATGTTCTATCTAGCCGTTGAACTATCTCTTTCTCTTTCGAACAATATAAATATGTCATAAAGCACAAAAAATTGATTTAGCAAGTTTACGCCCTAAGCCGGCGATATGCAAAATAAAATTTTAAAAAAATATGTATTTGTTTAAATGTTTCTAATATGTTGTAACTATAAATGTAAATATTGATATTAGGCCGGAAGTTAAAACAGTAGAACAAATATTTAATGAATTTTAGTAATAGCCGTAAGTATATTTTTTTGTTGAAAATATTACCTTGTAACACTATAAAAGATATATAAATTGTTTATTCCTTTGAAGAATATAGGTAAATAAAATTTCATATTATGTAGTTTCAGGAAAAAAGTCATATATTCTATTTTTAGTTATGAAATAAAACTGACAGAACATTTTCAAGGAAGTGAGTGTCAGTCAAGTGATGTCACCTAGTAGTTTAAGTATTGCGAAATTCTGTATATTTTGTATATCTTGTGTAATTCTTCTTCTTCTTCTTTTTTATCCTTCCGTTACCCTCTTCTTCGTTCCCCTGTTTCACGTATTTTCTTTATTCACATTTTATTAGATCGTCCTCTATTCCTCTTCTTAGTCCCCTCCGTTCTTTGTCCATGCAACAACTAATGATCAAACTAATCCAGCTGTGTATTCTGATTGTCAACCGACAAAACAATGGCTTGATAAACATTATCCGGATCCTGCCTAAGGAAAATCGACCATTATTGATCGGTATGCTGAATTCAAGCGTGGCCATGCAATCACCGATGATGCTGAGCGCCCTGGACGTCCAAATGGGGTGGGTACACCAGACAACATCAGAAAATTTCATCAAAATGATTTCGCAAAACCGCAAATTAAAGCTGCCAAAGATAGCTGATATCATGAAGATATTGAAAGGAAATGTTTACAAGAACATTTGGGAATGCGTTATTGCTATCGAAATGGGTACCGCGTTTGATCACAGCAGACCAAAAACAATTTATTGATGATACTGAGCAATGTTTAGAGCTGTTTAAGCGAAATGAAAATGGTTTTTTCATGCGGTATGTGACTATAGATGAAACATGAACCAATCATTAGTTAAATCAGACAGCAGCTAGAGAAAGTCGTCAAGGCAACCAAAAACACAACCATCGACAGGCAAGGTTATTGACTCTGTATGTTGGGATACGCATGGGATATTGCTCATCGATTATCTCGAGAAAGGTAAAATCATCAATAGCGAATATTATATAGCGTTATTGGTGCCTTAAAGGATGAGATCACAAAAAAGGCTCCAAATAAACAAAAAAAATATGCTGTTGCCATGTTGGCAACGATGGCTAAATTTTATGAATTGCACTTGGAATTGCTTCCTCATCCACCGTATTCTCCAGATCTGACACCTAGCGACTATTTTCTGTTCTCAGGCTTCAAAAAAAATGCTTACTGGAAAGAAATTTTGCTCCACTGAAGAGCTAACTGCCGAAACTGAAAGATATTTTGACGGCTTAGAAAAATCGTTCTATGAAAAAGGTGTAAAAATATTAGAAAAGCGTTGGAATTATTGTATTGCTGTTCAAGGAGAAAATATTAATGAATGAAGGCGAAATTTGCAAAAAAAGTGTTTTATTTGGCCAACCTGGGACTTATCGACCGATATGTTATATATTCTGTGACTTGTTCAAAATTCCTTTGTGCAACAGTGATCGTGAACTCTTCTGGTTGACTTTTAGTTTTTGACTGGTTTTTGTTATTGTCATGTCATGTTATATCATCTGCGTATCTTCAACGATTGAGATATTATCATTCTATATTAATAATAATACTATGCGTTTTTCTTAATATTAATTCTGTATTCTCTATAATTTCCATGCTCTCCGAAGCGCATATCGTATGTTATCGATTGTAAATGAAATTTCCCCCCTAGAATCAGACGCGATCTATCCCCTATCTGGACATCAGAGAAAGCGTTTCCTGCACATAGGAATAAACTAGATTAGAAGCGTGTCAAAATTGAAACGTCCATCTTCCAGATTGATCTATACCAAGGGAGGAATTCCCCCCAAGATATCAGAGGAATGGGAAATATGAAGATCCTTGAACAGACCTTCGAAATTGCAAGGTCCAGAAGTAATATGGAGAAATGGGAGGTTTCCGACGAATCGGTGCCTTGCAATTGTGGACATATGCAGACCCATCACGTGCAATGCTTGCAACGCGTGCTATGCCCAAAACCCTGCACTGTCGAGGAGCTCATGAAATCTACCCCAGACGCGTGGCCAGCTTCTGGTTTAAAATTTATTAATACTCATGTTCTGTGTTGTTTTGTATGTTATGTTTTATACAATTTTATCTTTACACATTTTAATGGAATTTGTACTGTCCATATAGTTTCGATGGTTCTGACATAAATTTGAAATTTTTTGAAAATTTTTGATAAAACTTTTGCCATTTTTTCACCTCGAAGTCCTTTCGACAACTTTCGACACACACCCACACACACAATAGGTGGGAAAAAGTTATATAAACTAATGGAAAATATACTAATAATATAAAAATAATGGAAATTAAGTTCAATGCTTGTATAATATAACGCAAATGTATAATATATCTATTTAAAATTAAAAAAAAAGTTTTTTCACGCTTATAATTACTCTGTGCATGAGGAAGTATTTGAAGAATATGTATGTACATATACTAGATAAACTATACAAGTAATTTTTCTTTCATAGTTCAAATAAGAGAAATATTTTGAGAATCACGTTTCCAAGCAAAACCGCGAATATTGAACTTCTGTTAATAGATATTGATTTACATTAAAACCATGAATTTTATTATTTTACCACCGAAAATAATTGCAAATAATATTTACTCATTCTGACTGTACAAATATTTAATTAGCTACGCAACTTATATTTAAAGCCGTCGGAAAACAATTCATCGAATAATGAATAAGTATAAATGTATTATTATATTTCTATACAAACAAATACCGAAAATCCAATAATTCGATCATGAATACAAACCTTTTATTCGTTCCCATATGTTCCGATACAAAATAGTAAAAAAAAATAATGAAAAATATATTTTTTTTATTTGAAAGAACCATTTTGAGTGGTTATCTACTTTTTCACAAAAAACTTACCGACTGGCAAGTAACCACTCTCAGCATCCACCTCTGCCCATCCTGATTCACTAGATAAAAAATGTTGTCGGATTTTAAACTTTTGCTTGGAGAACAAATACAAACTTAGAAACATCCATACCGTAAGTGGGAGTTGGAATCGCCGTAGGCATCCCTCCTCAGCCACAGCAGCTAAGACGGTTGGTTGTTGGCAATAACTTTGTGTATATATTCCAATTCGCTTTTGTTTATCTCAACACTATTAACCAACTTAATGCTGCTTCGAAGGCGATAGGGCACCTAATCTATATTTGTTTATACATTTGGAAAACATTTGCTAAATTTTACCCTTACATAGTTATGCACCTTACTCCGATTGTCCATTCAGCCTTGATTCAATTCTTCTCAATGTGACTGGATGTACAGTGCACATGTGACTGTACAACCATACAAAAGATTGCAAAAAAGCTTACAATTATTTTTATTATTTTAATAATTTTAGTATGGATAAATACAAGCTAAAAGAACGTAGTGAAACTATCGAAAATTACATTTATAAAAATTGTATTATTACAACTTATAGGAAGTTCGGTAAAAATATCTTAATCGTCCGGCGGCTCATAAAACGACAATTCATCGTTTATTCGAGGATTCGGAACAGATACGCCCCATATCAGAGGTCCAAGAACAGTGCAGAGCACTGAAGATATAAATTGTTCAAGACCTGTTGCCTACAGACAATAATAAGCGATTAGAATACTGCCCTAATAAACCACTTCCATCAAATTAACAATTTTCATGCAACATTAATAACACATGTCAACAAATTTAAGCTTTTTTGTTGAAACATTGATGAAAATAGGTGTATTCGAAATATTTTTTAGTTGTAAATCAGGGAAAATGATTAGCTAATTACTGTAACACATACAGTTTTTTGTTAAAAGGGGTCCCTGGTGGGAAAAAAAAAGAGGGACGACATATTTTTACAACCTAGTATTTATTTAATATAAACATAAATAATATAAACGTAAAACCTGATAAATCTATGCAAAGACATTACTGAGGATTGTGTGAATAAAAAATATATTACATGAAATGTCGTACAGCTACAAAAACTTTTATTTTTTCCTTTTGTGTTCTGTAGTATCATCTCCTTTTACCAGCAGTAGTCGCCCAACATAAATGGGCTCCGGCGTCTCTGGTATCTTGAATGGGAGTGCAAAAAATGCATTTTTAAGGACATGGGACACCCTAATATTTCACACGCTTTTGTAGTTTTCATCTTTCTTGTTGCCAAGAAATACTTTCACTACACTTGCAAAACACTTCCAATCTGCCAATTCCTTTTCATTTATTTTTTTCTGAAAACGAAAATCACCTAGAAGCTTCCTTATTTAAGGTCCAATAAATATGCCTTCTTTTAGTTTTGGTATCACTTAATTGAGGAAATATTTCTTTCTAGGTACTTGAAACCATTACCTTCTTTGTCCATGGTTTTGACGAAGTTTTTCATTAGTCGAAGCTTAATATGGAGAGGTGGACGAAGCACCTTTTTTGGGTTAATAAGGGGGGCATATTTTATGTTTGAAGTACCAGGTTCGAAAGAAGTTTTATGAGGCCAATCTTTATTACCGTAATGCTCTTTGTTGTCATACTGTCCCATATATACAAAAAACAGCAATACTTTATAAAACTCCCTTGAAGTCCAATATACCTATCACTTTTAAATCCCCACTGATACTGTTTCTTTCATTGTCACTGTATGAGCTAAAGGAATAGATGGTTTTTTGTTTCCATTATGAACTGCTTTTAGCCTGCTTACTGCTTATTGCTTTTAGGTTGTATTTTAACGAGTCTTTGAAATTCCCCTACTCAAAAGGTACATGTTCCATACTAAGCTCATTCATAAAACCATCAATATCACAACAGATACATAGCTATTCTTCCTTTGTATAACAAACTTGAAAATGTTCATGAACATTCCGTTTTCGGTAAAGTGAAACATTTACATTTTTGAATTTTTGCATTTTTATGTAACAAATTCCATTCCACTGTTGAAGTATGAAACCAACAAGTTTCGTTTCGAATGTTGGGTCATAACTGGTATTCTCAGGAAGTTGTGGATTAGATCCTGATGAATTAGAATTACCGAGAAACATATTGCCCAGGTTTAAAGGCGCAATAGGTACCGGTAGTTCCTGGCTATGGGAAAGTGGCCTAAGTGCAGAAGGCAAATTAGGATACTGAATTTTGTCCCTTTGCTTTTTTGAAATCCCTTCTATTTCAGTGATACAAAAGTAACAATCACTTACATGGTCAGTAGGTTTTCTCCACATCATAGAAACAGCAAACGGCATATATTTTTTCTTCAGATGCATCAACTGTACTAAATTTACATGACAACTCACACAGCAAAAATGAGGAGCCTAACTTTTATCTTGATCTTCAATTTGGCACTTCAAATATAAAAGTTATACTTTTTTTTACTTTCTCGGATATAAATTTAGCTTGTGACTTTAAAATAAATCGCCCGCATATATAATAAAACTTATCCAAAACTTATACAGAAAAACAGTCGGCAGTTTTCCCGCTTATAAATGGACTAACCATAATGGCAGAAGATTGGTTGAACTATGTTCGCAGTTTAATCTAAAAATAATGTCAACCCATTTTAAGAAGGAAATAACAAAACAAAAGACCTGGAGGTGCCCAAACACGTACATTGGTGAATTTCAAATTGACCATATTGCCATTTCGTACCCCAATTATAAAAATATTTTGAATGTTCAAGTCAGGAAAGGAACTAATATAGACACGGATCACTACTTGACTAGAATCAAACTTAGCTTAAAACCTCGAAAACTTATTCATAAGAGACATATAATAATAAACATATAATACCAAAGTTCGACCCTACGAAAATAAAACCAACCCTAACAGAAGAGCTTGATAAACAACCAGCACAGAACTGGCAAGAATTGAAACAATAAATTATTAAAACAGCCTTAAAGTTGGTCTCTTTATAAACACGCAGAAAACATCTGAGGTGGGATGAAGTTTGCGAGCAAACAGTATTAAGCCGAAGTAAAGCATTCAAAGAGTGGAACAGTCAAAAAACAGCAGTAAACTATAACATCTTTCAACTTAATGAAATAGAAAAAGACTTCCAAAAAAATAACACCCGAAATGTTTATAAAACATTTAAAACTAAGTTAACAGGCTATCAACCCCAAAGTCTTTGCTTCCAAAAGAAAAACAGACAATTAGCTCTAAATAACCAAGACAATTGCAAAGAACTTGCGAAATATTTTGAACAACTATTAAACTGTCCTGAGCCCTTAAACAAATTACCAACACTAAACCCTAAACAAACAAACCCAGATTCATAACCACCGAATGAAGATGAAATAATTAGGCAAATCAAGGGACTTAAAAATGACAAAGCGTCTGATGAAGATGGAATCACTGCTGAACTTTTGAAATCCGCTGGACCAGGTACAATCAAGGAAATAACCAGAATTCTACAAGAAGTTCGGCGAACCGAACGGATTCCGAAAGATTGGAAAGATGCTCTAATCCATCCACTACATAAGAAAGGAGAGGGATATCTCTTCTCCCAGTTTGTTACACGATTCTATCTCAATGTTTACTCGACAGAGCACAGGGACAGTTAGAGCCTAAAATTGGTGAATATCAAGCTGGTTTTCGACCGGGTAGATCCTGAATCTAAAGTTGATCCTAAGACATCAAAAACTGTACAATAAAAATCTCGTCTGTACATTTGTGGATTTCAAAAAAGCATGACTCTATTGACCGCGAATCTTTATTCCAAATATTGAAAGAACAAGGACTAGATCTGAAAACGCTGGCAATTATTAAAGCAACACTAACTAACACAAGGTCAAAAGTTAAATTCATGGATGACATCTCAGAACCCTTCGAAATTCAAACTGGAGTGAGACAAGTAGATGGACTCTCGCCACTCTTTTTTAACTGTGTTCTAGAAAAAGTAATACAGGAGTGGCGTGAAAAAAAGTCGGCCCTGAATATTGACCAGCTCATTAAACTGGGGGAACCAACATCAAAATTAGTTGTCTGGCGTTTGCTGATCTAGCAATTTTGGCTCAAGATATATTAATGGCACAAAAACAGATTGAAGTCCTAAAAGAAACAGCAGAAAAGGTAGGACTCCAAATTTCCTTTGAAAAGACACAATACATGACCTGCAACAGACTAAGACAATCATTTCTAAAAACAAAATATGGTAACATCAGACGAGTCTCTCAATTCAAATATTTGGGTGAAATAATCATGGAAAAGGGGTTGGAAAAAGCGGCCAATAAGAGTAGATGTCAAAAAATGGAAACAGCATTGAGACTTACACAAAATATATACAGCAAAAAATGCATATCAAAAAACACAAAACTGAGACATTACAACACAGCTATTAAGCCAGAATGTTTATATGGGGGCAGAGACGCTCGTTTTGAATAGAAAGAGAGACATCGAGGAGATTGAAAAGAAGGAAAGAAAAATCATAAGAAAAATCTTAGGTCCCAAACAAATAAATATCACAGCATATCAACTTCGAAAAAACCAAAAAATCAAACAATACAGTGATATACATAGTGATATGAGAAAAAGAAGACTTAAGTTTTACGGACACATAAAACGGATGAATCCGAGTAGGCTAACTAGACAAATAGTCGAATTTTATGAAAATAGGAGTAAAGCTAAAGCAGAAATAATTAAATGGATTGCTGCAATTAAAGAGGACCTAAGATCAGTAAATATTACACAAAGTGAAATTCAGGATCGAGGCTGTTTCAGAAACAAGGTTAACTTTTGGGATTTTGGCCAGAGAGAAAAATGTAAGAAGACCGGAACAGCTTCGTCTGACGAAAGGAAAAAAGCTCATAGTGAAAGAATGAAAGCAGTATGGGCGAAAAGGAAGGCTAATAATTACAAACGCCTCTCACTGTACTTCGCGTGGTCGATCAGGGCCCATACGTGAATAATAATAATAATAAAACTTATCGGCTGGATTTTCGCAAAATCGTCGACTAAAACTTGCTATTTTATATAAGGTCGACTTAAACACTTGACTGTACTGTAAACGAGATAGAAACAAACTTAACTATAGAAATCAATCTAAGGTCTTATGGTAATTCCTACATTGTCCACTCGAAAGTCAGGTACAAATAAGTTCAATAAACCCATGATATAAAGGAAAATGAGATACTTGAAAATGGGACGTACTAGGCCAACTACCTGAATGACACTCAAAAACTCCATTCCCATCAATGTTACAAAAATCATGTCAACCTGTGTAATAAGCCAATATAGATTTTTTTCTGGGTATTAAAAATTATGGGGAGGGAAAGGTTTACATAAATAAGCCCCAAACTCCTGCAGGAATCGTTACCTTAACACCAGACATGTTAACAAAAGGTAAGAAAAATGTATTAAAAAGGGCTCATAGTTGCATTGCTACTAATGGCTCACTTCTGATTGGCATAATTTTCAAAAATTATTTGTCAAAAAATTTAAAGACAAAATAAACATATCATAAAAAAATATTGTGTCTTGTTTCTTTTTAAAGTTTTAAATATTTAAAGTGATGGCATGACACTTGCCCCACCCTTTATTATAAACACATTTATAGTTAAGCATACATAGACAAAAAGCCACAATTCGTTTGTCGTAATCTATTATTTTTGAACATGTGGCATTAATCATACAAAAAAAATATATAATTCCTTTATTGTTCCAGCATATATTTAAATTATCTCATTTCAAGGAAAATGGTAGCAAAATTCCATTTCTTCGTATGTTGTTTGTTTTTATCCCGGATTTCATGGGTCTTGTCCGAAAATAATTGAAAATAATCAACACTTACTCATACTGACTAAACAAATATTTGATTAGTAACGCAATTTGAATCTGTTTATTTAATATTTAAGATTCTAAGAAAATGTTAAAAATAATTAATTTACCCTAAATAGGGTGATTTTTTTAGTGCGTCATAATTTTAAAATCAAATGAAACAACCAAAAATTAGATGCCTTGAAAGTGTTTATTTTATGTGAAATAACATTCAATAGCATTAATTCTTGAAAACAATTTCGGACTAATGTCCGCCGCGGCTACTTCAAACAAAGTGCATTCTGTCAGTCCAATTTTCGACCGCTTTTTCAAACAATTGTGGTCTTATGTTCACAATTCTCAGAGTTATGTTGGCTTCCAATGTGTAAAAAGTTGCTGGTTTATCGGCATAGACCAAAGATTTAACATAACCCCAATGAAAATAATCTAAAGGCGTTCAATCACATGACCCTGGAGGGCAATTAAAAGTTTGGTTTCACCTCGCAGCCTCAAAATAATTTTCTCACCGATTTGTTCCCTCAATAAATCGATTGTTTTATTGGCTGTATGACATGTGGAGCCGTCTTGTTGGAACCACATCTCCTCCAGATAAATACCATTCAATTTTAGAATTAAATAATTATTGATCATCGCTCTATAACGATTCCCATTAAGCGATCCCAATTAACTAATGATGCTGTAATAGTCTTGATGGAATGAAACTCTGGAGCGTTGTCGAATATCACTATATTTATTCAAATATTTTAACTGCCTAGTTCTCCGCTTGAACACGACTTCTAAACTGTCATTTACATTTCTTCCCTGTCTATATATTAGTTTCAAGAGTCCATTATTATTAGTTATTTATTCAGGTGTTAGTGTTTACATCCCTTCTTATCTTTTCTGAAATACAATTAGAAATATTTAGTGTTTACATTCGGTTCAAGACAATGCCGTAAAACAAGTGGTAAATAACTATTATCGCAATAGGAATGTGAAGTTTATAACAGTATGTTTAACTAATAATACAATACTTATATGGGTTGGTACATTACAATGCCACCGGTGTACAAAACGCACCATACGGTGCATTTTTCTGGATACAACGATTGGATCATCTACGGATCATCTTTTCAATCCAAATGCGAGAATTTTGCTTATTAATGCAACCATTTAGCCAAGTATTGCAACTTAAGTTCTTAGACAAGCTAGATCTTGAAAGACACCAGACCAAAATTTTTACCCAAATTTTTCCACTTAATCAAATAAGAAAGCCCAACTTCCCGCGAACGGCTATGATTTGATAGATTGGGATCTTCCTCTTCACTGCCGGCAACAGCGGCGGTATTTTCTTCGAAACGAATGGTAATCGAATTCGGATGGAAGCAGCATTCAACTATAAGGCCGACTGATGACGCCTTAAGACCAGAAACTGAAGAACGCGACTGAAGGATTGAGAATTTTACGTGGAGCACAGGAAAAAATCCTTGTTTTTTTTTAATATTTTAACTACTTTTGTAACTGTTAATAGCTTCTTTATTTTGCAACTTTATATAAATGATTTTTGGTAAAATGACTTATTTTTACAACTCAACTTTGAGAACACCCTGTATATTAAATTAATGCATATTGAAATCGGAATCATTAAAACATTTTTTCCATTTAAATGCTTGCGTTAATTCTGGCATCATAAAGTACACCTTTTGGATAAAAACCTGGAACAAACTCCTTGAAAGCACCGAATAAAATAGAAAAGCTTGAAGTTTGAAAGCATGTTTACTTTTGACTATTCTATAAGTGTCTCATGTAATTCTGCGATAGAAAATTCTTAAGGCACTTAAGATGTGGTGCTCTATTGGATGGAAGTTTAGCAAATATTGTAAACTCTGGTGCTTTAAATACAACATATATACAAAAGCACGCAGCTGCAGTCGATATTTTTTTTGTAGATTGTAGATTTTGTAGATTATGATTATATAGACGCATTGGCTATTCCGGTCGCTCATGCACTGAACAAATATTTAACTTAAAAACAATATTGAAATTCAAAGCTATCAGGAACGTTCCAATCATTTGCACGTTCGTGAACTACACGAAAGCATACGACTGCATCGACCGAAAATCTCTATTCAACATCCTAGAAGAACAAGGACTCGACCCCAAAACATTACAATTGATCAAGCAGACACTGACCGATACAACCTCTAAAGTGAAATTTATGGGAGAAATTTCCGAGCCCTTCCTGATTAAAACCGGAGTACGCCAAGGAGATGGGTTATCCCCCTCCTCTTCAACCTGGCCCTGGACAAAGTCATAAGGGAATGAGAAAAATAACTGAAAAATCCAGAACACTGGAAACCAATACGACTCGGACGATCCAAAAACAACATAGAAATATTATGCCTAGCCTTCGCAGACGACCTAGCCATACTAGCAGACAATGAAAAAAGGGCAACCAAACAGATAGAAGTCCCCAAGGAATGTGCAGAGAAAGTCGGCCTACAAATCTCCTTTCAAAAAACCAAACTCTTTTGCTCAAAATTAGATGTCCAACATTTGAACACCAAATACGGCAAAATAAATAGGATCACTCATTTCAAATGCCTGGGCGAGATCCTCGAACCCACTAGAGGAGAGAAGATAGCACAGAAGACTCGATTACAGAAGAGGAAGAAGGCATGCGGCAAGACACACAATATCTACAATAAGAAATGCATATCCACGTACACAAAAATAAGACACTACAACACAGTAATCAAACCAGAGGTACTATACGTAAGCGAGACACTTACCTTCACACAAAAAGCGGCATAGAAAACATTCTAAAAGAACAACGCAAAATTATGAGGAAAATTCTCGAGCCAAAACTGACAGAGGAAGGATTCAGACTACAATCTAGAAAGATCACAGAGAGAATGTCCAACGTAGCGGCGGACATAAGAAAAAGAAGGTTAAAATTCTATGGACATGTCAGTAGATTCCTACCGACAAGACTCTCCAACAGAATTCTTACGTACATACAAGGAGTAAAGTTAACAGTACCATGGATCGCACAAGTCAGAACTGATCTGGGAAAGGCACAAATGGGCCCGACAGAGATTGAGGATAGAAGAACGCACAGAAACAAAATACATATGTAGAATGTTGCATCAGAGAACGAAGTTTCGAGGAGATCAGGGATAAGTTGAGAGAGGTGTGGAGGATCAGAAAGAACACTCGAGAATGAGTCAGAATGCTTTATGTGATCTAACTGGGTCTATACGCACTTAACAATATATAAATTTATATTAACAAGCAAATTAACACCCCAGGATATATATATATATATATATATATATATATATATATATATATATATATATATATATATATATATATATATATATATATATATATATCTGGGGTGTTAATTTGCTTGTTAATATAAATTTCAGTATAAAAGTCATTATTTCTCTAAAAATCTTAAGATAGTCGAAACAGAGCAGGTACAAATATTTTACTAAATCTTAAGTAACATTAAAAAAAAAGTCTAACTGTTAAAAAGTAATAATTACATATTTTCCTGGAAACACAAAAATATCTTTCGATGGTTGTTTATGATATAACGGATATTTGGAGCAGTTTTTATTGCGTAATACCGTTTGTTTTTCTAGTAAAAACCGTACAAATTTGTTGTGTGTTCTAGGAAATGTAAACATGTATCTAATAATGCACATGCGGCGGTGTTTTACTTAGTTGTCCACATAGTTACACATAAAATATAATGATAATATCTTCTTTGTATATGAAGAACAATTCGCCAAGTAAAAAAATAAAGAGTATAGACAAAAAAATGGTCAGTTTTATTTATTTGATGGATTAAATACGAGAGTAGTTTGAAAAGTTTCGAGCCTAACACAGAAACAATATCAATCGATTCCAAAACTCCGACTTATTTTAGCTTAAACTGCCTCCACAGCGCGTGTTGGACCAACGCACAGAATGCGTTGTTGGTCTTGAGTGAGCAATCGCGGCACCCAACGCGCGGTTAGTTTTTTCATCCTCAAATATTCAGTCAATATGTGACAAACACGTTCTTTCGAGATGCCAACAGCCTCTACTTTATAGCATACTCTACTTATAACGTTTTCAATGTTATCGGTAGTCGTTAGTTTCTGGCAGTATCGAACCTTCATAGCCTACCAAGCTGGTACAACCACGTTTAAATTCAGCTGGCCAAAATTTCACAGTGGCAATTGATAGTGCACAGTCCCCGTAAACCGTATCCATTTCGGTTTTAATTTGCGTAAGCGTATTGCTTTTCAAATATAAGAATTTAATGACTGGATATTGGAACTGGATATACTCCATTTTTATAGAAGCACTAACATCGACTAACATCAATGACTGTTAAACAACAACTGAACATCTAATATGGCTGAAATTTTCAAGGTTATCTTTCAGCATATGTGCAATTACATTACCACAATATTTTTGACGAGTAATGTCATCTTAATGTAAAGGGTGGAAAATTTTCAGACTACCCTCGTATATAAAGTTTTATATAAGCTTCATATTTCATCATTTTCATTTATTATGTCAATATAATTAGTCGATAGAGCTAAGTGGAACATTACTGATAATCACTAAATATTGTTAGTAATTTTTATATTCTGTTTGTTTTATTTTCTAATTTTCATTAAATTTTAAACTTCCGCGTAGAACATAATTTGGAGAAAAATCTGCCTCAATGTATTTTCTACATCATCCTAGTGGCACGAAATTACTACATCAAATAATAATTATTTCATATTCCATTTTGTATTAAATATTCTCCAATTAATAAAATATATTTTGAAAACAATGCCACTCAAAAGATCGTCTCTTACAACTTTACAAATGGCTACCCTTTCGTTAAAATTGTCATCTAATTCTGGCACTATTGCACCAAAGACCACATGGAATGATTTCATATCATGATCTTGATATCCCAACTACACTATCATTTGAAGAGAGAAAACACGTTCAGGAACACACGTACATTGTCTAAATGTGCTTCATCTCTGTCCTGGTACTAAAACCGACTTCTAAAATTTGACATAACGGAGCGGCAAATGTCTGCCGTTTTGGCTTCGATTTCTTGCGAAATATTCTTCTTTAAATATTCCA
Organism: Cosmopolites sordidus; assembly: GCA_031761425.1. Classification (NCBI taxonomy): domain Eukaryota; kingdom Metazoa; phylum Arthropoda; class Insecta; order Coleoptera; family Curculionidae; genus Cosmopolites; species Cosmopolites sordidus. Next base: position 807,342 of record JARFXV010000856.1, on the reverse strand, counting down.
GAGTGGCGGGCCGGTTGCGGGGTACAGGTGGGGTACAAGGTCAAAAAATCACAAGAAATCAATTTTTCCGGAAAAAGCTCCTGAACGACGAGCAAAGAGAGAATGGAAGTGTGGCAGGTGGCTCCGGCCTGTTGGAACCAAGAGTCCCTGAGTGTATACTTCAAATTCTTGGAAAAGCAGAAGTGACAAAAGCTTGAAGCATGTCGACATAACGCTGAGAATTCAATATTACCTCGCAGCTATGGTGGTCTTCCAAAAAAAAACTGATCGATTATCCCGGATGCAAACATTACAGCCCAAACTGCGACTTTCGGGCTATAGAGAGGCCTTTCATGTTTCTTTTTAGGGTTTTCTCCGCACCAGTAGCCTCAATTTTAACAATGAGGCTGCTGGAAATCGGTTCATCATTTCGTAAGCGAATATAAGTCTATCAGCGGAGTCCATCGGCTTCAATTCTTCCACTAACTGCATCTTGTACGGATGCGTACGTAAATCTTTGTGAAGGATGCGAAGCACCGTCGATCTCGTCACATTTAAAGTAGCTGCACGCTTTCGAGTCAATAAGTTTGATCGTTGGCGCACAGATGTTCTCTCTCTCTCTCTCTCTCTCTCTCTCTCAATGTTTTCATCGGTTCTCGCCTGACCTTCGACAGCTGGGGACGCGTTTATTTAACGTAGAACCAGTTTCCTTAAACATACGAACCCATTGCTTAATCAACGAAAGGATTGGACATTATTGAACATCGTGCAAATTGAAATGTTGATGACATCTACAGCGCACAATAGTGACAATTGTTGTTGCGGTAATACTCGCGTGCACAAAACGAGCGCTCCTCTCCCGTGAAACACTGCATGGTAACTAAATTTCCCTTAGCCAAACTATCGTTTAAGACCAACCACACCATTCTATTCCTCCTACCAAATTTTCTACAGTGCAACCAAATCACTTTTTTTGAACTTCTCGACGCACGTTTCACTAACCATGTTAGCATGGTTAGCGAAACGTGCGTCGAGAAGTTCAAAAAAGTGATTTAGTGTTTAGTGGTGAATCTCTTCAAGTTTAGTGTTTCACACCAAAGGTTCCAGTAGAAGAATTGAGTACCACATTAACAACCTCTTGTACCACCCTGTGTGTTTATTTCATCTTTAAATTTTGCATTAATTCATTTTTGAAAATTATATCAATGAAATGAGGATCATTAACAGCGATGCAATAATTGATTTTTTTTATGTAAATTACAACAATTTCACTGAGTTCTTTTAGCGTGTACTAATAAAGCTTGTACGTCTGCACTACATAACAGTCAAACCCAAACTGTTACAAACATTATGAAAAAAATTGGCGCCAAAATAAAATTACAATAAACTGCTCGTACCTACCCACACAAAACAAGACGCTCTTTCTTCTCTACGTCTCCTAATTATGATGAAAACTCAAAATCTCAAAACAAGAAGTATAATCCTGCAGTTTTATTAGTGTTCTTTGCCGTCCTGTATTGCCAACGGTTTTTTCCTAGCCTTTTTGAAAGCAGGGGCAATTTGAGGAAATAACAATACTCGTACTCTTGGCGTGGTCAATTATGGAATTAAATGCATTTTATTGCCCAAAAATCAATATAAACAAAGGTTTGAAAGCAGATAATTAAATTTTAAAATGTAAACCGGACAAATCTTCCACCAATAAAATATTTAAATATTCTGAACTACACTCGGGGTTTACACTGGTTTGTCAGTGATACCTGGATATCACTATGGTATGAACTGTAAATAAAGTAACTAAACACACAAAGCCTTATTGAAGTTCAATCGTCACCCTATTGCAAAAAAACGTAAACTTGCTTCATTTAAGCCAATAAGTTATTTATTTTCAAATTCGGATTAGTGCCTAAAACGACGTGGTACACAAATCCATGATATTTTAGCCGTTTTAACAGAACCACAAGAATATTATTTGATTTAGTAGCACACAAAAATACCACATAACATGACAAAAACAAACATTTTTAAATCATTACTTTGTCACATTTTTACAATCACATGATCCATAAGCAAGCAAAAATGTAAAAGATCAAAATTGTCAAAGAAACTAGAAGTCAAGAAAAAAAAATATTAAGCGGAAAAAGATATCGCGGATACAAAGAAGAGTTTTACCTTAAACAAGAAACTTTAATGGAGAACATTATCAAAGAATATCATTTTTAAGGACAAGCTTAAAAATCTGATAATATCCTAGACCACCGATCCTCTTAAACCCTATATTCTTTTCAATTTAAGAAAACAAAGAAAGGGTCTAAGAGGTCACATATAAAACAGAAAAAAATAATAAAGAGACAGTCAAAGAAAATATAGTACGTGAAAATTTTTAGTTCATTTTTATTACAATTTAAATCATGTTTCTTCAGTAAAGTACCTTCAAATATACAAAGGATATTTGTATGCACGGTTGTGAGTTTGTTAATGTTTTGGCGACTGTTTTATATGTATATAAATAAGTTTTGTTTTTGTCAACATAGTACTTAAGATATTTGGTTAAAAATGCCTAAGCATTAAACAACCTTAATATTAAACAACAATCAACTAATTAATATAAGTATTTATACAATAATTGATATTTGATTTGAAAAGTGCTCTTTAAAATGCTGTATACTCAATATGCGTTTCCTCACCTAAATCTATAAAATCCTGAATTAAATCGAAAAAACTTTTGTGGGCAGAAATCCTAACTGTTAAAAGGTCAAAATTGTCATAGAAGCTGGAAGTCAAAAAAGAAAACAAATATTAAACCTAAAAAATATCACAGATATAAAGAAGAATTCTAGCTTAAACAAGAAACTTTAATGGACGACATTATCAAAGAACATCTCAATTTTTATGGACATCTAAACAGGATGGAAGAATTATGGCGAACTAGACAGTATCATGCACAGAGCTAGCTAACTATTTGGTCAAGCAAGATTTTGAATGTTTTCAATTAAATATTCTTGAAACACAAATACCTCCAAGATAGGTTTTATGGCACGTAATCTAAAAGACAAATCAAGTTTAGAGAGGGATAAAACAAGAGAGATCAGAAACACAACGACAAATCTAAAGAATGAAAGGGATATGAGCAATAAAGAAAGCTCTCAAGAACGCACCAGCAGCCCCAACAATCAAATCATTTTGATTAAAGAATATTCCTAAGTTCTTAACTAAAATACCGTTAATAGTTGTTTGTGATTCTTACTATTCTTTTACTACAAACCTATAAATAAATGAGGATGAGAAATTTTATCTTAAAAGCTATTTGGATAAATGTATTCAAATATATTGTGAATAATTGATATTGTAAAACGGTAGTTACATTGTGGTTCAGTTATTTTTTGCTTTTGCATGCGCCATGAATTTTGATAACGTTTTAATTTGAACCAAATATTCCTTAAAGGTATATTGTCAGTTCGATTCGTAGAATACGACTCATTTATATTCCTCTCCCTAGCAAGATACCGGTATCTACTTTGTTTTACTAAACGATTTACGTAAGAATCTTTTAATTAGGAAAGCCCTACTGTCAGATAACTGATAAAATTCCCACGTGACACAGACAAGTGGTCAAATATCGTATTTAGTTAAGTACATAGCTACAAGTAATCGTAGTATGCAGACTAGCTAACGGATCTCAGCTGGTTAAACATTGATTTCTGTATATAGTTGATCAGGTGGATATGGTTTTCGTGTTGGTAAATATTTGAAACAATTTCTGTTAAAAATGTTTTTAATTCTTTGTAGGTTATACTAACAAATATTCGATAACCTAAAACATAACAGGAGAATTTGGCATTTTTGTTCAGTGTAGAAATATAAAAAACACCGCTTAAAGCCATGATCTTATACTTTAAATAAAAATAAATATAGAATCTGATATTCATGTGTAACATCGTTAAAAAATAATCATCTTCTCAGAGGAAGCACATTATTAAATTGATGGCTATGTTAACAAACAAAATTGCCACATTTGTGGTGAAGAAAATCTACGATTGATTCATAAAAAACCTTTAATCCCAAACGAGTCACTGTTTAATGTGCATTATGCTCAGGAGGTGTAATTGAATCGTATTGTTTTCTGAATGCTGCTAATGAAGCTGTAACTGTGAATGGTGTTCAATATCGTGAGATAATAACTGGGTTTGAATAATATTTATCAGGAGGATATGTGGTTTCAACAGAATGGCGCTACACCTCACTCTGCTAATGAAACCACTAAGATCATGTGATTTGACACCGTTGGACTATTTTCTTTGGGGTTGAAAAAGCCAGGTCTATAAGAACAATCCAAAATCGATTCCTGAACTAAAGGATGGTATTATTTGAGTCATTGGTTAGATAGAGTCAGATACCAAAATGTCATCCAAAATTTTGATAAAAAAAATGGACGTCTGTGAAGCTGCAAGAGGTGGTCATTTGGCAGATATCGTCTTTCGTGTTTAAATATCATACACTATGCTTCAATTATCGATAAAAACTTTTTGAACTAAACGCAAATTCTGTATTTTATTCAAGAATTAAATAAAACTGCTCACTTTAAAATACCCTTTAGAAAGAAATACCTAATATATTTATAACCTGAACGATTAATAAGTTGGACGTACCGGTGACGAAAGGCCTGCCAATAACTCATTTACAGCAATAATTGCATCTTCATCGCCAGACAAATTTGTTCAAAAATTTCGAAAGACTCTTATAAGCCTGGGCGCTATACCAAAAAAAAGCATCAGTTCAATCTTCTTCGTATTTCTCGTTTTATTGCTTCACGAACTATAACCTGAACGATTAATAAGTTGGACGTACCGGTGACGAAAGGCCTGCCAATAACTCATTTACAGCAATAATTGCATCTTCATCGCCAGACAAATGTGTTCAAAAATTTCGAAAGACTCTTATAAGCCTGGGCGCTATACCAAAAAAAAACATCAATTCAATATTCTTCGTATTTCTCGTTTTATTGCTTCACGAACTATATGTCTCTAAAAAAAATCACATGTTTTTTGCATACATTTTACTTTATTTTCTTTAACCTTGAGTATTTTCGGTGGTTGTATGTTCCAGATGCATATTCCAATAACACATACTCAGTTATTAGATTAGTCATATCATTAGCAATTTCGTCTGATGATAAATCCTTTTTACAAAGATTTTTTATTATAGCAGTAAATCCCCCTAGAAGTTAAAATTAATAAAATTTGACACTTGAAACTTTCCGGGATATAATAGCAATAAAGATGAACTTAATGCTTTCTTTTATTCATTAAAGTCAACTATATTAAAAATACTAATTCGCGAAATAAAAATTAAATATTATTTAAGGAACAAACTACAAATAAACTAATGAACATTGTTAAAACATTTTTTTTATTTATAAGCCTGCTCTGCTAAACAACGCAGCACTGAACAATGTGGCAACGTAGTAATATCACCACGATAAAGATTACTAAATGCAGTGCTAGCATTTACATGCGATTTATAATCGAAAATATATTCTGTACGTGAATATCACGATATGTTTCTGATTTAGGAGAAAGCTCTCCGAAATTCTAAAGGAGCTAGGCGTACTTACGTGAAACGATGAAAAGACCGCTTTCAGGTATGCAAATAATTGTCCAAGTTTCTCAAAGACTTGGTTACGGGTAGTGTGGTTCTCTAGTGTGGCAAAATCTCAAGAAAATGGGCGGGAGCAAGAAATCGATCGTGAAGTCGAAGAACAAATTTTACATTTTATTGAATATTGATTTTACCAGAGGTACTCGAAGTAATGCACGACAAGTTAGAGTTTCCCATTGGATAGTACATAGAACACTAAAAGAGCAATTAATTTACTCTCATCGTATACAAATAGTAGAAGCGCTCTTAGTCGCTGATTTTTCAGGAAAATTAATTTCAGGTAAAAACACTGTGTATGACTTATTGCCAAACGCAAAGGAACCCAATTTTTTTTGTTCAATGTTTTATCAACCGGCGAAGCTTCTTTCACGAGAAATGAGATGGTGGACATTATTTTGAATAGGTAATTTAATAAAACAATTAATTATACGTTTCTTAATGTGACGTGAATCGTTTAAAATGTGTTCTGGTGTGAAAAATTAGTGCTAATAATTTGAACTTTGACATTAAACGACAATAGTGTGTAAATTTTCCTTTTTTTTGCAACAAAACAAACCAAATTTATGTTGAAATGTACGGAATAAATGGCTATAATAAGAACACATTTGAATTTTCAATAATACCTTTGAATTGTCGCTGTAGCTCCATCATATATCGATCTTAGTATATTTACATATGCTTTGTTTACCCCCTGGATAAGCAGTGCATCCATTATAGCATGCTTTGAGATGGAGTCAAACGCTTTTTCGTAGTTGATAAAAGCCAAGCACGGTGGCATGATGTATTCGTTGTGTCTTTCTATGGCCTGCTGTGCAACCTGGATGTGATCCATTCTAGTGAATCCACTTCTGAATTCTGCTTGTTCTTTTGGTTGTGCGTTATTCTGTTTTCTTTATATTCTTTTAGCTATTATCTTAGTGAATACTTTGTATACCACAGATAGGAGGCTTATTGGACGGTAGTTCTTTAAATCTCCCTGTGCTCATTTTTTATGTATAATATATATATATATATATATATATATATATATATATATATATATATATATATATATATATATATATATATATATATATATATATATATATATATATATTATCCAAAAAGGTTTGTGCTTTAAGCAATTATGTATTTAAAATCTACTTGTATTTTTATGTTTATTGAATCTAAGTCAGAATAAAATCTAAAACAGTCATTTTTCTTACGTAAGTTGTGCTGAAAATATTATGTTAGATGATTAAATCGTAAGACTTCTATTAAAATACTGACAATAATTACTATGTATGTCAATGTCATCCTGAATATAAAAAATCTCATATAAAGAATTCATTTTATATACAAGGATTTTCCTTCAAAAATGTTTACCGTATGTCCTAACTGCCAATTGATTTTTAATTGGCATCAGATAAACGTGTTCTTCTTCGGGATAATAACAATTATTTACTATTTTCGTTTAGGGGAAATTATTACAGTATTATTTATTTTCTAATTCGGCATTTATTTATCTATTTAGACATGAGACATAGCTGCAAACTTAGAAACTTCATTAGATTGCTAAATTGGCAAATAAGCTCGTTTGATTTATTAGAGTCTAATGAAATATAATGTATTTAATAAACAAAAATGTAATGAATTATACGAAGATAGAGTGAAAAGTTCGATACATTTTGCATAGATGGCAGTGCGATCGTATTATTATTATGACAATTAGCTTCCTTTCTAGTAACACTCAATAATTTCGAGCCGATGCGACATTTAGATTTGTTTTGATAGCCTTCGAAAACAGATATGTTTGATATTTTTGCTATCATGCAAAAACAAATTAAAACACTACTTTCTGTGTGGAAAATCCATCGCGCAAGCTGAAGAAAGTTGAAAAATTATTATAAGACTAAATAGACTAATCGTTTATTCAGTTTTAATAAAATCAAAAAACGTCCAATAAAATCCATGTTGCTTGAACCATATCATGTTGCTTGAACACAAAATTAAAATTAGAAACAGTTTTGAGATAATAATCATTTCAGATAAAAGCGTCTGGAACATTCAATATGAATATTCGGGTATGAGAAATCTATCAGTGTTGTCGCACTGGTGCGACGAAAAACTCCGGAATTGACTGACTACTTCATGCACAAAAATAAGTGCTCTTCATAACCTCCATTTTATTCAACATTATGCTATTATTGAACGATATAATGCAATTGATTGTTCATTTTCTGAACGACATTGTGAACAATTCGAAGACGCTGTAAATATTAGAATATTTACATTATACATTGCTGTGTGCAAGTATCAGCTCTACAGTTCGTCTTTTAAGAGTAAGAGTTAGAGTAACTAGAGAGACAGCACGTTAAACAAGTTATAACACCGATATTTCTTTAAAAGGAAGATTTTTTTAAGAGAAGGAAGAGAAACGCAAATAATTTATGTAAATATTTATTTAGTCTATTATGTAATTATCATTATTATTTACAACTTTTTGTTTTTCGTGTTTTCTCCTGTTTAAAAAGGTTTCCCGAAGAAAAATAATATTGGAGGGGATAATATTGGGAATAGATGGTAGTTCGGGAGTGCGATGTCCGTTGAGTAAGGTGTATAGGGCAAAACGTCTCAATTGTACCTCATCAATTTTTGGTGGGTCCTGATTGAAATGTGTGGTGGTGCATTGTCATAATGAAACTCGGCGCCTTTCATGTTGCTAATTTTGACCAGTTTTCTTCAGTTGGTGCTTTCAGCCGATTTTGAACAATAGAGATCAGTATTGAAGGTTTGATTATGTCGAAGGAGCTGAAAGTGAATGGGTCCGTTCCAATCCCACCAAATAATTTTCTTCGGATGAAGGCCGTCTTTTGTCGTACTTAAAACCCTAACCCTGCAACCCCTATGATTTTTGTCGTTGCACATTATTATACACAATACACTCTTCATCACAAGTTACTACTCGCTTCAAAACTGGAGATTCCGAATTTTTCTCACCAAAAGATTTCACGAAAAGATTCAATCTAGTAGATTTGAGTCCTTGAGGGGACTTGTTCCTCAACGTCAGTGCTTGAAGAACACCATCGGATCGACAAAACCACTTCTGCACCGTGGTCTCCCCAACAAAACCCTCTCGGTAAACCATGTGTGGTTCAGAAGATTTGTGAATCTTGTTTTCTGTTTAGACAGCTTTCTGAAAATGCAAATCAAAGCGAATCTGGACGTAAGCATTGTAAATACCTCAGGAATTAATAATATGTAACTAAATATTACTTATCCAGCAGATTTTTGTTTACAAACGTTAAATGATCAAATAATGAAAAATATCTACGAACTTCCGGACAACCCAATATACCAATATCAAATAGTATTCTTATTCAATGCTGAACAATTAATGTATTAATAATAGCATAGACAATGTTCACTGTATATTTTAATTTTAAAAGTTTTATATTATCTGTTAATTCCTTTAAATGTTATGTCTCAATCTGTGTGTTAAATAGTACTATTACTATCTTAACGACGTTAAACGCCCAAAGACAATCAACATCAATAATAATGACAAATTATTGAAATACTATTAGAGCAGATTGTTTGTTTTTATGAACACCAAAAAAAAAATTTGCTGAATGAGTATGCTCAGTAAAAAAGTACAATTTAATAATAATGACCAAGGTCGTTGTTGTCTAATGGATTTTTAATGACTTAATTCATAATGAACCTTCAATGATTTGTGTATATTTTTGACAATTTTGCTCTTATTTTAGATAACTTCATTTACGCTACAGTACATTATTTTATGTCTTATCCTGTTTTTAGTAACCAGATTAGTTTACTAATATATTAAGTATTTTTAACGAATGGATTAACTTTAACTAACCATGGAAAAGAAAAAGAGGAAAGGGGATGCATAATTGCCTCACGGGCCCGATCCGTATTTAAATGAGAAATACACCTTTTTTGGGATAAAAATAAATCAAAAGAATTTAATTTTCTCTATTTATATAAATTAGTAAGCAATTAATTAATTTAGTTGAAAATAATACATTATTTACCTATATAGTTACCTACATTTATCACATACTAAATTACTATATTCTAAACATACATTTTTTTGGTCATATTTTGAGCACACACTTTTTGATTTTCTGTCTTTTTTTGCTTGGACAAATGTGACATTTTCTTTTTATTGGTTCACTCGAGGGGTTGGTTCACTCTTCAACTGATTCTTCTTCTTCGGGTACTCCCCCCAGTTCCTTACCAAGGGCTATCAAAAACTTCACGGATACGCTGTAACTTATCTGGACTTTTTTGCTTTCTTCGTTTTTCTGCGTCGTCAAATTTTATAACTCGGGAAATCTCCTTGAACCGGTCCCACCTTTGATTTATAGACTCCCATCAAAATAAAAACAAAACAAACAAACCCCACATTTGTTCTTCATTTTTTGATGTATACCATTGTTCCCTATTGCGCGTTTCAATAGAGCAAGAAGGTAAACGACTTGGATAGGTTCTGGGTCTTCGTGGGCTTCTTCGCTCTCACTTTCACCTGATTCCTTGTCCGATTCCGAATCACTCGAAAGTTCTTCTTTCAACAATCTCTCTATTCGAATAAGTTGATTAAATAAGAAGTCGTTAACTGGTTTCGTATCAATATTACTTGTTTGGGATCAAGCATTGTCCTGGTGAAAAACTAAGAACACTTTTAAGCTGTTAATTACCAGGTATGGCGGTTGAAAATAATTTTTTTTTTTCAAAGAAAAACACGTTTATTTTGGAAGAAAGATGAAAATGGTTTATTCAAAGCATGCGACATCGCTAGTTACACATTTTTCCTATATCTTTGGGAATTTGTGGATGCCCTACCAGAAAAACTGCACATCTTTTGAGTTGATCCAGACATCAAGCCATTTTTCGACATCTTCGTAATTGTTGAAATATTTTATGGAAAATGCATGAGTCATTAATGAAAACAAGTGGTAATTGGAAGGAGTCATGTCACATGAAAAAAATATGACGCTAACTCGAAATCATTTAAACTACAATGCGCCATATCGTAAAAAAAATATTATTAACTGCCACACCTAGTGTACATCAAAGCAGTTAAAATGAAAGTAATTAATGAAACCCATCGAATGAACAATAAGGAATGAACTTCCAACGCGCTGCCAACACTTTAAACAACATAATCTATTCATCATCCTACAAAATGTTAAACCCATTCTTATGTTACCCATGGGTTATTGAAGTAAATTTCACAAGTGGAACTATGAAATTAACATTTTTTAATTTCTTATCTTTCTTTCTCTCAATTTAAAAAAAAAGTTTTCTTTCTCTCTCTCAATTAAGATGTAAAATACATACATTTACGAAGCGTATAAAATAAATAAGAATCGAAAAAGAGTTATTCGTGTGAGACCGAATATGAAGAACACCTAGGTGTTGCATCATTGCATCCAGTATCCAAGTTCCAGAGCTACTATGAAGAGTAAACAAACCGTCTCCGGCGTTGGATCTGTCTTTCCAAGGCACCTACTTTGAAAAAGACAATGTAGAATTGTAAATTGAAGTAATTAAGAATATTATACAAAATCAGTCACAGAGAAAAAATAGTACGATTTCTTAAATAAATTACTTAAATGGTCAAAAATATATAATCAATTGTAATTGTGATTGTGATTGTATAATTCTGATTGTGTATTGTAATTAACTAAAATTTCAATCTGTGTAGCTTTACTAAGAACTCTCGGCTGCTTGTTTGCTTTGTTTCACATGCACCCATTCTCTTCAAATTTTTGAACAAGTTTCATTACATATTGATATTGACATATACATTGACATTACATATTGATATTGACATATACATATTGATGATATATATATATATATATATATATATATATATATATATATATATATATATATATATATATAATGATTTTCACAATCACATTTTCAGCAATCATTCTATTAATTTTCTTTTAATGAGGAATAAAGTGTGCATTAAAACATAAATGAGCGACTAGTTAAAATAAAAAGTCTCTTATTTTACTTTTGATATTAGGAAAAGAGAAATGGTGCGCATAAAAAAATTAAAACAAATAAATATAAAATTTCCTTCTATTAGGAGAACGGATCAACCGATTTCAGTTTTGTAAACGCTGTTTGATTAAGATTTTCAAAACCTTTAAAATAATATGGGGGTTATATTATTTTTGTTATATTATAATATTATTTGTTATTTATATTACTCTGTGTTATTTGTTATATTACAATTAATACAGGGGTTGCCATTAATACAACAATTAATTAGGGGTTGCCATTTAAAAGGGGTTGCCATCTCTTAGATAGAGATGACTGTAGGTAAGGAAGTGAAACATAAAATATACCGGACATTGGTTTTGAACCTCTCCCTTGATATCTAAATTGACGTGTTTTTTGTCTAGATCTAATTTTGATTACTAAAAGAAGTAATGAGGGTGGCTACTTTTGAAATATAATGAAAAGAACTGTAGGACGTTCATATGTATGCTCTGGAATTAAAAGTTTTAAAGCCTTTACGGCATAATTCAGAAATACATATTTTCTTAAAAACCTAAATGTTTGGCAGCATATGACATATTCATTGAACATTCAACATTGATTTTATTAGGTTGGCCAGTAAGTCCGTACAGTTTTTGACCCGTTCAGTTTTTCCTTTAATTGGCTGTTATTTTTCTTGACCCATATGCATTTTTTGAATCTAACCGAATTGAACGAAGCATAGACATACTAACAACGTCAAATAACATATCATTCACAATCACATTTTTCATTTTTTGTCAATATGTTTTACGTTTTCCATCATATTATCTGGAGCATAATTTGTTGGAGTTATTGTGAATTTCTCTGAAAGAGGAAACCTTCACTGATAAAGAGCGTAAAAGAAACTGAACATTATAATGATATGATAAATTATTATTCTGGTGTATTTTCTAGCGCACAACATTAATCGTAATTCTACAATATCTATAAATTATCTGTAAATTAATTTAACTCGAAAATATCTACCACTAAACACCAAATCATTTTATTTTTCGACGCGCGTTTCGCTAACCATGTTAGCATCATCAGGACATAATTCAATCTAGATTGAATTTGATCAATCAAAGTGATTTGGTGTTTAGTGGTAAATCTCGTCGAGTTTAGTGTCTCATTCGAACGTTCCAATAGGAAAATTGATATATAAATTAATTATTAAAAATTTATTTATTGTTATCCAGTCCATTTGTATCACTTCTAATTTTTTATATTCGTTGTTTTATTTTCAGATACAAAAGAAACCTAACAAAGAAAAACAGTTTTACCCATAAAAGGATATTTGATATAAAGGTAAGAATATAACAGACATTAAACGAAAAATAATTTAAATATATTATTCGAATTCTCAAATACATTCAAATTTTGTTCACTTTTTCAAGAAGAGTTCACGTTTCCCAGACATAGATTACAAATCGCTATAACACAAAATAATTTAATTAAAAAATCATCGCTCCAACGGGGATATCTGTTTGAATTTTCTTTATATTTGCATCACCCGAGGAAAATATTCCATATGATTTGGGTATGGTACTGTTAAATAGAGTACAAGATTTATATTTAATTTCAATATTCTAATTTTCTAAAACATTTAATATTTTATATCTTCATTATATCAAACTTTTTAACTTCACGACAACCTTTAGAACAATATAATCGTCCACAAACAAAAACCCGATTTATCAAACATTTTGTTACCACTTCTCTATACATGTTATAGAAACTAATTATTATAAGCTATAATAATTAATAAATTAATTAGACTTATTAAAAAAAATAAAATGGATTTTATTTTGTAATGTAAAAAAATTCCTGGTTATTTGTTTTCACCGTATGAATCGTCGTCTTACACACACACACACACACACACACACACACACACACACACACATACACACACAAATTTTTATTAATAATTGAATATTTTAGTCAGGTGCGTCACATATATGGCGTCCCCTTGGTAAATGCAGCCATTACTTTTTGTAAAGTTTTTTAATGTTTTAAATCAAATTATTGAACAGGCATAGGCAAATAGTTTTAGATAAAAAAAAGGTCCTCTTATTTAATCTCGTTAGGAAAGACCGTTTTAATGAATGAATCTTAATAATTAAGTAAACGGCTGTCACTGTTAATATTTGTCTTTGACGTTTCGTAAAACTGGACCATTTACGCAATAATGTCTATATTTTTAATATAACTACAAAATGGCCCATTATTCCTTCGAAGAAATGGCGAATATGTATTTTATGTACGGGAAGGCGAATGGGAGCGCGTGTGAAGTTAGAAGATTGTATCCAGAGGCTTTTCCGGAAGAGTATTTCCTGGTACTAAAACATTTACAAACCTGCATAGAAGGTTATGTGAAAAGGGATCTTTCATGATTTCCAAACATGACTGTGGAAAAAGCTGGAGCACCAGAACTGCAGAAAATAAAGAACGAATTTTCAAAATTGTAGCAGAAAACGCAAAAATAAGTGTCAGACGAATTGCTGTTCAAGAAGGCATTCCTAAAATTACCATGTGAAAAATTGTTAGAGAGCAAGCGCACTATCTATATCATTTGCAGAGAATTCACGCCTTAAACGCTGATGACCTGCCACAAAGAATCCAGTTTCGCCAATAGTTAAGGTAGCAATTGCGTTTAACTGAAAATATTGTACAGAACATTCTCTGTGCAAACGAAGCTATGTTTACACGCAATGGAATTTTTAATTCTCACAATACTCATGTGTGGGCGGAAGAAAATCCACATGAATTTTTCGAATCGTGGCATCAGGACAAATTTTCTCTCAATATCTGGGCAGGGATACTAGGGAATTGTTTGATTGGACCGTTTGTGCTTCCCAACAGTTTGGACAACAGTATTTGAACTTCTTGGAAAACATTTCATTTGCTGGACCTAATAGAAGATGTACCATATCAGTTCAGATATGACATGTTTTTTAAGCACGATCATTTCTCTGTAGATGTAAGAGCGCATTTAGATCGGTTATATCAAGGACGATGGATAGGACGTAGTGGACCAATGCATTGGCCACAACTTTCCCAAATTTAAGTCCTCTCTATTACGTTCTGCGGAGATACTTGAAGTCTATGCCCTCCCAATTGGCACTGTAAAGGAATTGCAGCCACGTGTATTTCTGGTATTTTCGGCAGGGTAAAATCTTCTATGAAAAAAAGAATTAAAGAGTTTATTGAGATGAATGGAGGTTATTTTCAACATCTGTTGTGAATAAGTGCTAAATCCTTAATAGTAATTAGTCTTGTTATCGTTGGTTACGAAATAAATATTTTCGTACAAGGGTGCCTACTTAATTATTAAGATGCATTTCGATATCCAAGTAATCGTGCATCGATTTAGAAAAAGTCAGTTTTCTGGAAAACGGACTATCCTAACAAGATCAAATAAGAGGACCTTTTTTACCTAAAAATATTTGCCTATACCTATTCAATAATTTGATTTAAAAAATTAAAAAACTTTACAAACAAAAAAGTTATGGCAGCATTTACCAAGGAGACGTCCCTATGTGACGCATCTGACTAAAATATTCAATTACAAACACAAAAAACGTGTTTTCACTCCAACTTATTAAAGTATACCGAATTTTACGACGTTAGCATAAACGGTTTCGAAAATATTGCGAAAAAACCATCTTCAGAGTTTCCTCTTTAAGGGGCTCTAGCCCCTTTAAGAAAATATTTTTAGGGTATTTTTATAGGAACTTTTTTATGTTTTAATCCTTAGAATTACCCCCAAAATATTTCGACGATATTTCCACACACACTGTATATTATATATCTATATATATATATATATATATATATATATATATATATATATATATATATATATATATATATATATATATATATATATATATATGTATGTATGTATATTGTAACATCAGTTTATTAGTTTATTTATGTTACATCCAAGTCCCGTTATAAGCCAGGCTTAATATCTTTATATATTCTGCAGAATTAACAATTACAACATGCATATGATTATCGTTAAAAAAGTAAAGACCTATTGTAACCCTCGCTAACAAGCTGCCCTAACAGCTACTTTCAATTGGGAATTTCTTCTGCTCTGACAATTTTGTTTATTGCCATACCCGTTAATAAGGAAGTGACTACCCGTAAACAAGAAAGATTCATCAACTGGATCTTGTAAAGATGCAGTTTATATGGTAGTTTTAAAATTCAACGTAAACTTATTCCCGCGCTTCGTGGGTATTCCGTTGCTATGTCTTACTGACTGGTGTCATGCAATACGTACTTAAAAAGGAAAGGATGTCGAACAGTAAGGAAAGAACGTAACGAACGCGACAACAATGCGTTCGTACATTTTGTTAACGCTTAAAACGATTTATTGTAAATATATTTCTGAGAGATAATCTCAAAAATCTGCATCCTACCCTCGGTACGGGATATTATTATATTAATATAATATAATAATATCCCGTACGGTAATATATTAACTGTAAAAGTTATTGGTCCACCTTGCACTACAAAAACTCCAGAGGAGTTGTTTGATTAACATAGCCCTCTCTATTTGAAAATAATTTTATAAAACGTTTATCTCATTTTAAGCATCAAAATCAATATTCCTCTGTAACTGGTCATTACGAAACAGTCCAAATAAAAAAAAAATATCTCTGATAATGAGACAAAACCAAAACATTCCCGAGTCTTCAACGGTAAGGTATCTCCATCTAGACAATTGTTCTTCGATAATGGCCATGTTAAATTTTCTGCAGCTAATTTCCGAGGCTAATTGAATAAATTATAGAGATTATTGGCTGATGAACCGAATAAAAAAACAGCGTTCGAACCGTTTTCGACGATACGAAAGGCCAGCGGTGATAATTAAGTAAGGAAGCCTGTCCATAATCGTTAAATTTATTAGTTGTAGCTGGTGAAAACAGTGTCGGAGATATATTGGACCGATACCAAACTGCAATAGATTTTACAAACAAAAAGACGATCAATATGAAAAATCCCTCATAGGGTGATCTATTAGTGCATCCGAACTTTAAATTTAAATAAAACAACCAACAACCTATTTATTTTTTGTGAAATAACATTCAATTGAATTAATGTTTGAAAAAAATTCCGAACAAATTCCGTCCGCCGCGGGACAAAGCCCATTCTATCAATCCAATTTCCGGCCATTTTTTCAAGCAATTGCGATCTTATGTCCGCAATTGTTCGAGTTATGTTGGCTTCCAAGGCGTCAATAATTCCTGGTTTATCGGCATAGACCAGAGATTTAACATAACCCCAAAGAAAATAATCTAAAAGCGTTAAGTTACATGACCTTGGTGATCAATTAACAAGTCCGTTCCTCGAAACAATTTTCTCACCGAATTGTTCCCTCGATAGATCGATTGTTGCGTTAGGTGTATGACATGTGGAACCGTCCTGTTGGAACCACACCTCCTTCAGATCAATACCATTCAAATTCGGAATTACATAATCATATCATTAGATAAGCTCTCTCGTTAGACTCGTGATCATCGCAAGGGATTGTTACATCGCAGGGGATAGTTACTCCCATTAACGAATTGATAAATTTGGATCCTCATCAATACTGCCAACAACAGCAGCGATATTTTCTTCGAAACGCACAGTTTATGATTTTATTTTCATTGTAGTATCGGACAGCGTAAAATGTGTGTGGAATTTGTCGATAATTCGGCGAATACATTGCTCGGTTGCACGATTATGTGCACTATAAAATACTCTATAAGTTCGACACAGAGAGCATAGAGTTTGATAATAAATTTCGATAATTTGTAAGCGTTGCTCTGATGTTAAACGTTCCATGATGATTTACCATGATGATTGCCATGGTGACAATTGCCATAATGACATTTACCATGAGGACATTTGCCATGATGACTTGACATCGACCCCTATCGGAAGTTCGGACACACTGAAACAATCACCCTTATTTATCTTAATTTGTCGACATATAGAGAAATTAGACTTCTCAACCGGGTAGAACAAGCGGGAAATCTTAAACAATAAATTGATGTAAACAAATACAAAATTTATTAACTTACAATTTTTTGTTTCATAGTTTCATTGTGTTACATAGTTTATATAAAATTACGCAAACATTAAAAACGCACACATGGATGACCGTTTACACTGTGAAAGCATAGTTAAAACTGCGGTTAGAATCTCTCAATCGGGCTTATCAATAAATAATTTTTTTTTCCTTTTTTTATATCTTTTATTTTTTTTATACATTAGTCGCCGAAACTCGAACCGTACAATATATATAATGTCAAAAATATATACCGTACGACTTGTGAATGCTACTTCGTTTTAAAAATATTATAATGAATTGTGCTAAAAGTTTATCTATGGCCGACCGGAAATTAACTGTGTTATTCTCAGTATTTACGTGCACTATTTCTAAGAACAAAGGTTTTGTAAAATTGTTTTCAGTCTCTAAAATTTTATTTCCTTGTAATCAAAATTATGTCCGGTTTGATGACTAGTGATAGGCAATGAACATGATTTTTTTCCCATACTGGTCGCTTTTAAGTTGTACATTCTGTCAAAAAAGTACCGGGAATTGGTCAATAAAACACAAAATGTTTATTATTTATCCAAATTTATTGTATCGCCTGCAGAGTTATGCCAACGGATAATACATTTGTCAAAACGTTTTTTAAACGTATTTTCCGGAATTGACTTCAGTTCTCGCCGCGAATTCTCTTTTATGTCTTCTATCGACTGAAAATGGGTACCTCAAAGTGGTAATTTGTGTTTTGGAAAGAGAAAGAAGTCTGCTGAAGTCATATCAGGTGAATACGGTGGTTGTTTGTTGAGTTTTTGGGCCAGACATTCGTTCACAATGATAGCCTTGTGAGATGCTCTGTCGTGATGCAAAATCCAAGAGCTTTCTTTCCACAAATCTGGCTCTTTTCGACGAATTTGCTCTCTCAAACGCCGCATAAAGCTCAGATATCTCTTTATTTACCGTCTGATCTTCAGGTAAAATTCCAAGTGCACAACACCGCGATAATCAAAGAAAAAAGTCGATTTTAACGTGTTTTTTTTTTGTTTCGGCTCAATAGGAAGGCGTCATTCCGAAGTTTGTTGACTAGTTACAATGCGTTTTATAAATGAGGGGTCGGAATTGACTCAATCTAGCATGTCTTCAGCGATCTTTATGCGATTGAGATAAAGCTGAAGCAAATTCAGGTCTTTCCGCATTAGTCGAGCAGCAACGCGTTTCATGCCCAAACAATCGCTAAAATGGTACGAATTGATTCGTGAGACACAGAAAGATCAGCGGCTATCTCTCTCAAACTTACATGATGATTTTCAGTCACCATTTCCTTCTCTTTAGCGATATTAAATTCAGTTGAAGACGTTGATGGCCGACCAGAGCGAGGCAAATCTTTCATCACATCTCGGCCGCTTTTGAATGCACTGTACCACTCATGTGCATGTGCTTTTCTTAAAGTCGATTCACCGTAAGCCTTCTGCAACTTTTTCAGCGACTCGGCCCACGAAATTCCATTTTCAATGCAAAATTTAAGACAAATTCTTTGTTCGATGTTTTTATCCATTGTAAAAATCACAAAACACACTTGAGATGAACTGACTTAATCGAGCACTGTAAACAAACTAAATGACAGATGACGTTCAAACTGCGGGTCAGTATAGAGCACAGTTGTGCTAACCTAGCGATAAAAATAATTTGGACAATCCCTTTAAGCGGGCTTTTCAAATGATCAATTCCCGATACTTTTTTGACAGAATGTATTATACACTGTTTTAAACTTTGATATGTTTGACCAATTTCACAACTTTGATTGTTAAAGAATTAAGATGAAGTCATTTTTATATTAAAAATATTCAAAAAACTGCGTAATTTTTTCCCTATTCCATGTAATAATTGCTCATTTCTTCAGCCGGCCCCAAACGTCAGCAAGCATCTCCCGAGACCGGTTTCTGGCCTTAAGCCGTCATTATTCGAGCTCGAGCTAAACATTCGGAAATGAGCGTTATTACGAGGAGCACAGAACCCCTTGTTCTTATATTACATTTACCAGTTCGAGCCTGTGGCCTGCATATCTTGAAAAATCAATAAATTGCTATCAACAGATCGAGCCGTATTGAGACCGCAGCACTTTAAGCATCCTATTTTGTAGCACAAAGAGTGGTTGGGAGTCTAAGCCTCGCATGACTTCGGAAAAACTTATTTTACTCGCTGCCGCTGATATGGCCAATGTGATGATGTCTGGAAGAAGCAAAAAAGTTGAAAACTATACCACCTTTGAATGAGACGATCAAATATTTGAAAATGTTAAATCAAGTTAATTTTTTCCTGTCGAACTTGGCGCAATTTTTGTGTTTTGTCCGATACGAATGCGAGAGGTCAGTTAAAGAAAAAAATGCTAGTTTGCAAATCTTTCCCTGATCGTACAACTGGTGAAAGACTCTTTAAACTTTTTATTGATGCAACACAAAACAAAAACTGAATTGCGAGATGAACTGAAAATCGATTTTTTACAAATAAAAATAGCTCATTTTTACAAGATTTCTCTATAGAAATAGAATTTTTATAAAATGGAGAAACTTTATTACTGTTGTCTTACTTGAGAGATATATTTTTACATTTGAATGACTTGCATACGAGTATACAAGACCGTAACAAAAATATTTTACTAATAACAGACAAAGTCAATGCCTTAGTCAAGAAGCTTAGTATTTGGATTATACGCCATAAAAAACGCAATTTTGATGCATTCACTTTAACTTCGGATTATACTACCAAAAATATGGATTTAGAAAATTCTGTTATTGATCGCATGTTGGAGAGAATGAAAACGCATTTACGCGAATAGAAAATTCAATTACTGGAACATTTTCCAGATAACAACGATTGATTTGTCGAAAAGATGGATGGATTCTCAATCCATTTGATGAAACTGTTGTTGCAACTGGTGAATTACCTATTTAGATTCACAACCAACTTATTGAAATATCAGCTGACAAAACTCTACAACCAGAATTTTTAATCCAAGATTAAGATAAGTTTTGGCTTGCACGACGATGTGAATACGGAAACCTAGTAACTTTGAAAACATTGATCCCCTTCGCTAGTTCTCATTTATACGAAAAAAGCTTCCCATCTATGGTGGCTTTAAAAACTAAATATAGAAATCGTCTATTATCACTGAAAAATAATTTGCTTATGTGTGTTTGCAATGATGATCCACGTATAGAAAAACGTTTAGGTGAAAGACAAAATCAACCGTCGTATTAAATGATTATTTCAAACAACTTTGGCTATTACTTTATTTAAGTTTATTTTATTATGGTTTTTATTACCTGGTTATATTTAATTTTCTAACACTTGTTTTTAAATCAAAAAGCTTTAATAAAAGGGTGTTTCGTATATGGGTCTCATTTTTTGAATATATTGCAATCCCCATGTTCGTGAAGGCGACCCCCTAAAGGTCCCAGCCCCCAGATTGAGAAACGATGCCATAGAACATTGCATTTTTGCTAGTTTATGCTTCTTTTGGTAAATACCCAGGTCAATGTAACATACATTCTGTCAAAAAAGTAACGGGAATTGATCATTTGAAAAACCCGCTTAGAGGGATTGTCAAAATTCTTTCTATCGCTAAGTTGGCACAACTGTCCTCTATACTGACGCAGAGTTTGAACGTCATCTGTCATTTTGTTTATTTACATTGCCCGATTTTGTCAGTTCAGCTCTTGTGTGTTTTGCGATTTTAACAATGCGTAAAAACATCGAAAAAAGAATTTGTCTTAAATTTTGCATTGCAAATGGAATTTCGTGTGCCGAGTATTTGAAAATGTTGCAGAAGGCTTATGGTGAATCGACTTTATCAAAAACACGTGCATATGAGTGGTCGCGATGTGGTGGAAGATTTGTCTCGCTGTGACCATCAACGTCTTCAACTGAAGTTAACATCGCTAAAGGAAAAGGCGAGTGAAAATTTCAAAACGTCACTTACATTTGAGAGGGATAAGTTTGAGAGACGCTGATCTTTCTGTGCCTCACGAATCAATTCGTACAATTTTCAGTGATTGTTTGGGCATGAAACGCGTTACCTTTCGACTAGTGCCAAAAGACCTGAATTTTCTTCAGAAACTCAATCGCGTAAAGATCGCTAAAGACATGATAGAACAAGTCTATTCCGACCCCAGATTCATAAAACGCATTGTAACTGGTGATGAGATATGGGTATACGAGTTTAACATGCAAACCAGTCAACAAGCTTCGGATTTTTTTCCCTTTATTTGGGTTTTTCGCCACTAAAACTCAAAAAATATCAAAAATACCTGTTCTTATGTAAAGAAAGAATCACTGGGTAAAAACAAAAAACCAAACGGAGACAAATATCTCAGTGATTCTTTTTTGTAATAAATTTGCCTAACGAACAAAATTTTAAAGATATAGAAATGTTATAAAAAATTGTACAAACTTTTAACGTTAACGTTTTGGAGGATCCTCTCCCCCAGTTTTCAAAACTAAACTAAAAAATAAATTATATTAATATATTGTTGTCAATGTAAGTATCGTTGACATACACAAAAAAATATATTTACTTTCACTCGTTACTTTATATATTACAAATTAACATAATTTATTTTTTAGTTTAGTTTTGAAAACTGGGGGAGAGGACCCTCCGAAACTTTAACGTTAAAAGTTTGTAAAAATTTTTATAACATTTTTATATCTTTAAAATTTTGTTCGTTAGGCAAATTTATTACAAAAAAGAATGACTGAGAAATTTCTCTCCGTTTGCCTTTTTGTTTTTATCCAGAGATTCTTTCTTTACATAAGAACAAGTATTTTTGATATTTTTTAAGTTTTAGATAGTGGCGAAACTCCCAAATAAAGGAAAAAAATATATGAACACGCCACAATCATTCAGACATTACTAAGCTTCGGAATGGCACCTACCAATTGAGCCGAAACCGAAAAAACCACGACAAAGTCGGTCAAAAGTTAAGGTGATGTTGACTATTTTCTTTGATTATCGCGGTGTTGTGCATTCGGAATTCTTTCCAGAAAGTCATACCGTAATTAAAGAATATTATTTGAACGTTATGCGGCGTTTGAGAGAGCAAATTTGTCGAAAAAGGCCAGAATTGTGAAAAGAAAACTTTCTCTCTGCATCATGACACCGCACCATCTCACAAGGCTATCATTGTGAACGAATTTCTGGCCAAAAACTCAATGAATACCATCGAACAACCACCGTATTCACCTGATATGGCCCCGGCCGACTTCTTTTTCTTTCCAAAACTCAAATTACTACTTCGAGGCACCCGTTTTCAGTCGATAGATACGTTTAAAAAATGTTTTAACAATGGGAATATTCATTGGCATAATATCTGCTTTGAAGGCCATATAATAAATTTGGATAAACAATAAACATTTTGTGTTTTATTGACAAATTCCCGGTACTTTTTTAACAGAATGTACGTCAATACTAAGAACGCATTATAAATTATTTTTGCTGACGAATTGAAGGTAGAAATACACTATTTTATAGAAGGTTTAATTAAATTCGTGTATTTCACTTTTTCAGTTTTAGTTCTAATAAATTCAAATAAATTATTATTAAATATAAGTATTTTAATCGATATTACCTTTATATTTATTGTTGTCAATTAAGGATTTTACAAAATTTTTGCCATACTTTAACCGTTGGTTAATGTGGAAAATAAAATGTATTATTGCCTGGATGAGAATTCTATCTGGATAGAGATGGATTTTATTTTTAAAGGAATATTGCAAATGATAGAGCATGTCGAAGTTTAAAACTTTAATTCAAATAAATATTATTAAATATTAGTATTTTAATCGATATTACCTTTGTATTGATTGTTGTCGATTAAGGATTTTACAACATTTTTACAATTAACCATTTTCGCAAAACAAGACCTTGTACTATGCTAATTGAAAACTTCGCGGAGCGGAAATGATAAAACACGTTTACAGTTGAAAAAATTACTTTATTCTTCCACATATTCTCTCTTAAGTTCAATACATTTTTTCCAGCTGTTCTCCAATTAATTTATTTTATCTCTGCAGTGATTTTCTGGAAGTCCTTGAAAGTACAAATCTACGGCTGCTATAACTTCTTCATTTGGTGAAAAATGCTTGCCATGTAGGAATTTGTTGAGGTCTGGGAACAGATGAAAGCCAGAGGGGGGCCAGATCTGGCGAACGTGGTGGATGGAAAAATTCGTAGTGTAAGTCCTTCAATTTGGCTATTGCAAGAACACCTCTGTGACTCGATGCATTATCTTGTTGAAAAATGATTTTTTTCTTCGCTAAACCAGATCTTTTCTCATGAATTTTTGCATCCAATTAATCCAAAAGGTTCGAGTAATATTGCCCAGTTATTGTTTTACCGTTTTAAATGTAATTAATTGACATAATGCCTCTAAAAACAGGCATTACATAACATAATGCATCTTAAAAAATTGATGTCATAACCTTTTTGGTCGATTTTGGCCACTTTGGCTGCTTCGAACATGAACAACCATGCTCAGTACACTCTGCGGTTTGTTGTCGCTGTTCATGATCATAGTTCATAGTTCATGATCATAGAACCCAAGTATCATCCATAGTTACAAAACGAGGTTTAAAATATATTTTATTCTTTCGAAAAAGATCCAAAAGTCATTTAGAACGTTTTACTCGAAATCGTTTTTGATGAGAATTTAACAACTCAATTCCTTTTTCAAAATATGAAACACCCATCCAGTTGAGATGTCCATGGCCTTAGCAATTTCACCTAAAGTCAGTTGTCTATCATCCATAACTATATCATATATAGAATTAATTATTTGTTCAATAGTTGCACTTATTGAACGTTCAGAACGAAGATCATCATCTAGGCTTGTATGACAACGTTGAAAGTCACCTGCCCACTTACAAACCATTATTTTTAAAGGAATAAACTCTCCTAATACATTTAGCATTTCAGTATAAATTTCCATCACCTTTAAACCTTTTTATACAAAGAATTTAATCACTTTTAGCTGCTGTTTGTGTACGAATAACTTGACAGATCGACTTGAAACTTCACATATGTTCATATGAAGGATGAAACTTCAAAATGTAGTAGATTATATAGTTATTTTACTGCTTTAACGGTGTCGATCCGTGAACTTTTCAATTAACCTAGTATAACGACATTCTAGAAAGTTATAATACCCAATGTGGAATATTAAAATCTCACTTATGAAGGTAGAAATAACTTATTTTATAGAATACAAGGTCTGATTAAATTCATTCGTTTAATTTTTTTAATCTTAGTTGTAGAGAAAATAAAATATATATTATTGCTTAACGAAAAGTTTTAAAATATAAAAATCTAATTAGTTGATAATTTAGTACACATTTTTATAACTTAAATTTATCTATTCGGTGAGATTAAGAGGTGGTGGTAATGACGTGGTGTTCGATCTAACAACATTGTCAGCTTTCCCTATAGAAGGGACTCAGGCTAACTACCTAGAGTCACTTGGACGTCCATAGCGATACATTCGAGAACTAGATTTTTCTAGTGACTTCTGAAAATGAGGTACAATTTCGCGCAACGGTGCTCAAGTTTTGTTTCAGGCTTGGGTATAGCGAGACGGAAACTATTGCAAAACTTTAACAGGTCAATGGAAAGAGTGTTTTGTCAAGTGCTCAGGTTTTCAGCTAGTTTAAGGTATTCTCAGAAGGTTGAGACCCGATTGAATATGAGCATCGCAGAGGAAGGTCTTCAACTGCAAAAAGTCATAAAAAATGTCCACAGAATCCTGGATGTTGTACGTTCTGATCTTTGATTGGTGGTCAGAATATTCGGGGAAGAGTTGCATTTGACTCATACAACCATTCATCAGATTTTAACCCATGAATTGGGTATGAAGAAAATGATTTTGAAAAGCCTTTTACGGGATCAAAAGGAGGGAAACGTGTCTTGAGTTCCTGGGGCAGATTGAAGCTGACGCTCATTTTCTGGACATGCCATTACCGGTGACGAATCTTTAATTTTTTAATACGACCCGGAAAGAAACGGGAACGGTAAAAAATCAAAATGAGTAAATCGAATATTAAAATCATGCTGATTTGCTTTTATGATAGCCAGAGGATCGTCAACAAATGTTATGTACAAAGAATAAACCAGCATTTTTGCCGAGAAGTTCTTAAAAATTTGAACATCAAGAGAGCGAGACCGAACATCAAGAACACCTGCTGCATCACGACAATGCACTTCCCGACACAGCGATTACAGTTAACACGTTTTTGGCAAGTAAAAACTTCACTGTAACTCCACAGAGCTCTTATTAATATCTTATCCGCAGCTACTTATATATTAAACATGAGTCCTTGTGACTTTTTACTTTTCTCAAAATTGAAAATTCACCTCAAAGGACATCATTTTGGGACTCGAATCACCAAGTAACTCCAGGGAGTTTAAACTCGTACTGAAGATGCATCAATTGTTAGTCTACCTACTCGGCAAAGGGAAAGTCATCAGTGTTACCAGATTGAACGCTACGCCACCAGTCTTCTTACTTTATTTACACACCTCGTATTTACAATTAAAAGTTCACCTAAGCACTTGTATAAATTTATCTTCTCTTTTTCGAATCATTAAAGCAAGATTTGTTGCATGATAGTAAATACAATTACTGTAGTAAAGTTGAAAATGGAAGGCCATGTCAGTTTAGTTCAAAATCACAAATGTAATATGCAATAGCCGAGAATATTAGATGTCTATCTGTCGTTTTAAGTAATATTAACTTGACATTTATACTTTTTAATTCAGACAACCAGCGAGTATGATATGAAACGAGCATAAAACAAAATTGATTTAATGAATTATTGAATGTAACATGGTTTCATTGGGACATTTTTAAAGAATATTTCTCCCATTCTTTCTTCTATTAATATTTGTAATGTAGCACATAGGCCTTTTCTCCAAAGGAAACGGTAATAATGCGAAATGAAAATTAATATATAAATTTGATTTGAAAATAGACTCCTTGTGCGTCAATACTGGTTGTTCTGTGACCCTGCTTAAAACACACTGATAGGACCATGTGAAAATGATAAATTTTGTATTTATGTGGTATAGAACAAGCATACGACTAATTTTGCTGGGTTCAAGTATGACCGAGAGGCAATTGAAACCAATCTTAAAAGTGGATATCCGTCAACAATCAACATTCGTCAACTACAGAAGAGTATCACCTTTATTACTGCTTTTTGCGAGATCACCTTCAGCATAGATGACTGTAATATAAATTCATGCTAGCAAAATGATGTGTTGACGATGAAATTATTTATAAAAAAATGTATAAGTTGCATAGAAGTCAATAGAAAATCGTGCAAAAAATTAGTTTCCAAAAATTGTGTATCAAAACCATGAAAACTTGTTCTTGTGACGCCAAGGATATCATGGACGAAGTATGTAAATAAAGCTATGAGACTGATAGCATCTACCTGGAACTCCCTAGAGCCACGTGGTGGTCCCTTGTAATTACACAGGTCAACATACTGAAACATTTTTGAGGTCACATTGATGAAAATAGATGTATATCAAGAATTGTGTAGTAATACTGTAATGATAAACTAACACGAACGGTTTTTTTGTTATAGGGGGTCGATGTTAAATCTATGCAAAGACATTATCAAAGATTATATGAATACAAAATATATTACATGAGATGTCATACAGATACAAAAACTTTCACTTTTTCTTCTTGTGTTCTGTAGCATCATCTCTGGTATCTTGCTTCCATCGTCCTGATGACCCGGTGAAACCTCTCAAGTCTCCTTCCTTGTTCGTCGCTTAGTGCACCCCAATTTTCCGGGAAAAAATCAAATGGGGGCGTAAAAAATGCATTTTTAAAGACATGTGACACCGTATTGTTTCATAGGCTCTCAATAGTTCATCTATGAAGTTTTTATAGTTTCCATCTTTCTTGTTGCCCAGAAATCCTTTCACTGCCTTTACAAAGCACTTCCAAACTGCCAATTCCTTTTCATTTAATTTTTCTTGAAAAACAAAATCTCCTAGAAGGTTCCTTATTTGAGATACAATAAATATGCCTTCTTTTAGTTTTGCAACACTTAATTGAGGAAATATTTCTCTTAGGTATTTGAAACTATTACCTTCTTTATCCATGGCTTTGACAAAGTTTTTCATTAGTCCAAGCTTAATATGGAGATGCGAAAGATACACCTTTTTGGGTTAACAAGAGGGGCATAGTGTTATGTTGTTAGGTATCAGGTTCAAAAGAAATCCTATGAGGCCAATGTGTGATGCCTTGCTGTGATGTTATTTTGTTGCCCTACTATCCCACAGACACAAAAAAACAGCAATACTTTATAAAACCCCCTTGTAGTCCTAGCAATATACTTATCACTTTTAAATCCTCACAAAAATCCCATTGACACTGTTCGTATTTAATGCAATTTAGCATGGTTGCTAAGTTGTCATAGGTTTCTTTCATTATCGCTGAATGTGTTAAAGGAATCTATGGGTTTTTTTCCATTATGGAGCAAGATTTTTAGGCTATATTTCGATAAATCTATGAAAATACGCCGCTTCGGAAGGTACATGTTCCATATTAAGCTCGTTTATTAAACCATCAATATCTCAACAGACATATAACGATCCTTCCATTTCATAAAAACTTGAAAATATTGCATTCAGTTTTCGGTAAAGTAAACACTTGCATTTTTATCCACAGATTCCACTGTTGAAGTCTGGAACCAAAAAGTTTTGATTTTTGTTTTGACAATCTTAGATCACGTACTAAATCATTTAATTTATTCTAAGTTATTAAGTGAGGTTCAGTGGTAGTTGTTAAAAATGTTGGGCCACAACTGGTGTTCACAGGATCATCCCGATGAAGAATTAGAATCACCGGGAAACGTGTTTCCAGGTATAAAGGCGCAATCGGCACCGGTAGTTCCTGGCTACTAAGGAACTAGTCTAAATGCAGAAGGCAAATTTCGATACTGAATTTTGTCCCTTTGCTTTTTTGAAATCCTTTTTGTTTTAGTAATACAAAAGTAACAATCACTTACAAGGTCAGCAGGTTCTCTCCACACCATATTTCTTGCGATGCATCTACTGCACTAAATTTACGTGACAACTCACACAGCAAAGATAAGGAGCCCAACTTTTATCTTGCTTTTTTTGACTTCCTCGAATACATATTTATATTGTAACTTGAAAATAAATCGTCCGCATATATTACAAAACTTATCCGCATTTTATATAAAATCGACTTAAACACTTGACTGTACTATAAACGAGACAGAAACAAACTGAACTATAGAAAACAATAAAACTGCCATGAAAAGTTCGTAGAACACTGTGGCTATAGTTCTTCTACGGTCTTGTGGTAATTCCTATTCCAGTCCAATGTTAGGTAAAAATAATTTCAATGGCCTCATGATATAAAGGAGAAGTAGGTGCTTGAAAATGGGAAATGCTAGGCTATTTCTGTGAAAAGGTGTTTTAATAACTATCTAAATGAAACGCCAAAAGAACATTCTCATCAATGTTACAAAAATCATGTCGACCTGTGTTAAAAATCAACCCCATTTTTCTAGTACATTCTAAAAATGAGTGACAACAATTTCGAGGAATGGTGCGCTTACAAGTTTTATTTCAGACTTGAGCTCGCAGTGTGGAACACTTTTGCAAAACTTCAACAGGCCTATGGAAACAGTGTTTTGTCAAGCGTCCAGGTTTTCAGGTGGTTTAGGGCATTCTCAGAAAGCCGAGACTTGATTGAAGATAAACCTATATTCAATTATTCAATTGGAAGTAGTGATGAAAATGCACATAGAATCCAGGATGTTCTGCCTTCTGATCATCGGTTCATAGTCAGAATGATCGAAGAAGAGTCACGAGATAATATGCACGAAAATGGTTCCGAAAACCAATATTGTTTAAATGGGAAATATTTCAAAACGGAAAAAAAAATAACCTGACCATTTTTTTTTGGCAATAAGAACACTAATTTTTGGCAAAAGACCCTTTCTCTTCAAAAAATCCCTAAGAACTTTCTGGACAACTCAATATATGGTCTTATCTTGATTTATCAATAATCCTTTCTTTCTTGCTCTTTCCTCCTAATTCATTTTTAATACTTATTATAGTTACAAGGCCTGGGAAGCCAGACTGATCTTTTGTAATAAACAAGATTAGTTCATAACTGCATCCATTAGTATAGTAAATAAAATGTACGAAATATTCTAACTCCCGCTTTGATTTCGAATTTTTCAGAACATCTATTAAATATTTAAAGCCTGCTTTGCGTTCCCTGTAATTTTTTCATGTTTATTTTTGTTAGTTTGCAGTTCACTCTTAGGTCGATACATAACATTATATAAAAATATAAAGACAACAAAATTGTATTTATAACCTCACCTTGTCTATAACCTTCGGAGTAAAGTTTATTCATCTCTTTACTGTGCTTAATGCAATACTTAAAAGCTCTCCCCTATCATCAAAAGAAAAAGTATCTAGAAAAGAAAAAGTCTAGTAATTAATAAAATTTTGAAAAGTATATTCTTAAACTCTAAACATAATCTAAAATTTAAAAATGTTCTAAGCTGCTACGCCACTGCTGTGCGAGATTTTTTCTATTAATTAAATGGATCACAGATACGGACAGAACGTTACCGGTGTCACACAAATTTCAATTGAAATCGTGAGTATATAAAAAAAAAGTATTTGAAACTTTTATGTTATGCCAGGTTAATAAAATGTTATCGTCCAGCAAATCGTATTTTTTTTATTGATTAACCTTTCCTCATAAACAAGGGTTTAATGAAAAGTTAGTTACTTTTAAATAAAATCTTGTTTTTTTTTAACCAAAAATCTTTTTTTTCAACGAAGTTTCTACTTCGATACACTTAATCTAACGTTTTTACAACTTTATTTATGCCATACAAAAAGTAAAAACACGAGCTTTTAAGGAGCATTTTGGAAACTCGCCGTTTCGGAAATCATGACCAGCCCATAATGGTGCATGTGTACCGAGCTGTGGCCATGCCTTTGCTTATCTACGGGTGTGAATCGTGGATACCCTACAGGAAACACCTGAGGGATCTCGAATATAATGGGGATCAAATGGTACCGTAGAAAATTAAATAAGGTAGTTCTCAGTTGGACGCACTGT
Source organism: Cosmopolites sordidus (assembly GCA_031761425.1). NCBI lineage: Eukaryota > Metazoa > Arthropoda > Insecta > Coleoptera > Curculionidae > Cosmopolites > Cosmopolites sordidus. The sequence goes on along the minus strand of JARFXV010000856.1, from coordinate 776,424 downwards.
TTGTTCATGGGGGTTCTCTGCATGGGGAGAGGGCATCTGCGTTGAACGGGGCATTAGGCCAGCCTGGACGACCATCATCTAACAAAGAGCATATTGTATCGTGATCTGACTTCAGGTTAATGTAGGCAATGAGGTCAGAAACATTTTTCAAGGATGCTCTCCGCGAAATATTGAAGATCCATCAATAGGAGCTTAGTGCCTCCAAAAGTTCGAAGTTCGATTGTCCAGAGTATGATCGCGTTATCGCGTTACAAGAATTCTCTGTCTCGGGGATGATCTTTCCATTTCATTTGAATTTCTTTCCAGCCAGTTATTTCCTCTAGTTTGGAAAGAGAAATAAGTTGGAGGGGGCCAAGTCTAGAGAATAGGGCCTATGTGATAAACAACACCTGTTTCTTCATTAAATGCGTTTTCATGCTCTCCAACACGCGATCAATAACAGAATTTTCTAAATGCATGCATATTTTTGGTAATATAATCCGAAGTTAAAGTGAATATATCAAAATTACGTTTTTCAACGCATATATGGTATCATTTGGCATCTCATCGGCATGGCATCTGGTATCATTTTTGTAGCCAGCTCATTTCTGTTAAGAAAGCAGTGCGTCCATTCCACACGTGGCATAATGCCTTTTAATTTTACTATCACACCACTGTCCTTCCCCGTTATCGCTTTCGCGCCATCAGTACATACCACTATGTATTTATTAAACTCCAAGTTTTCGTGTTGTGTTGCATCAATAAAAACTTTAGAGTCCTTCGCCAGTTGCACGACCAGAGATTGATTTGCAAAATTGCATATTTTCTTTAATTGACCCCTCGCATTCGCATCGGACAAAATACAAAAATTGCGCCAAGTTCGACACGCCTGTTGACTCGTCGAAATGAATAGCAAAAAGATCACTTAATTTAACCTTTTCAATTATTTGACCGTGAACATCACTGGCCATTTCATTAATACGTTTCGACATTGTGTCATTTGAAAGTGATATAGTTTTCAACTTTTTTGCTTCTTCCGAATTTATCATCGTGTGGGGACCCCCTGCCCACTTTTAATGCTACTAAATAGGATGCCTGAAGATTATTCTCGAAAAATTCGAATGATTTGTTTTGTAAAGACGGGTGTTTTGTTTCCAGATGCCGAATTAATTATAAAGGCTTCATGCTTTCGGCAGACAAAACTTGATAATAAGCAACACATTAGGGCTTATCATCGAAAGCAATGAATCCATATTATAAATGTTTCATTGTACAACCTGGTCTTTTTCTTAGTTTCGACACTAAAAAGCGTTGTGGGTCGCGACACTAAAAAGGTTGAGAAACGATGATCTATCAGAAAAGTATATGACTTTTCACTCTATCCTCGTATTTTCACCCAATAAAAAGTATACTCTCCGTTATGTTTCACAAAGATATTTTTAATCACTCGTTAAAATTGTTTCGGAATTTACTAAATTGTTATTTTAAAACTAACATTCAGGAAATAAATACATTTATAGATCAACATTCTAAGGTAGAATAACAACAAGAGCTGAGTTTCTCACAGTTTCAGTTTTAATTGCGGCCGGTTTCAAAACATTAAGAACAATAGTTTTCGATTAACCAAAAAAGGAATGGTATGTTAAATAATTATAAAATGTAGTACACATTCCTTAAATCAAACTCTAATGGAACTACTTCATTTCGGAGAATGGGCTGAAAAGTCAGTAGGAAAATTTAGCAGGTTCGCTTCTCATTTGTCAAATTGTCAAATTTTAAACGATCAAATGTTTATTCATTAGCTTCACTTTGGCATCTGCGTACTTTAAATCGTGTCAAAGTTTTTGATGAAACGCTCTAAACTAGTGTTGAAATGCAGGCTGTTATTAAAAATACCTTCTATTACCATTCGCGATGATCTGAAGAATGCAAGAAGATGAAATGCAATAATTTAATGGCGGCTCGATATTCGATTGTTTCCATCTTCACAGAAACTAACATCAACCAAAATCAATGACTGGTAAACAACAACTGAGTATCTAATATGATTATAATTTAGTTATGGTTATAATTTTCAAGGTTATATTTCAAGGCATTCGCAATTATATTATCAGAATATTTCTGACTAGTCATCTTTATGTTGAGGCTGGAAATTTTTCACACTACCCTCGTATTCCATATTACTGATGTTTAAATGACTGTATATGATTCCAGGCCAAAAAAACTTTCAAATTCAAAACTTATTGCCATAAGATTATCGGCTAAATCTGAATTTTGTCAAAATCTACTAAATAAAAAAAACAAATTCCCCATGTTCATGAAAAAGATATTGTTTACTGACGGGGCAACTTTTACCAGACGCGGAATTTTTAACTGGTGAAATAATCATTATTACATCCTGGAAACTCCACATCTACCAAGAGAGCGACATTTCCAGCACGAATTTTCAATCAACTTTTGATATGGCATTATCGACAATTTTTTAATCGGCCCATTTGAGTTTGAAAACCCAACTACCCTGATTTTGAATCTGATAACTTCAACTGTTATAAAATTATTTAAATTTTTCGAAAATTTAATATTTAGCAGGAATATGGATTTGTTACCATTGCTGCCGACATAGGACATACGGTTTTATGCCTTCCCCCGTATTACTGTATTTTTAATCCAATTGAGCATATGTGGCATCAGCTAAATCCAATGTTAGAGCAGAAAACATTTATCCGACTCTAAGTGCAAGTGCTGCAACATTAATTAGGAAGGTTGTAGATAGTATTCCCAAAGAAAGTTGGATAAATTCAATTAACCATATTATTAAAATAAAAGATTCCTATGTATCATTTACTAATAATATAGAACCACTTATTATCAATGCAGATCAAAGTGACAATGAGAGTGAAACCGAATTAAATGTATAATTAAATTTAAGTTATAATTTTTATTGTACTAATAGAAAAATTTATTTATTTATTTTTATTGTACTAATAAATTAAAAATACACAAACCAATATGTTTTCGTCATACATAATAATAACAATAATCATTTAATCATAATTTAACGATATTTTATTTTTCCCAAAATTATTCAGAAATTAAACCACTCCGACTTTGGCGCCTTTGAAGAAACTAAGAACATTTTTATTGAAATTTATTGGGGCAATTAACATTTTGCCGAAAAACAACGAAATATCTTGAACCCGACTATATTAGAATTGACAAATCTTCGATTATCTAAAGCCACAATAGCTACATGACCAAAATAATCAAAAAATTGAAAATACAGTATAACTTTTACTAGTATTGTTTCATTCTGGGTCTTCTGAACGATAAAGTATTGCTTTGTTTCGGTTTTATACGATTTTACCCAGGTTTCGTTACTTATAACAATGTTTTTCTTGGAGACTTCTAAGACGACCAGAACATCGTACTAGTAACTTTTATCCTCAAACAATTTTATTTATGTCATTAGCACGATAAAAGCAGCAAAGTGGTCCAGTGGAAACGGAGTTTTTGGAATGGGGAGTACTTGGTTAGTAGAGTGAAAGTAGGGCCTGCGGCAGGTGAGTAACGAATCTCCCTGCGCTGCTGTTTAGTATCCATCGTGCCGGATACGAAACAGCATCGTGCAATGCGTGTTTGCTTACATTACGTTTGGCAAAACTGGTGAGTCCGCAATTAAAATCATGTGCCACTTCAAAATCAAACGTCATGGTGAGCTCGCTTTGCTAGAGGGCTCGCTTCTGAACTGGAGATAAATAAGACTACTGCAAAGCCTATTTTACTTAAGGATTTGGGCTTTCACCCATTAATTGAAGAGTCGAATGATGGGGATTTTCAAAAACACCTTATATTTGTTTACATAATGCTTGACATGTTAAAAAAAGATTTGATTTTTTCCATGTAAACCATGATATTTAGCTTTGACGATACTTAAAATTAGGTGTGCATGAAACTTAGCGCCTTACACACTGGAAGAATTAAGGATTGGGGAGCGCTATACATGCACGAATTGAACAAATCGATGAAGAAATGTTGGCAAAAGAATGGCTTCAAACATGTTCGGAAGGGTTTTCGCGGTCAGTAATGTTAAAATTACCTACCCCCAGGGTTCAGAAAAGGATTCTTTTTCTGGATGTGGACTCTGGGAAGTAAACAGATTGAGGCCTCGGGACAAATCAACTAGATTCTCTTGATAATAGCTTCAAAGTGGAAGCCGAAACGTTGAGATATATATATATATATATATATATATATATATATATATATATATATATATATATATATATATATATATATATATATATATTGCCGCATTTGGAGTGAAAATAATCCGCAAATGATCCAATAATTACTGTTGCAAACTGCATTTCTTTAAAAATCAAGGTGAAAAGCACGTTACTATTAAAGGGGGTCGTTACAGAACGATGATCAATGATTATTTAATTCCGAATTTAAATGGTATTGATCTGGAGAAGTGATTCCAACAAGACGGGTCCACACGTCATACAGCCAAGGCAACAATCGATTTATTGAGGGAACAATGCGTAGAGAAAATTATTTCGAGGTTGCGAGGCCAAACCAAACTGTTAATTGGCCACCAAGGTCATGTGATTTAAAGCCTGTAGATTATTTTCTTTGCGGTTATATTAGATCTTTGGTCTATGCCGATAAACCAGCAACTATTAATACCTTGAAAGCCAATAACTCGGACCATTACAAGACATAAGATCCCAAAAAAGTGGTCGGAAATTGGATTGACGGAATGCTCTTTGACAGAAGTAGCCTCGAAGGACATTTGTCCGATATTGTTTTCAAACATTAATGCTATTGAATATTTCACATAAAATAAATAGGTTCAATGATTCTAATTTGGTTGTTGTTTTATTTGAAGTTAAAGTTCAAACGCACTAAAAATCACCTTATATTAATAAGGAATTATAATTTAACCGCTGAGATATGACACCATTGTGGCGTTGGAGCATTACTATCAGCGTTATTCTGCCCTCGAATGTATGGGAAAGTAACTGATTATAGAACTTTATTAAGATAGTTTTGAGCATCCGAATAATCTTAAGCAACACCATTTTAATTAATCCAATAATATTTTCAAAAAATACTATAACTATATATATATATATATATATATATATATATATATATATATATATATATATATATATATATATATATATATATATATATATATATATATATATATATATATATATATATATATATATATATATATATATATATATATATATATATATATATATATATATATCCTTATTAATAAATTATTAAAATAATCCTAAAGAAATTTCACTAGATATAGTAATTCCACTCCAGACCTACAATCCTTTGGTCAGTGATATCTCACTTTTTACAGAATGCTGCAAAAAATGCTTTTCTTCTCTTGAACACCTGACAAATCTACTATATTCGTGGCCCTATAAGCCAAACAATACTATTCCACTCTTCTTCTCAATTTACTAGTAGACAATACGCTTTTAATCTAAAGGATAGATTGCTAAGTTGCAGAATTAATTTTTAAGTTAATATTCATTTTTAAATAAAATGTTTTAAATATATTTCATTGATTTTTAAACAAGAAAATGAACTCAAAGAAACGAATATCCAAAATCTTTCGGCGATATTGCATGACTTTTTGATATGAGCACCTCCAACAACAAATAAATGTAACAATTTCTTCTAATCCGCCAAGCAATTTCACAAAATGCAATTAATTATCTCATCATATAATCCAATGAAGCAGTTCCTTTGAAAATTACTTAGTTGGTGGTAGTCTAGTCCTTTCGAACGTTTGGCACTTCACACACTCACCTGGCTAACCACACATAAATGTTTTTTCTCGCATATAGGTGACTACTTTTGAAGTATAACTATTTGTACATCTCAATTAAATTAAAACTTTGAGTTATGGACATTATCGAATACCACCGTTTATTTTTGACCCGAAAAAATTTGAAACACATTATTTAACCAAGCAAAATACAAAATTGTGCTAGTTTTTTTTGTACTGATTTACGAACCGTATCCGTATATTTTAAAATGCCATCCCGTTACTTAAAAACATGCGAAGCCTGCCAACATTTTAGCAATACGAGAAACATTGAAACGACAGTGCAGTACCGTTTAAATGATGCTAATTTACAGGTTGGAATAATCTGTTTGTTTTATGTATGCCGGACATACGGTAACGGACATTAAAGGAATTAACATTTCTGGGAACATATCTTTATGTCTGCACTGGACGTCGGGGACTTCTATATATACATTGCTGACGTTTGCTGGTCATACATATATGTACAGTGGGAGACAAAAATATTGGCATAGCACATTTTGTTTTAAATAAAAATATACATTTCTAAAATATAACGTAAAAACGTAACGTATAATGTCAAAAATTGAATGGACAAAAGTATTGGCACCCTTAAATGTTTATCAAATATTTTAAAAACTTTTATTATTATGAATGATAAAAATTAAAACACTTGGTATTTGTTTCACAATATATTATAATAACAATATATAACAAATAATTGTCTTAATTATTATTATTTTTACTATGTTCCACCAAGTGCCAACCGCGAATCAATCGAAAATATTTTAAAGCAAGAGGCTGATAAAAACTGATATGTGCATTGGTCGAAGTATCTAAAAAATAAATAATTTATATTTAAAAAATAATTTTCAAAATATGCCACGAACAAGGCGACCATCTAAACTTACAGAATTGGAAAGAAGAAAAATAATTAGACAAATTAAAAAGGATCCTCATACCTCAGCGTCGGAAATTACTTCAATGATTAGAGAACAGGATATTAAAGATATTAGTACTAAAACCGTGCGGATAGTTCTGCATCGTGCTGGTTATAGAGCAAGGTTTGCCAGAAAGAAACCGTACATTAACAAAATCAACCCAAAAAAGCGCTTGCAGTTCGCAAACCAGTATGCTGATAAAACTAATGAGTTTTGGGAGACAGTAATATTTTCAGACGAAAGTAAATACAATATCTTTCATTCGGATGGACGATTTCTTGTCTGGAGAAACCAAAACACAGAACTTGAGTTAAAGAATTTACATCAAAAAGTTAAGCTTGGCGGTGGAAGTATCCTAGTATTTTTGAATGTATGGTAATTTTGGATATATGACTGCAGGAGGCGTTGGAAATCTTGTATTCATTGATGGAATACTGAATAAAACCGTTTATCAAAATATTTTAAAAACCAATCTACGACAAAGTGCTGAAAAGTTAAATATTGCCAACAGTTTCTATTTTCAACAAGACAACGATCCAAAACATACAGTTTATGGAGTAAAACAGTGGATAGCTTATAACGTGCCACATCAGTTACATCCCTCCTGAGTCACCTGACTTGAATCCTATAGAAAATCTGTGGAATGAACTAGAGAAGCAGATCAGAAAACATCACATTTCAAGCAAAAGTCAATTGAAGGAAATTCTTCTATGAAAATAGACGTCCTTTGGGCAAGAAATGACTTAAAAACTAATTCACTCCATGCCAAACCGTCTAAGAGAAGTTATCAAGAGAAAATGACTTCCTACAAAATATTAATTTTGTATATGGTTCTTTCATTAGATGACTATACCAATACTTTTGTCCACTCAACTCTTAAACCAAACTTGAAGAGATTTCCACTAAACACCAAATCACTTTTTTTGAACTACTCGAAGCACGTTTCGCTAACCATGTTAATGTTAGCATCATCAGGAGATGATTTAATCTATTACACACACAGATTAAATCATCTCCTGATGATACTAACAAAGTTAGCGAAACGTACGTCGAGCAGTTCAAAAAAAGTGATTTGGTGTTTAGTGGAAAAACTCTTCAAGTTTAGTGTTTTGCATTAAAGGTTCCAATAGAAAAATTAATAATTCAACTTTTGACATTATATTCATTTTAAATTTATTTTATCTATTTCATTCGAGTTTAACAATTTTTTTGCATAAAATTTAGATTTTGGGTGGAATATACCTCCACCCAAAAAAACAACTAATTATATTTTTTTACGTTGGCATTTTGGTATATATATTTTTATTTAAAACAAAATACTTTTATCTCCCACTCTATGTTAAATTTTTCGCAATGTGTTTTTTTCTAATGTAGATAAATGATCATTTTTATATGCACTAAATGAATTTAAATTAATTTTGTTCCATATCTTTTACCACGGTAATTTTGTCATTGGAAAATTTGTCTTTTGAAATGTTACCCAGAAAAGTATTAATTTGAAGGTGATAGCTCAGCGAAATATAATGATGAGATCTATACTGTTGGAACAATTTGTCTCCATCAATATATCAATATAATAAAAGAAAGTTGGAACAACATATTCGAATGTTCGAATCTGTTAAGTAACGAAAATAAATAAATGTGTCTTGATCGACGTTTCTTGTAGAGTTCACTGCTTTGATTTAAATGTTTAAAGAAGATGAAGAACAAGATAAAGTATCATTGGGGTGATATAAATTAATTTCTAAGCGAAACATTTTATGGATGGTTCAATTCAATGTTTCAAAATTTTTTGATCAGCATTCTCTCAGATAAGCTTGCTATTACCTGATATAATACAAATTGGCTTTTTTCGGTTTCTGAATTAAATTAAAAAGTCTTAAATTAAAAAATCTGAAAAAATTAAGGCTTACTTATAACGTACACGCTTACTACGTATCTACGGATATAACGTACCGAATAACAAAGTCCCGGCACTCCCGACAGTTATTATGAAGCATATTGATAGAACGAACCAAATTTCCTGGTCCGCGTATTAAAATATAAGGTACTTTTTGTTTTTATTTAATTTTATTTTTATTTGGATAACATGTATTGTGAGAATAATATATATAATGAAGTAATATTATGTACTTAGAGTTATGTATTTTTATTAAATGGCCTATTCCCGATAATTTTATTTAGCAACTTTAGTTTCCTGGTGGTGTTGTTTGTGATCTTGTCTAAGCTGATTTATAAATTTCTAAACAAGTCGACATCTGCAAATCTAGGGTATTGAAAAAGCCAACAGTGTCCACAATACTGAAAAACAAACATAAAATATTGCAATTCCGGGGAGTTTCAAAATAAGGTAAAATAATTCGCAAACCTGTTCAAAAAAACATCGATGAAGCATTACTTCAATGGTTTACGTATCAAATAAGTATAAATAGTTTGCGAAAATATTTAATGTTGCTGGATTTTCTTGCGATTTGGGTTAGTAACATAGATTCAAAAAGCGGTACAATCTAAGTTCTAATAAAATTCATGGAGAAGCTGCGAGTGTAAACCTGGAAAATGCGATAGATTGAGTTAAATCAACATTAGTTCCACATCTTAGAAACTATAACGCTAGCGATGTTTTTAACGCCGATGAACTTGGTCTTTTCTACAAACTTTCTCCAAATTGTACAATGAGCTTTAAGGGTAAAAAATGTATCGAGGGAAAACTATCGAAGGAAAGAATAACCGTTCTTGTGGGCGCAAACATGACCGGAACTGAAAAAGGCAAACTTTTAGTTATTGGCAAATTTAACAAACCCAGGTGTTTTAAAAACGTTCAAAAGTTAATTTTAGAACAAACAAGCGAGCGTGGATGACCGCTGATATTTTGAATTAAGATGATGGGACAAACAACTGATAAGAGAAAATAGACATATTATTGCTTGTTGATAACTGCCCTGCTCATAGGCATCTTACGAATCTAAAAAACATTATATTTTTACCACTAAATTTTACGTCCGTTCTGCAAGTAATGGATCAAGGTGATATAGTTTGAAAGTTTGGTCGACGACAGCTTATGATCAGAAATCTTAACTGCATTGAAAATAGCACACCAATAGAAATAGATATGCTCGATACTATTGAAATGGGTTCTAATGTTTGGCAACAAGTTTCACAAAAAACAATTAAGAATTGTTTCAAACATGCATGATCCTCCCATTGCGAGTTCGATGAGGACGAGGACAGCCTGTCTTTAAGTGTCTGGCTTACTAATAATAATTTTAATTTGGAAAAATTAAATTTCACTATAATAGACGCTTTCGTTGATTTGGAGAACGACCTTGCAACAACTATGCCTACCGACCAGGAAATTACGGCGCAGATTGGTGGAGCTGAACACCTTGAGAGTGATGAAGAAAATTAAGAAGTGAAGTTAGAAGAAATTCCCCCAACTTTTCATGTGCCCGTAGCAGGGATAAAAACGTATAACGACTTTTATAAAGTAGAGGCACTACAGAAGATGGCATTTTGAGCGCAGCGCTTGAAATAGAATTGTATTTATAACAAAATATTCTTGTAAATCGCCAAAAGCAAACTCATCTTACAGACTTTTTTACAAAGTAGATTTAAGTTTTTTTTGTCTCTTTTTTAGATTAGATTTTAAGTTTTAAAAATGGAATTTTCTATTATTTTGTTCTTGTTTCCATTATAACACGTGTGTATTTTTGTCAAGAATTAATAAAAGCCATAAAAATGTAATTATCAGCTCTGCAAATATTTGTCGAAATTTCTCAAAGACTTTTGAATACAGGTGGTGTATTTCCAAAATTTCAAGAACATGGGCGGCGACGAGAAATCGGCCCTGAAGTCGAAGAACAAATTTTACATCTTCTTATGCGGATCTTGATAAGTGTTGTACGACAAGTTGTGTTTTCCATAATAACATAGGACACTAAAACAGCAATTACTCTTATCATGTACCAAAGGTACAAGCAAGCTTACCCGATGATTTTTGAGCCCGGTAAAAATATTGTGAATGGTTTATTGGCCAAAACTAAAGGAATCCAAATGTTATGTTCAAATTGTTATCAGCCGACGAAACTTCTTTCACGAGGCTTAGAATTTGAAATTTTCATAATTTTCACAGCCGGGCAGATGAAAATCCCATCAGTCTCTTAATGTGACGTGAATCGTTTAAAACGTGTAAATATCACAGGTCGACATGATTTTTGTAACATTGATGAGAATGCTCTATTTGCATTTCGTTTAGGTAGTTCTTAAAACACCTTTTCACTTTCCAGAAATGCTCTAGCTTGTCCAATTTTCAAGTACCTGCTTCTCCTTTATATCATGGGATAAATAAAATTATTTGTATCGGACCTTGAACTGGACAATGTAGGAATTAGCACAAGACCGTAGAGGGGGTATTTTCACAGTACTTTACGAACCTTTAAGGGTAGTTTTATTGTTTTTTATTGTTTAGTTTATTTCTGTCTCGTTTACAGAACAGTCAAGTGTTTAAGTCGATTTTATATAAAATGGCAAGTTCTAGTCGTCAATTTTGCAAAAATCCAGTTGATAAGTTTTGTTATATATGCGGACGATTTATTTTAAAGTCACAAGCTAGATCTATATCCGAGAAAGTCAAAAAAGCCCATCTTTTATATTTTAAGTGCCTAATCGGAGATCAAGATAAAAGTTGGGCTCCTCATGTTTGCTGTGTGAGTTGTAACGTAAATTTAGTGCAGTGGATGCATTGTAAGAAAAATTCTATGTCGTTGACTGCTCCTATGGCGTGGATAGAACGTAATGACCATGTAAGTGATTACTACTTTTATATCACTAAAATAGAAGGGATTTCAAAAAATGGACAAAATTCAGTATCCAAATTTGACTTCTGCACTTAGGCCAGTTTCTCAGAGCCAGGAACTACCGGTATCAATTGTGCCTTTAAACCTGGACAACATGTTTCCCAGTGATTCTAATTTTTCATCAGGATCTGATCCACTAATTCCTGAGAAGAGTAGTTGTGATCCAACATGTTTAACAACTATCAGTGTACCTTACTTTGTAACTTGGAATGAATTAAATGATTTGGTACGTGACCTGGGATTGTCAAAACAAAAGTCGGAACTTCTTGATGCCACACTTCAACAGTGGAACCTGTTAGTTAGAAATGCAAGTGTTTTACTTTACCGAAAACGGAATGTAACATTTTCAAGTTTTTTTTAAATGGAAGGATCGCTATGTGTCTGTTCTGATGTTTTAATTTTTTTTAAATTATTTTAATTTAATTGCGTGTTAAATATAAACAGTATCAGTGGGATATTTGTGCGGATTTAAAACTGATAGGTATATTGCTAGGGCCTCAAGGGAGTTTTATTTGTAAAAAACACAATACTTTGGTATTGCTGTTTTTTGTGTCTATTGGACAGTAGAACAACAAAAGAACATTACAGTAACAACGATTGGAATCATAGAGCTTCTTTTGAACCTGGTACTTCAAACATAAAATATACCCCCCTTGTTAACCCAAAAAGGTGGTTTTTCCGCTTTTCCATATTAAGCTTGGGCTAATGAAAAACTTGGTCAAAGCCATGGACAAAGAAAGTAATGGTTTCAAGTACCGAAAAGAAATATTTCCTCAGTTAAGTGATACAAAACTAAAAGAAGGCATATTTATTGGATCTCAAATAAGGAAGCTTCTAGGTGATTTCCGTTTTCAAGAAAAATTAAATGAAAAGGAAATGAAGTGTAGTGAAAGGATTTATGGGCAACTAGAAAGATGAAAACTATAAAAACCTCAAAGATGAACCCTTGAACGGGTATGAAATACTAGGGTGTCGTATGTCCTTAAAAATGCATTTTTACACCCCATTATTGGATTATTTTCCGGAAAATGTGGGTGCAGTAAGCGACGAATAAGGAGACAGGTTTTACCAGGCCGAGGGAAGCAAGATACCAGGGACGCTGGAACCCATCTATGTTGGGCGACTATTGCCGGTTTTTAGAAAGAGATGATGCTATAGAACACAAGAGGAAAAAGTGAACGTTTTTGTCGCTGTACGACATCTCATGTAATATATTTTTTATTCACATAATCCTCAGTAATGCATTTGCGTAGATTTAACACGTTTTACATGAGTATATTAAATAAATATTACATTGTAAAAATATGTCGTCTCCTTTTTTTCCCCATCATCGACCCCCTGCAAAAAAAACTACGTGTTACAGTAATTAGCTTATCATTTTCGGATTTAGGACTACAAAATACTTTATATATACCTATTTTCATCAATATTACCTCCAAAAAGTTTAAATTTATTACCCTGTGTAATTACTGCAAATAATTTTAGTGCAAGAAAATTAGTGCTAATAATTTTAACTTTGACATTAAACGACAATAATGTGTAAACGTTTTCCTTTAAATATATGCTGAAACGTATGGACTAAATGGCTAAAAAAATATTTCATGTTATTTTCATAAAATACCTTAAAATGCCAATCAAACAAAAAACTTAAATCCGTTTGACCCAAAATTTGGTATCGAAATAAACACGATAATACGACGTTATCAATTTTAAAGTCCTGGTCTGTTTACGGGGAATGGATACATGTTTTAAGGAAACTTTGCGTTGAAAATAATAAGAGGAATCGTCGGTTAAATTTACGAAAGTCATTTCCTTTACATGCTGTATATGTTGAATGCAACTTTTTCAAAATCAATGTTTAATATTTTAACAAAATCGCGCTTGGAAAATATTTTTGAAGTTTTATGAATGTACTTTCAGAGCCAATTTTCCAAGAGTACCTGCCTTAGAAAATCTTCCTCTCAAATGTTTTAATTATTCCTTTCAAATGTTACCAGAATTCTTATAGTTTTAATGGTTTCAAACCAATATATAGTAAAACGCGGTTACAACAGAGGGGACCTTAATAATCGGTACGTTATATAAGATATATATATATATATATATATATATATATATATATATATATATATATATATATATATATATATATATATATATATTAAAAATAAATCGTCCGCATATATAACAAAACTTATCAACTGGATTTTTGCAAAATTGACGACTAGAACTTGCCATTTTATATAAAATCGACTTAAACACTTGACTGTACTGTAAACGAGACAGAAATAAACTAAACAATAAAAAACAATAAAACTACCCTTAAAGGTTCGTAACGTACCGTGAAAATACCCCCTCTATGGTCTTGTGCTAATTCCTACATTGTCCAGTTCAAGGTCCGATACAAATAATTTTATTTATCCCATGATATAAAGGAGAAGCAGGTACTTGAAAATTGGACAAGCTAGATCATTTCTGGAAAGTGAAAAGGTGTTTTAAGAACTACCTAAACGAAATGCAAATAGAGCATTCTCATCAATGTTACAAAAATCATGTCGACCTGTGATATTTACACTTTGGGGATTTTCACACTGATGGGATTTTCATCTGCCCGGCTGTGAAAATTATGAAAATTTCAAATTCCAAGCCTCGTGAAAGAAGTTTCGTCGGCTGATAACAATTTGAACATAACATTTGGATTCCTTTAGTTTTGTCCAATAAACCATTCACAATATTTTTACCGGGCTGAAAAATCATCGGGTAAGCGTGCTTGTACCTTTGGTACATGATAAGAGTAATTGCTGTTTTAGTGTCCTATGTTATTATGGAAAACACAACTTGTCGTACAACAGTTATCAAGATCCGCATAAGAAGATGTAATATTTGTTCTTCGACTTCAGGGCCGATTTCTCGTCGCCGCCCATGTTCTTGAAATTTTGGAACTACACCACCTGTATTCAAAAGTCTTTGAGAAATTTGGACAAATATTTGCAGAGCTGAAAACGGTCTTTGTGTGTATCGTTGCCCCTTCCGAATTTTGGAGAACTTTTCCGTTAAATAAGAAAGAAGCATATCATAGTATTTGCGTACAGAATAAATTTTTGGCTTTAAATGTAACATAAATACACACAGTGACATACACTGAAATAATTTTTATTGCTATTTTGAAATAGCATTTTCTGTAATGGCGGTCATGTCAATTAGTCTATTCAGGCGACGTTATCACATCGATTTTGACTGATGTATGCGTGATTCTATATTTCTTAAAAATTATTATAACGATGTTAGTTTATATATTAAGTAATATCCACATAATATTTGCCAAATATATTTTTACACATATTTGTTTAAAATGTTAGTGCTTATATGTTATTAATTGGTTATTTAAAAACATTGCATTTTTTTCCAAGTAATTCCTTAGTTTTTTTACCTTATTGCAAGAAACATTTTTCTTTAAAATTATGCGAGGAATCGTTAATTAACTTTACGAAAGTTATTTCCATTACACCCTGTATAATTGGCATAATAATCATTTGAAGAGTAGTCGAGCTAAATGATAAAATGTAGTAAAAAGAGTAGTCGAGCTAAATGCCAAAATATGGGATAGTCTCTTTTTATATTTATATGATATATGTAGAGCGCCAATATACTGTTATAAAATCTAAGTGTAATATTCACCATATTTGTTAAAAAAAACTAACATAGATGATGTAGCCTGTATGTCCTATGTAAGACTAGGCTGAGTGGAAAGCACAAAAAAAAGCATGAAACAAAAACCTGGAAAACCTGTTCCAATATGTGGGGTTAGTATAATTTTTTTTTATTAATAGGAGTTTTACGGCTTTCTTTAATTCTAAAAATATAGAGTTTTCGTTTTTATTTGTTGATATATTAAATTCGGTTTCACATCATCTGTAAATATAAATACAGCTGTATAGATGTGATTGATATGAAGGTAAAGCTTTTTGATATGTACAATGAGCTGAGACTCAATGAGCAAAGTAACTACCTTATGGGATTATTGCAAATTTGACCGATATAACTCAGCACAAAGCAGAAAGTAATGTACGATAAGTTTTGTTATTCCAGATGGAAAAGAAAATTTAAAAAGGGTATGTAAAAAGACTTTTATGGAGACATTTGCTATTAGTTCTCAAAAGATTACAACACTTGTCAGGCCTAAAAAGGAGGGACATCCTACCTTTACGGATCAACGAGGACGTGTGAAACAGTTTAAATATATCATCTATGATAGGCCGATGGTAAAGGACCACATCAACTGTTTCCCAAAGGAAGAGAGCCATTATAGCCGATCAAGAAATGAAAAAGAATATTCCAGCCCGGATTTCAATATAAATAGGCTATTTAATGCTTTTAAAATAACATATCCTGAAAGTAACATAACTTATAAATTTTGTAGGATGGTCTTCAAAAAGGATTTTGATAACGTTTCATTTAAAAAACCACGAGTTGATATAAAAGCAAAACTTGTGATTTGCTTAATTTAAGAAGTTATAGTAGGATAGAGATATTTATGTTGCAAGAAAAGCAAATACTGAGTTAGAATTGCATCACCGAATTGCATCAAGAAAATGCTTTTAAGGCTATTTAAAAAATAGTATAAGTAGTACTCTAAACAATAGTATAATTAGTACTCTCTTACAACCGAAATCATTGGGTGTGGAGTGATAAACGCGCAGGACAAATAAAAAATAGAATGCTTATGTTCTTATAAATGTTCTTCATGGCTAATGGACAATTTGACATCATTGAGC
This sequence comes from Cosmopolites sordidus, assembly GCA_031761425.1. Lineage (NCBI taxonomy): Eukaryota > Metazoa > Arthropoda > Insecta > Coleoptera > Curculionidae > Cosmopolites > Cosmopolites sordidus. Next base: position 760,034 of record JARFXV010000856.1, on the reverse strand, counting down.
ATACATTTTTAGTTTCGTGCAATAGTTTTTCTTCCTCAAACAGAGATTTTGCTCTGATTGAAAAACGAGCAAAGCGTTCCAAACTGCAAACTGTAGAATATGAACGGACTTAAAGACGCAAAGATGTAAAGATTTCTGCTGCAAGACCTTCCAAGCCATATAAGGTCTTAGATATGTGTTTAATGTTAATGTGTTTTTTTTTACTTTAACAAAACCACAAAGAATATTACAGATACATCAAAATTTACCATAATTTAAACATCGTGTCTGCGTGTAGCCAAAGAAGAACCAGGTATAATACAATACAGGAAAAATTTTAGTTACTTAGTTTTTTTGGGCGAAAATGCGAAGTGTACTGAAAAAGGATGTGACTATAAAAAATATAAAGTCAGCAGAACTCTTGAACTAAGTTGGTATTCAGCCAATAAATAAGAGAAAGAAAAAAGACCTTTGTGCAATGCATGAATTTGTTGATGAAGAAAACAGAGCATTCTTTACATCTATTGGATTCTTCAATAGATTACCTGTGTTTAGTTTATTTCCAATAAAAAAGTTTATGCGTTGTATTAATATTAAAATTTTCTTATAGTGTTTAGATATGTTAATAAAAACAAAATATCCATAAAAGAATATATAATTGTTATATTTCTGGCTATAAAACTGATTTTTGTGATTTAAAGCAAATTTTGATTTTGGCACATAGATCACTTAGGTTGCCCACTCTATACTAATACATCTTGTATAATATATTTTAAAAAGTTAAAAATGTGTATGTTCTATTTAGTATATTCTATATTTTGCACAAAATTTAAATAACGAGTTAAAATTTGATGTTTTAAATTGTTACAAATTATCATATTTTATTCCCATTGATGATGAGAATTGCGATGTTGGCATACAAATGTACAGCTGAAAAAATTCCTAAACGTTAACCAAACCTTCATAGAATATTTAATGTACCAACGTTTCCAGCACATCACATAAATACAACGTGAGGAAAAATATATGAGTACCTACATAAATTAATTAAATATATAAATTTAAACTCAATATTACATAAGCTAATAATTGTTTTGGTGCCGGTGTATTTGGAGCTGCTTTCAAACAAATTTGACGGCCAGAATTCAAATATGACATTAATTTTTGCCTAGGAGCTCAAATTTCTAAGGTAGAGATCTTTGGTGAGGTCATTTAACTCATCCTGATTGAAACGTTGAGGAATTGATGGCATCCCCTCATAATCACTTTCACCTTCTATCAGAAGAGTGCTCAGACGGATAATACTCGTCCTCGCAGAGCTCTGGTAGCTGGTCAAACGTTGGGATCGGCACCTCCTCTGAGTGAAGGACCGGGCGTCTTGCAGGGACTAAATCAGGATAAGTCCACTTGCTACGGTTGTTTCGATTGATTTCAGTAATAGTTACCACGCAGAAATGACAGTCATCGAAGTGGTTTTTGGGTTCTCTCCAAACCATCGGTAGTCACAATTTCAGACTTTTTCTTTTCCCGGTAATCCACCGTCGTAAATGTTCTGTACGAGTTCTACAGGCTAGATGCGGTACCCAGATTTTATCCTGAACTCCAAGCATATCACTAAAGTATCCAAAATAAACTCTTTTTACAAAGTTACTAACAGTTTTTCTGTTTTCTTTTAACGTGTGTTCACATATGTAGCAAAACACAAGATGATTTACATAACTTCTACTTGAACTCATTTTATTTTTATTCAACAACACAAATACAACAATCTACAACACAGTACGTTTTAGATTAACTTTATAAAACTCTTTCCTAAACACTTCAAAAAACTTCAAAATATTACGCCAGGCCAGCTTCGATCTACCCTGCACGGCGAGAACTCACAAACTAACTCAACTCTAGTTCAAGCGTTGAAGGTTACTTCAGTTACTGGAAAGGCAATGCTTATGCCATCTAGTGGATTTTCATCGAACTAACTCAACGGCAGACTGACAATAAGGTAAAAATACAGGAATCAATCCTTGTATAATAATTTTAAAACACCCATCATTCAATTAAAAAAATACATTGATAGCTAATTGGATGTATCTAAAAAAGTAGAGTAGATAGATAAAAACTGATTTTATATTTAGATTTAGCATCCCAAATATAGGTAAAATCAGTTCTAAAATCCTAGGCCCAAAAGAAATGTTTTTCTTGTAGGTCTGTGTTATCATTTACTATTCCAATAACATTCCATAACATTAATTAATTTTCATAATTTAAAAACACTAAATGAGATTTGCACATACGCGAATTGGAGTTTAATTGAGTTTATATTCTAATAATTTAATATTCGAAACAATGTCCTTCACTTTCTATACACTTTCCCCGCCTTTTAAGCAAATGTCAAATCCGAGATTGAGAAAAACCTTGATGGTTTTGATGTGAAAAGTTAATATTGCAGGAAATAAATAGATAACAATCAAGGGGCCAAGTATGGAGAATACGATGGGTGCTAAAAAAATTCCCACCTCAACTTGGTGATCATTTTCAGAGCCATTTTTACCCCAAAAAATTATGTCCTGAGCTCCTGCAGCATTTTTTTTCAGTCGAAAGGTGAAAAAAAGACATTGCCTCAAATCTTGCTTTTCAAACGGCATCATGGCTACAACAAATTTTTCAGATTATACAAGGGTTGCTATTTATGTATCCGGAATTGGCGATAATGGTGTTGCTAGACTCCATCTGACCTATACATCGTAAAATTTGATATTGTTGAATATATACGTACTCAGAACGTTTTGTCATACTGACGCTGTTTGTGTTGTTTAGGAATTTGGAAATTTCATCTCAGTCAAGAATTGGAATTAACTCGTGAGAATTTTCTTGCGATGATTTACTATGGCTTTGAAAGTGGATTATCGAACAGTACATCGATCAACTCACTTCGACTTTTGGCGATGAAGCACCATCTAAAACCACTGAATATCACTGGTTTACTGAATTCAATCGTGGCCATCATTCGCTCACAAACGAATTTAAAAAGGTCGTCCAAAATTGACTATTGTGCCTGAAAACATAGATACTGTGCGCGAACTGATAAAGCAAGATCATCATTGGGGATTTAGTATGACAAGCATACACAAGATTTTACAGAAACATTTAGCCGTGAAAAAAAATTGGGTGTATTGGATTTCGCATAATTTGAGAATCGCTCAAAAAAAGACTCGTGCCGATTGATGCAAAGAAATCCTCAAAAATACAATCGTGGCGCGTCAAAAGCCGTGTATAACATCTACACAGGTGACGAATTTTTGATCTATGCGTATGAGCCCCAAAGTAAACATCAGTCAAATGTATGGGTCTTTCAAAATGAGCCAAACCCAACAAAAGTTATTCGCGCAAGAAACATTTCGAAGCAAATGGTCACCTGTATTTTTGGGATAAATAAGCATGTGGCTACAGCGTCACTAGAGAATCACAGGATGGTCAATTCTGAATGGTACACAACCATTTGTTTGCCAGAAGTATTTAAAGAAATAAGAAAAAAAAACAACCAGCGACGTAGGATCATTCTTCGGCATGACAACGAGAGCCTTCACACATCGGACCAAACAACTCAATATTTGACCGATCAAAACATCGGAATTGATGAATAATCCGCCGTAAAGTCCTGATTTGGCACCCAATAATTTCTTTTTGTTCCCGTCCGTGAAGAATTAACTACGTGGTTAACGATTTTCGACACCAAAAGAAGCGGATGCGTTCAAAATGTGTTTTCGAAATACCTCAATCGGAATAAAAAAAGTGCTATGAAAATTGGTTTAAACGTATGCAAAAGTGTATCGGTCATCGAGAAGAGTATTTTAAAAAACAATAAAACCATTTTCAATGATAAATATTTGTTTTTATGTATTATTCCCGATACATAAACAGCAAATCTCGTATTCACATTAGGCTCTTATATTATACCTCGTTTTAAAGCTGAAAGATGATATATGGCAGGAAAAAAATTATAATTTCAATAGATTCTGCAGTCGATGAAACATTGGTGCCGAATATAAAAGAAAATATATTGAGGAAAAAGTTGTGTATTTATTTAAATTAAAATTATAACAAAAATGATGCTTTAGAAAAATACTTGACTGATCGTAGTATAAATTTTACATTGATTTGAGTCAGTTTTCTTAGTACTTCTATTTTTGAAAACTTAATGTAAGCATGTTCCATTTGAGTCGTTTTGTATACAAGATGCGTCGCACGGAAAACAACTTTTTAAAACTAGCTATTTCTAGAGGTGCCATCTTTTGACGGGGAATTTGAATTAATGAAACAAGTGTATGTTGAGGAATATTTATCCCGTAGCAGAGTCCACGAGTGGTTTAAGCGATTCAAAGGAGGTCGTAAGGACATCAAGGACAACGAATAATTCCGAAAAATTCCGTGGTTACTCAAAGTAACATTGAAATTGTGCATTAATTTCGAAAAAGGACGAAAACTACAAGTACAACATTGTTACTGGTGATGAGACTCGGTCTTTTCAATATAATCCAGAAACCAAGCGTTATACCGAATGGAAGCACCCGAGCGAACCAAATCCAAAAAGAAGCCATCTCGAGAAGTGAAAAATCAAAACAATGTATATTTGAACAATCTACGATTAGAACGCACAAGAAGTTCGTTCTACCTGGTTAAACGATAGCTGTTATATTTTATCTTGCTGTTATGAAGCGTCTGTTGTCTCGTATTCGTCGCGTACGGTCACAACACCCTCAAGAACGCAGCTGGCGCTTGTTGCACAATAATGCGCCGTTTCATCTCACATGACACTCATCACGGATTTGTTTACCAAAATTGGCATTTTCACCATCAATCATTTAGCATACTCGCCTGATTTCGTACTCTGCGACATCTACTTCTTCGAAAAGCTTCATGTGCCGTAGAAAAGACAGCGTTATGTCGACTTTGAAGCTATTCAAAAGGCGTCGACCGCCATACTGAAGAGCATATCTTTGGCCGAGGTCAAAAATTGATTTGTCAATCTACTTGACTGTACAAAACGTTGTATTGACGCGCAAGGAAACTATTTTGAATAAAAATTATCATTTTTACCAATACCTATTATGATTTACCAATATGTGTTTTTTATTGTTTTCCGTGAGGCGCACCTTGTCAGGGTGCGGCCGTCAATCACACATATGTGAAAGCTTTCACATGGCCAGGAAAGTTGCCAGTTACCAAGGTTAAAGTTGTGTTCCCTAGTTCAAAGCATTGTAGTTATCATGGCATTGCAGTTACCAGTGGTCGAAACAACAACGAGCTTTCGTCGTGAAGGCATTTTATCAAACCGGTTCGTTTACAGCGGCTCAATGTTGTTTTCGTACGCATTTCGGTATTAATCGTAATCGCATAGTTCCTTCGATTAATTCGATTAAGTTGTGGGTTAAAAACTTTAACAACACTGGTAGTGCAAGAAGAGTGCGTACTCCGACGAATATTGATCGTGTGAGTGCAGCTGTGAGAAGAAGCCTTCGGATATCGGCACATCGACAAAGAGTTGCGCTCAGAATTTCAAACAGAACCGTCCGACAGATTTTAAGCTTTGATCTTCATCATCAACCCCATAATAAAATTGGTGGTAAAATTGGTAATAAAAGTGGTTCAGGCCATCACTGAAAAGGATGTTGTTGTCCAATGGCTTTTTGAGAAAGGTTCTTGAAAATGGCTGCGCATATCGTCCACAACCTTTGAATGAGTGATGAGACATTTTCACCTGTCCGGTTATGTAAATAGGCAAAATTTCAGGTAGTGAAATTGCGACAACCCTCACCAACTCCATCAAAAACCCGTTCATTCGGCTAGAGTCATGGTTTGGTGCGCTTTTTTTTTAAATGAGCGTGGACGAGCAGAAATTGTTAACTCTGTGCGGTATTCTGAAATGTTGGGCACACGTTTTTCATTCCACAGCCTCAGCATTATGAGGTCAACGATGAAACCTTATTCCAACAAAAAGGGGCCACATGCCACTCGCTCGGGTAAGCATTCTCAACAACGTGTTCCCGAACCGGGTGATCTCCCAGAATAGACTTCCCTTGGCTTCTTCGATCACCGGACCTTACAGCTTGTGATTATTTCTTGTGGGGCTACCTCAAGAATAAAGTGTATGAACACCGACCTCGTACACTTCAACGACTCAAAAAAACAATCCGGCAATAAATTGAAAGCATTTCTCCACAAATGTTGCGTGACATGATGGAGAATTACAGGAAGCGCCTGCAAGAATGCAGCAACCGCGATGGACACCATTTAACTGATGTTATTTTTAAAAAGTAAACTTGCTTCTTTAATGTTATTTAATGTAGAATAAGTTGATGTCAATAAAATTATAAAAAATACAATACTTTTTTTTCACAGCTTTTTAAAAAAGGCGGGATTGACGGCCAAACCCTGTATGTTATATCAAAAATACTAGAGAACAAAAAATGTACGACGCTATGAAAATTATATGATATTGTATTAATTTTGTAATCTTTGTACATATCCTGAGGATATTTTGTAATAACAAAAAAATTAAGATATACGATTTACATTTGATACAAAAATAATAATATTGGGTTGTTCCATAAGTTCCCCCTTTTTTTATTAAAAAGTTTTTTCGAGAAAAGCAACAATTATAACAACAAATTAATCAATGATGTATTCTCCGTCATTGTTCACGAACTGTTCTCACCTGTCGACCAATTTATTGATGCCGTTTTGCCAGAAATCGTCGGGCCTGGACTAGAAAGGACTCGAGTCGGTTTTAGAAGTCCTCATCGTTGGCGAATCTTACGCCCCTCATTTGGTTGGGCAGCGGGTAGAAGTGATAATCAGTTGGCGCGAAATCTGGAGAGTATGGCGGATGCGGAAGACATTTGCAGTATGCGCTCATGCGTTGACGTGCAGTAAAATGACTTGGCCTTGCGGGTCGGATCGTTTTAGTTGAATAACACCTTTTACACAGTGCAATGCACTAAACTCAAAGAGATTTACCACTAAACACCAAATCAATTTTTCTCGACTCGCGTTTCGATAATCATGTTATCATCATCAGGAGATAATTCAATCTGCCTACATTAGTTAATTTCTTCTAAACATTTTACGCCTGGATTTCAAGCATATTGTTTTTACTGTACAAATGTTCGATTTATATATAAACCAATTTTGTTTTGCAAAACAAATTATTTTGTTACGCATTTTAGAAGATTGAATAAAATTGAGAAATATTTTAATGATGATTTGGTGTTTAATGGTAAATCTATTTGAGTTTAGTGTATCAAACCGATGTTCCAACAGAAGATTTGAATATACTGGGTTAGTATAGTTGTGACTATACTACATAGTAGTATAGTTATTACTATACTGCTATGTTTTTACTATGCAGTATATCTCGATAATAACATCGCAAAAGACATTAGAACTACCGCAATACTATTTAACTTATCATGTACGAAATGTTGTGTATCTTTTATATAATAAAATACTCAATAAATAAATGATGCTTTAAAAAACTATTTGGATAATTGCAGTAAAAAAATTACAATTGAGTGTCTCAGTATTCTAAGACAGTACTTCTGTCTTCGAAAAGTTATTGCAAGTTTATAGGATTTCGCTCGTTATAAAGAGTTTATAAATTTGAGTGTCAGAACTTTGCAATGTAATAACGATATGTAATAACATTGTTAACATCTCTGTACACATTTACATTTCAAACAGTGCTGCCGATATTACGTTTCATAATTCTGACTCTCCCCAAGAAAGGGGAGCATCGCCAAATAAATCCATTATAAAGAAAGTATTTGTTACATGTCAATGCATTAATCCCACTGTATATCATATACCGACCGGTTTGTATTATTTCTCTTGCATCTTAGATGTTTCTTGTAACAACAGACGTTGATGGGCGCCCTTCTTGAAATTCGACACCGAGATTATATTTACTTTTATTGGTTAGTGTTTTCTCACCAAATGTCAAATGAAGGTATTCTATATATTACTGTTGAGTCCAACCATATTTAAAATCATAAAAAATCATGGCACGAAAATCTTTACGCAATAGATAATCAAAATGTTACCATGATATTAATAAAACATAACATATCAAGATTGGTTGATTATAGACACTTTTTCAATGACCTAGAAATAACATCACGTTTTTTTTTGCAAAAAATACAGAGTGTAAAGGAGAGTGTTTTCGTACATTTAACCAACGATTCTTTATAATTATTTGAACAAGTTTCCTTAAAAAATATATCCAAAATGCAACCGTTTCCATAACAGGTATGAAAACAAATTTAATTTTCTTAACAATGGCAACGTCTATTTTCGTTTTGTTCAGTTTTAGATGCATTGGCGTCTTAAGGTATTGTTTGAAAATAAAATATAATATGTTTATAGTCATTTATTCGCTACGTTCCACATAAAGTTGATTTGTTTTCTACCAAAGAAAAGGAAAATTTACACATTATTGTCGTTTCATGTCAAAGTTGAAATTGCTATCACTAACTTTTCACACTATAATACGTTTTAAACGATTCGCGTCATATTCAGAAATACATGATTAATTGTTTTATTAAGTTATCTGTTCAAAATGCTCAAATGTCGACTTTAGGAGCGTTTTCTAGCAGCCACTCACATTCTAGGAATGTTGGAACCATATTGTCTGTAGCCAAAAGTCTTTCAGAAAGTTGGAAAATAATTTGCTGAGCTGGAAGCGGCCTTTTTGGGTATCGCTGCCCGAAAGTATGCCTAGCTCCTTCGGAATTTTGAAGAAGTTCCCCGTAAATAACAAGCATATCCTGATATTCGCGTACAGAATATATTTTTGGTTATAGATCGAATTTAAATGCACGCACTAAAACAATTAAATCAATTTGTCGCAATTTTGAAATAACCATCTTGGTCGTGGCGACATTGCAATGTTACCAAATCATTCAGGGCTGATGAAAGGCATGATTTTAAATTTATAAAAAATATGTTTTAACAATGTTTATTAGTTTATTCTTAAATAATAACCAATTAATATTTGCGAAATGTGCTTTTTCTCATAATTGCTTAAAATGTTAATTCTCATCCTAATTTTTCGATTGGTGATTTATTAATTTTGAAATTTTTTTTCGGAAGAATCTTTTTCTCTTTAAAATGATGTGAAAAATGGTTGGATAAATTTACAAAAGTACTCAACTTTACACCCTGCATACTGATATTCGAAAAATTTCAAATATTATTTTACTTAGGGGGATATTTTTTACTTTATGAAATAAGCTCTTGTTTAAGTTAACCTCATATAGCAAAATATAAGAAACAAGACAGAAATAAGACAGGATAAATGATTAGCAATGCAACTGACTTAATTACCAGGAATATCGAAAGTTAAGCCTAATAGTAGATATCATGTTAATAATATGTAATTATTTAATAAACTAAACGTGAATTGTAAAGCCGGCACTCATATCTGAATTCCATGAATATTTTTAAATTACCGCGCCACCAGATTATGCTAAAAATCATTATTTGCAAACATGATCTTCGTTACATATGAGGGGAAATGAAATGTCTAGTTAATATCATATTCAATTTGGATTTAGCGAAGTATATCGGAATAAAACGAATAGGCATCTAAATTATTTATTATGACAGAACGGAGTCTACAGGGTGAATATTTGAGAGTAGCATTTTATCAAATGTTTCCGAGTAAAATCTTTCCCAACTAAATTTTGTTCATTAAAAAGCATGTGATGGAAAAAATACAACAAAATATTTACATATGTTTAAATTGGAATGAGTTGCGAGGACATAGGATGCTGATTAAAACGAGTTACTCATCCATCAGTTGCTAAGTTGATTCGGTTTGGGCATCGAATTCTTGTAAGACTACAAGAGCAATTACTGAAGAAGTTAAAGTACAAACAACAGTTTGAAATGTTCAAAGCCTTAATATATTGATTGGCTCAAGCAAAATAAAATTTAAAGATTGGATTGGCCTGCTGTCGAATTCTTGTAAGACTACAAGAGCAATTGCTGAAGAAGTTAAAGTACAAACAACAGTTTGAAATGTTCAAAGCCTTAATATATTGATTGACTCAAGCAAAATAAAATTTAAAGATTGGATTGGCCTGCTGTCGCTCCAGATTTACATATAATAGAAAATGTCAGGCGATAAATATAATAGAAATGTCAAAATCAGTTTAAAAATGACTCAAATTAAGACAATGTACAAACAATGTACATAACAATCAATAAAACAGTTGTATGCTTCATTACCAAAAATAATTTTTGATTTAATAAAAGGTAGTGGAAAGACCACAAATATTAAAATGTTGTTTGTTTATGTTTTTCTTTCTTTAACCTTCCTATTGCCTATAAAACTGAGAACGTGTCTAACATAATTAAAAGTATTAGTTTTTATTTTTCGTGAAAAACATTTCGAGATACATCTTCAATTCAACTCAAGATGAATAAAAATTGATTTTACTGCACTTTAATATTAATACGTAAATTTGAAAAGTCTTAAAAAAATAATTGTTCAAGTGTGTTCAACAATGTTCAAAAAAATAATAAAAAAAACTAAACAATCCAATTGTATTTTATTTAATTAAAATAAATATTTAATTAAATACCTAAAATAAATAAAAATAAAAATTAAATTTAAATATTATATATAAAGTTGAAATGAAATAAATATAAGAAGTTGATATAAGCAATTCAAAATCAACTTTTTTAACTGGGAGACACCAAGGGCTATCACAGAAAAAATTAATTATTTTAAAAAGGTAAACAATGCCGATCGGGAGTTTGGCATATCCTGTAATCCGGTGACTCGGAGGTCGAAGTGCAGCGTCTCTTGTTGCGGTGAGTACTTGGATGGGTAACCATCCGAGGAGCGCACTGCATTTCAATAGGCAAGAGCGTAACATTTGACTAGGAATTTCCCATCAGTCACGCCAGTTCGAGGCTCATGTCTTCTGAAGGCCGTATGTCTTCTGAAGGTATTCTACATTGGTCACTCACCAGTCGGAAGTCTTGATACATAACTAAAGGGTTGATAGCCTGTGGGGGTACTGATCGGGGTTATCGGTAACTGATGACCATAGTTCGGAACCCACGTTAAGCTATAGGTTCAGTCACTAAATATCCTTAATTGCTAATGTGCCTAATTTTGGAACCTTTTTAAACAGTGGTACCAGGGTTGTAAACAAACAAAAACACTGCAAAAATGTCTTGATGAAAAACCAGAATAGTAAATTTGTTATCTTGTTTCTATTTAGATACATTTTAAAAACTTTTTATAAATAATAATATATTTTCTAAGATAGACAAAAAAATAATATAATACAATTAATGTTATTGGGCTATAAAGGGTTATTTAATAAGAGAGTCAGAACTTTAATATGATAATCCAGTAATTTTTATTTTCTCTTGAAGATCAAATAATGTTTACACAATGTTTACATCAAATACAATTACTCTTTCATAAATATCGCGTAGTATATTTTCACTGTTGGCCCGAATATATTCCGAGTATATTTCTGTAAACCGGAAATTTAATTTACTTATTTACTTGAACTTACTTACTTCACCTCTTCTACCCCACTGGGTGTAGAGGTTTGGGTTATACATCACCCCCCCTTGAAGGGGCTGATGAGCTCTGCTGATCAGCTCTGTCTCTGGCCATCACCAATGCAGAAATAAAGGGACAAATATATCTAACAAACAAGACCTAGTTCGGACTACTCAAGCATTTAAAATGTCCGACGTTATATCAAAAACTAACAAATGTAAAATATACAAGACATTGATTAGACCTGGGCAGATTTTGGGTAGTGACACGAAACGATGAAAAACTGCTAAGCACATTCGAGAGAAAAATGTTCAGACATATTTACGGAGGAATCCAGGAGAACAGGGAGTGGTGTAGACGATACAAAACTCTATGAGTTCTATAGAGAATATTAGGACACCGATTAGTTACCTTTCTCAAAGTGAAAAGGCTGAGATGAACCCCCACTAAGCAAATAATGGGTCAAGTCCCAATAGGCAAAAGACCCAAAGGAAGATTAGGCGACGTGAAGACACTTAAACTAGCAAATTGGAAAACAAAAGCCAGGAGCAGAAATCAGGCAGGTCGCAGGCGCGATATTCTACGACATGATGATGAAAAATATACTCACAGAAATGTCCGGACTTATCCAGAAAGTACGTAAGGATTTTTTAAAGGAAAGGAAAACGCAAATAGTTTATATAAATATTTATTTAGTCCATTATGTAACTAACATGGTCTTTATTGCTAAAAAATGTCAACAGGTTACTTTTCACCTTTAATTTTATTTTAATTAATTTCCCTTTTAAAAATTTTGCTTGGTTCTGATCAAAACGTATGCTCGTGCATTGAAATAAGGAAATACGCCGCTTTTCCTTTTTGCTAATTCTGGCGTTGTTTCTTCAATTACTGCCTTCAGCCGATCTTTGATGGCTTGGTTGCGTGGAAGAAGCTCAAAATATATGGGTCCCTTCCAATTCCACCAAATGGGTTTTTGAATAAAAAAATATCGATTAAATGAATTAATATTTACTAAATTAAAAACAATCAGGCGCTGCCTTTGGCTGCCATGTTTATGACGTCATTATGTTAAATTGTTTTCACGTAAGTACGGTCAACGGTTTCTACTTCTGTATATACTGCCAAAATTATTGAAGTTTAGTGAAGAAAAAATATTATTGGTTACCAGTTTAATTCAGTAATGTGTGGCAAAGGATTCATAAAGGCTAATTCTGATAATATACCTGGTGTGGATTTTTTTATGGTCATAGAGTTTCTCAAAAATGGTATTCGGTTCAATTCAGCTAAAGTTCGAGGTTCTAAAGCATCAATATGAGTTTTTTAAAAAATGGTATTTCCCCGGTGAAAGGACGTGTATGTCCAGAACATAAAGTTCGGATTAAAGTTTATTCAGTTACCGTAATTACTAATGAAAAACTAAGAAAAGCTTAAGACACTCAAAGTCACGATTGTGCAGCTTCAGCGGTTAATAAATATTCAAATATAAAAAAATTGATATATGTTTATATATAGTAATATTTGGTATATATTTGATGACAGGTGGTTGTAAACATGTATTAGCACTACGCATGTAGGCAAATCAGAGAAGCGAAGATCCAACACCCACTGAAGTTGCATACTACTGGAAAAAGTTTCGTTTATCAGGCATTGGTACTGATATAACATATATCGAAGCTGAAAAACTTACAAAAAAGTGGCTTTGCATCCAGTTGAAAATTTGCCGAATAGAAGGACGTTTTTACAAGAAGTGATTCAGTTTACTGAAAGTCAACAAATTAATTGCCAATTAATTGCCCAGCGGCTCGTGGGTTTTAAAAGTGAGACGTAAAAGAAAATTATGCTGCTGAAGATTTTTTTTCTTTCCCCTTCCTCCTTTTTACTTGTCGTGCTATTAAAACCCTATAAAGGAGGCGAACCAGGAAAATGAATTAAAGGAGGGAAACAGAAATAAAATATGTTGTTTTGCTCTGAAAAATTGTTTACTGTGATAAATGCTGGAGGGGCGGCGCCCCAACGCCCTCCCTCACGAGCCGCCACTGATATAAACTCTGGTATACTAGTTGATGAATTTTTGGAGCTTGCTCAAACCGAAATGAATGTAGAATTGTGTAACGAAGCTGAACAATTAACAAGACAACAAAGTGAATATGCGATATGGCATGAATTACGTTATGGACGTTATTACTGCATCAACATTTTACGAAGCTGCTCATTGTAAAACAGATGATGGTTCATTTGGTCAACAAATGCTATATTACGGGGAAAATAGTTGGAAAAAGATGTGCTAAAAGCGTTAAGAGAAAAAATTTAAAATACAAATTACGTGTCCAGGAATACTACCAGGTCCTACTCATCTAATTTTCGCAGCATCACGTGATTGATCGACAACTAATTATACTGTTGAAATCAAATGGTCCCAGAAAAAATAATGTTGTTTTAGGATTAATATACGTCGTGCTGCTTGGAACCATTGATTTCGACGTTTAACATGTTATGGCCCATTTAAAAACATTTTTTCGAGAGTTGTTTTTCGTGTAATATGGTACAAAATTCGTACGAAATGCTACGAAACAGAAACTATAACATTTTAAATTTGACATTTTCAATAAATCTATACAGTGATGATAATATCACAAAAAAATGGATTAACAGAGCTATCAGCTGTTTGTAATGTCAAGGTGGAATAAACATTGTGACGTCACAGGCGCTCGGGTTTACTGATGGGTCTGTCGGTGGATATCGATAAATAAACCAATCGAACATATGAACCCAATACCCAATGTACTAACCTACTAATATAATAAAATATATATCTGAAATCCATTCTGTCATTCCGATAGGGGTCGCTGTCAAATGTCAAATCATCAGGGTAAATGTCACTGTGGATCACCAAATGTCCTCCATATCATCATACAACGCTTGACATTAGGCCAACGCTTGCAAATTGTCGAAATGTATTATAAAAATCACTATTATGTGCGCCAAACACATTGTAAACTGCTCGATATTAAACTAAAACAAGAAAAAGCTGACAAAAGCTAAAACAAAAGCAAGACAAGACTAATTGGGATCGTTACAACAGAGTGATGATCAATGATTATTTAATTCGGAATTTGAATGGTATTGATCTGGAGGAAATGTAGTTCCAATAGGGCAGGTCCATATGTCATACAGCCATTTGTTTAGTATTATTTTTGTCAATGTTATTTTACATAAAATAAGTAGCTTCAAGCCATCTAATTTGGTTGTTGTTTTATTTGAATTTTAAGTTCGGACATACTAAAAAAATCACCCTATGGATAATCAAAAAATAATTTTTATAATAATCCTCACGAAAAAAAACTCTCATCGTAATAATTCAAATTGATTTTTAATGCATCAAAGATATGCCTATAAAAAAAACAACAAAATTGTTTAGGTAACAAGTAATGCAAAATAAATTGGGGTCTATTTATGTTTTAACACTATCTTTTCATAAATCAAAGAATTTTAATCATGCAGCATGTAATTTTAACGCCTCACCAATTCAAATTATCTGATGGTGAATATCCACCCATTCGGATACATAATGGATTTACGGATTAATGCACGTATGCGTGTTAAAAATAACTACGGGATCACTAACAATTCAACACACTACAGTGCAGTAAAAAAATATTAACTCACACATTTTTTTAAATTAATTGTTATTAAGATAAATAACGATCAATTCTTCTATTGGAATTTTTGGTGTAAACTTGAAGAAATTTACCACTAAACACCAAATCACTTTTTGAATACTTCTCGGCGTACGTTTCGCTAACCATGTTAGCATCATCAGGAGATGATTTCTTCTAATTCTAAAAACTAAACGATGCTATATTTATATGATACCTTACCTAATGAAGCGTGTAGAAATCATGAACCGTGAAGTTTACTGAGCCCTACATTAATAATTGAAAAAGTTGACTGTACGGAACATGTCCCCCGTAGGTTTTCTTGAAACTGGCATACGACAAGTTGAAGTAGCTTAGCGGATAGATATTTCACAAAGTCAGCTATGGAGGCGTTTTAGTGAAACAGGAAATCCGGTTGAACAACGGCCAAAACGACGATGCTGTACAACTACAGCTCAAGATAGATTTCTAGTTTTAATTCTGTTGTCAAGAATTACAAAATGGTTCAATTCCACAGTTTTGTTTACTGATGAGTCCAGATTTGGATTTCATCCCGATTCTCGTCGAATAAGAGCGTGGAGACGATCTGGAGATTTGGAACATTCGAGGCATGTCCAGGAGGTGCATGCTTACACAGGTGGTACTGTTATGGTATGAGGTGGAATCATTATTAGCGATAGAAGGAAGTTCATTTTTCCAAACCGAATTTGATATCTCAGCAATATTTGGAAATATTCTTCCACCAATTGTGCGCCCATTTGCTGGTGCTGTTGGTGAAAATTTCCATCTTATGCACGACAGTGCTCATCCATATACCTCGCGTGTTGTGACAAATTGACGTATTGCCATGGTCAGCACAATCTCCGGACCTGAATTCAAAGAAGAATTATCTCACACATGACCAGTATTCCAAAAGCTTTTAGATTCAGGGAGCTTGTATACAAGAAAATGGGCATGTTTACCCCAAGAATATGTAAATCTCTGAACAATAGGTGTGGAGCTGTTATTAACCACCGTTGAGGTCGTATTGTATATTAAAATTTGTTTGATGTTTTACTTTCTCAAGAATTTTATGTATGCTTAACTAAAAATGCTAAATTTGTTTTTTTTATAAACAAATTTTTAATTATATAAAAAATGCTTACAATATTTTACAATAAAAATATTACCATATACGAGAATATTTCTCAAAATATATTGTTGTAAATGAAATACCAACATTTATAAAATATCCTTAGACTTTTCTTGTGTGTGTATAACAAGAACTTTTTTTTTGTTAACCGTTATAGGCCTATTA
This sequence comes from Cosmopolites sordidus, assembly GCA_031761425.1. NCBI lineage: Eukaryota > Metazoa > Arthropoda > Insecta > Coleoptera > Curculionidae > Cosmopolites > Cosmopolites sordidus. Next base: position 743,521 of record JARFXV010000856.1, on the reverse strand, counting down.
GTTTAACTTAAGTTGGAACACTATTTTGGCTCCTGGAACAAAAACATCTCTAGTCCGGTTTTAGAAAACAAAGACCAATTATAGATCATTTAATTAGCCTTGGGCTTCTTTGATTTGAAAAAGGCATTCGATATGACATGTAGATATGGAATACTGAAATATTTCTATGTTTTTGGATTGATAGGACACCTTCTACTACTTGTTTCATCATTTCTGACAAACAGAGTCTATTGGATTGGAATTGGAAAAACACTAACGGACTCAAAAATCTGGCATTAATAAGTGTATAGAAAACTGTATATATGTGGATGATCTTGCAATTTATCGTTTTGATAAAAAGCTTAGTCCCTTAACACAGAATTTACAAATAGCAATTAATAAAATTGTCGAAAATGCTACAAGACTAGGGTTTTAATTTTCAGAATCAAAGAAAAAGATGATTCACTTTTGCAGGCTGCGAAATTATGAACCTGTTTTAAAATTAAACAATTATTATATTAAACAAGCTTCCTCCATAAAATTCCTGGGTCTTACATTTGATGAGAAACTAACACAGAAACATATAGATAACTTAATTATTAGATGCAAAAGCGGCTTAATACAATGAAGGTCCTGGCGAACACGAAATATATCAAGCCTCAGTACTCTCAAGATTAGGCTATGGTTGGTCAGTATACTCACCTGCAATAGAATCGAGATTAAATTCGCAAAACCTTATATATCATGCAGGCGTTCGATACGTTATAGGAGCGTACCAAACTTTATCAAAATCTTGGCTGATATCGAGAAATACTGCTGAGCAACCACTAGCTTTCAAATGTGTAGTCAATGATAACAATCGATACAAACTATTCTATGAACTTGTTCTCTAATACCATGGGCTTTCTGAAATCTGAATTGATATTCTGGAGTGAGTTTTCAATTTTTAAATATATTCGTTAAGACGTGTCAACAACAATTTTTCTAAATGTTTGCTTAAGATTGATTGTTCGATTGGTTCGATGGTCGATATGAAGTCACTAGGTTCGGATTTTTTCCTGGTCTGAGAATGAGGAGAATGATTTCAGCGACTTTTCATTGAAACGGAAAGTAAGTTAATCTTAGTACAGCCTTAAAAATATAGGTTAACAGTAATATGACTCTCTTAGGTATATATGTTACTTCTTTTATCTTGCAAATAAGTCAGTCAAAGGATTTATATTTGTCAACAACGTTGTAAACATTTCCTTAATTGAATTGAAGTGGCATGATATTAAAATTATACCATCAATAGAAAAGTACTATAGGGAAAATTAAAATAATTTAATATTCAAATGTACCCCTCGGCTTACCATTTTGCGAAACACTGCGTCCAGGAAACTTTTCTCTCAATAAATCAATTCTCTGGTAAGATGTGTGGCAAGTTGTACCGTCTTGTTGAAAGAAAACATCATTTAGTTCCACATTCACACTAGAAGAAGGCCCTTCAACCAAAACGCTGAAGGGACTTCTAACTTCCAATGTATTCAACATTATAAGTGACAGTCGATAAGTGACATTTACATTTCAAAAATTATTGAGGTTATTAGTCCTCACATTCTTATTGGAAAAGTTTTTATATGAAAGAATAAAAGTTATTAAAGAATTTTGTTCTTAAATATAGAAATGTATGCAAATAAATTTGGCCAGCAAAACTAAATATCATTAAAAATGGCTAAAAGTAGCTTTTTTACTTATATTACAAACATATGTACTAGGCTAATTGAAAGTGCAATTGAAAAGTTCGCGGAGCAACACCTACAGAGCAGTAAAAGAACTTTTTGCTACATTTTGCAAATCTACCACTAAATTTCATCCTGCATATGAACATATGTGAAATTTCAAGTCGATCTGTCAATTGATTCTTACAAAAACAGCAGCTTAGAGTAAACGTATAAATGTTATTTTTTTTAATGGAAAATATTGAAAATCGTGCAGTGATTAAATTCTCTGTAAAAAAGGCTTTAAACGGAATGGAAATTCATAGGGAAATGGTAAATGTATTAGGAGAGTCTGCTCTTTCAAAAACAATGGTTTGTAAGTGAATAGGTGAGCTTCAACGTGGTCGTACAAGCCTAGATGATGATCTTCGTTCTAGACGTCCAATAAGTGCAACTACCGAACAGATAATTAATTCTATACATGATATGGTTATGGATGACAAGAAAATTGACTTTGAGTTAAATTGCTAAGGCCATGGACATCTCAACTGAACGGGTGTTTCATATTTTCAAAAAGAAATTGGGCTTGACAAAGGTATGTGCAAGATGGGTGCCGCATTTGTTAAATTCTGATTAAAAATGAGTTCGAGTAAAACTTTCTAACCAATATTTGGATATTTTTCGAAAGAATAAAATACAATTTAAACGTCGTTTTATAACTATGGATGAGACTTGGGTTTACCACTATGATCCTGAACTGTGACAACAAACCACAGGGTGTACTGAGCCTAGTTGTTCAGCTTCGAGGCAGCCAAAGTGTTAGCCATTTTGTTAATTGATTACTGTCATGTTATTGAAAACAATAACATGACAGTATTACTCAACCTTTTGGATCACTTGGATGCAAAAATTCGTGAGAAAAGACCTGGTTTAGCGAATAATTTTCTTTTGTGTTCTCATCAAGTATTTTCATCAAGACAATGCACCGGCTGGCAAACGTGTTCTTGCAATGGCCAAATTGAAGGAGTTACACTACGAATTGTTGGAGCATCCACCGTATTCACCAGATCTGGCTCCCTCTGACTTTCGTCTGTTCCCAAACCTCAAAAAATTATTACGTAGTAACGTTTTTTATCAAATGAAGAAGTTATAGCAGCTGTAGATGAGTAGAAGGGCTTCCAGAAAATCACTGCAGAGATAGAATAAATGAATTGGAGAACCGCTGGAGAAAATGTATTGAGCTTAAGAGAGAATATGTGAGAGAATAAAGGTATTTTTTCAACTATAAACTGTTTTATCATTTCCGCTCCGCGAACTTTTCATTTAGCCTAGTATATCAGGAACTTAAATAATAAAATAATGTTCGGCTTAATTTAAACAGACAATGAAAATTAATACTTTTTTGGTTGATTGAATCACATACATGTCCTGCGTTAAAAATTGTTAATAAATTCATTGCTTTAGTAATAGTACTCATTTATTATTTACCGACGTCTAAAAGCAACAAATAACAACTTGTTTCCTATAAATATTCATATTAAAACAACAGCTGAATAACCACTAAATTTTACTTATTTGTTCCATTAGTTATTATTAAACAAGTATTTAAGGGTTTACGACACTTACGAACTTCATCATATACCGTTGTATTATTTGCCATGCATTTAAAATTATTCGATGCACTTGAGACCTCTCTTATTTCGAGTTTGATGATCTATGAATTTTCAAACATACTCGTTTAATTTAGACGCTTTAACGAAAATACAAGTGAAAATCCTAAGATGGTAATATTATGAGAGTAATGGAATAGCCATAAACGTTCAAGATATTATTTTATAGAAGCTTATATTAACACGTTGAATAGCTTAGAGAGGATCATATTTTATTCATCAATAGTCGATAGTTAACAGCTGAATTAAATTTTGTCAACATAAATCTTAAAAAAGAATTCTTTTTAATTTTATTTGCCTTAAATATTAAGGGTTGGGTAAGTGTTATGCCACCCCTCTACTTATTTATAAATTTTAAATTAATTTAAAAAATTGTCAATTTGATGGAAATGATTTATGATGGCATTACAGTTTCCAATCCCTTATAATTGTGTTTATGCAACAGGTTTTAAACAAATTATATTTTATTGGGAAACGTGTGCACTCAAACTTCGACGTAAACTGCAGAGAGAAATTCCCACTTGTGCACCACGTCATCGAATCGACGTTTCTGGTAACTCCCGCCGTACGTAATATTCCCGTAATATTCTCGGCGCTTCGTGCTGTTCTTGGGGTTGTTAAAATTGCTTCAGTAAACGAGAAATTGTCGTTTTAGAATGTGCTGGATGATTACTATATTTTTGCCTAAATTCACCATAAGTTGAAATAATTGATTTTATACAAGACTTTCCCTGCATTTTTTTAGTGGGTATTTATCAACTTGCACGTCTTCATTACAGAACAGCCAAACCCAAAACCATTTTGCTTTGGCATATGACAGTAGAACGAAGACTGTTAAATACTTTTTAAATAACATATTGTTTTTTCATCTAAAATCAATTTACTTTTCAAAGTAGTCTCTTTTTAGCTCAATTCACTTCCCCAAAATATTTTCCAAGTTTTAATGCCTTTCAGAAAGTAAGACTTGTTAAACTCTGCAAAATAGTCGTTTGTTTTGGCGATGATTGATGTGATGTTCTTACCAACCAGCCATTTCTTCATTGTTCGAAAGAGAAACAAGTTAAAGGGAGCCTAGTCCGAAGAATCGGTCGGAATCAGCATCAATTTAAAGTATATTCCGTTGTTGCAAAGGCAGGCGAATGTGCGGGTGCATTATCACATCACAATGAAAGAACACTTTTTTCTTGGCCAAATGAGAACGTTTTTTATCAACTCTCAATTTAACCAATAATGCATCATAGAACTCTCCTGTGGTCGTTTTTCCTTTTTCGAAAAGGTCGTTTAAAATAATGCTAATCTCAACAACAAACAGTGGCCATGACCTTTCAGGGCCATGGAAACGTTTTCACCTCTTTCAAGGCTAAAGGGACTTCCCACTTCCAATGTTATCAACATTATAAGTGACAGTCAATAAGTGACATTTACATTTCAAAAAGTGTTGCGTTTATTACGTTTCAAAGTTTTCACCTTTTCACCGGATAAAATTCACTGCTTTGATTGTTCCTTCATTTCTGGAGTATAGTATAAATCCAGGTTTTATCAACAACCAAAAATCGCCTCGGAAACTCCTTCGAATTTCGCTTGTATATATCTAAACAACCATCATCATATCTAACAAACGTAGAGAAGCGGTTACTAGATCCCATTTTTGATCCGCAGTAAACAAACGGAGCACTGATAGCTTTTTCATGTCCAAACATTCGTATAGAATGATTATTGTTTAGACAGAGATATCGATCTTCGCCAGGTACAGTATATTCAAAACGAACAATGAGTATTTCTACAGATTTTTTCTTTAGACTTGGAATAGGAACTGTAAACAGCCACCACATAAAACAACCGGCCACATAAAACAAATAGGATGATAGAGATAAGAGAAAGTGGAATGTGATGCATCAGAAGTCAACTTACTTAACTTTACTTAACTTAATGGACTTAACAGCCCATCAATAAACCTTCACCTCCAGCTGAATTGATCCCCAACTGCCCGTTGTTAGTTTTTGTTGTACACTAGTTCTTTAGCATATCTTTTTACATTATCCTGCCACCCTATCTTTAGTCTACCTCTCTTTCTGTTACTGCCACCATGATGCTGCTTGATATTTGATTTGCTGATATTGTCTATACATGTTCCTCCCATCTGAGTGGCTGAACGCTCACGCAGTCTACAATATTCAAATCATTTATAACGCTACGAATATCGATAAAATCCAGTTCCAAATATCAAAATATATCCAAAATAAATTCCCAAAATATCCACATTATATTCAACAGTCAGGACTTCCAGGTCATTTGGGTCGAATTTCTCGTACATGATATCCCTGAAGGGTATATACCATAAACTTCTGTGAGAAATAGGTTTCCTTAATTACCAGGTATGGCGGTAAATAATTTTAATTTTTTTTAAGGGATGATGCTGGAAACAAGGGTAGTTTCACAGTCTAATCCCTTATGTCATTTTGTTGTTACGGCAGTACCTTTTAAAACGCCATTGATGTTTTTAAACAATTTCTAATCGGATCGGATCGTAAATGTAGACGAAAAATAAATATATTTCGAGAACCCAAAATGCAAAACATCGTGGGTGACCCAGGATAACCATCAACATCCACCGCAAGACCAAATCGCTTTGGAAAGAAGACAATGCTGTGCATGTGGTGGGATCAGAAGAGTGTTGTGTACCAAGAGCTTCTGAAACCAAGTGAAACAGTTAATACTGTTCGCCACTATCAAGAAATAATCAATTTGAACCATGCATTGATCGGAAAGTGCACAAAATGGACTACAAGACATAGAAAAGTGATTTTGCAACTCGACAACGCCAACAATAACGGAGATGATGAAAAATGGCTTGATGGCAACCACAAATTGTCACAGAGATGGAAAAAATGTGCAGCTAGAGAACGTGTCCTCTTTGTTGTTCTCAGGTTGTACATGTTCGATAATAAAATTATATCTCAAAACTAGATGGTTCAACATATCAGTGAGATAATGATTCGTTACTCATCTCTAAAACCACCTACGGTTTACATTTCTAAACAGCTAGTAATAAAATACTTACAAGTAAATTTAAAAACTAAATAAAAACTGATTCATTATTTTAATGAAGCGTTCGATGGTGTATACATATATACCAAAAAGTCGTGGGTTCGAATACATTCATGACTTATTTCAATGAATAGTCACTTTATCTGTCAATCTGTCAATAGACTGTAAAGTAGTAATGAGACACTTTAAAATTTAATGTACCATAAATATTAAACTAGCCGTAACAAGTTAATCATTGGAACGCACTTATAAAGCGTTGGAAGCAGAAGAGCTGACAGGTGCACTAGATATTCTAAAAGCCAATTCAATATACTGAGAAATAGTTCTGCTTTGTTTGCTGTCAGAAGTGTATAGATATTTCGATGAAAATATGTGTAATAAAAAATATATAAATTGTTATATCTTCTCATCTGAATTATTACATTGTGAAGATATATAGATATATAAATATATAATATATTAACTAACGATTCTTCACATAATTTTAAATAAAAAAGTTCGGTACAAAAAGGGTCCAAAACCTAAGTGTTTACCGAGAAAAAATATTGCGAAGTTACTAAATCACCAGACAAAACACTACGAAAAGAATTAACATTTTAAGCAAATATGTGAAAAAGCCGATTTGGCCAATATTAATTTGTTATTATTTACCGAATAAATTATAAATAAACTAATGAACATTGTTAAAACATTTTTTTTTAATTAGGAATCATGCCTTATGAATGATTCACAACAGTGAATTGTCGCTGTAGCTCCATCATATATATATATTCTAATAGGTTTACATATGCTTTGTCTACCTCCTGCTAAGCAATACATCCAATATGGCTTACTTTGAGATTGAGTCAAATGTTTTTTTGTAGTCGATAAAAGCCAAGCACAGTGGCATGGTGTATTCGTTGTGCCTTTCTATGACCTGCTGTATAACCTGGATGTGATCCATTGTACTGAATGCCACTGCATCATCCAATGGATGTGAATATTACTATTTTATTGAGTTTGTATTATTTATAAAATATTAACGAAAGACCCCAGCCAAAGCAAACGTTTTTTAACATATTTACAAAAACTCCATTCTGGAACTTCTAATGTGGCATTAGCTATAGATCAACATAACAGCACGTAGAAATTGAAAGCCGGAAGGCGACCCCCATCTTGAAGAAAAAAAAATCCGACCGAAAAAATCAATTTCCCACTGAATGCACTTCTGGCTTAATCGGTTTGTGAACAAAGAAATCTGTAGGATTTGGGTCGATAAAAATCTTAGAAAATGAGTTACCTCTTCATCCTCAAAAAGTTACTGTTTGGTTCGGTTTTTGGTCTGAAGGAGTGATATGGCTTTATTTTTTTGAAGACGATGATGAAAAACGTATTACTGATGAACGCTATAGGAATATGCTAACAGAATATCCCTGGCCTGAACTGATAAATGTGGATATAAAAAATGATTTATATTGCAAGAAAAGTTTAGTGGACGCGTTATTTCAAGAAATGATATTGTCAACTGCCCACCAAGGTCATGCGATCTCACGCTGTTTATCTCAAGATAAAATAAATTCGCAAATATCATTCAAAAAATAGTGTGGTCAAAAAAATAGGACTGTTGAAGTATATTAATGGCTTTGGTTCACATTTTATCAGAAATTGATTTTTATTGCTTGATGGGAGTTGTTACTATAAGTTGTCTGTATATACAAACATTTTAAAAACAATTTGTCATTCTAGACAACTAACGATGAACACTTGTACTAACGATGAACGTCGGCTAATTTTACAATAGCGAGAACAGAAAAAAATCTTATAAATGTATTTGTCAAACTTTGAAAAGATTTCCTTGCGTTGTTTCAAAAGTATTAAAAGAAAAAAAGTATTCAAAAGTATTAAGAGCAAAAATCTTAGAGCGGAAAACTTCTAGTCGAGAACAAGTTTGTATAATTCGCGAAGTGTGTAAGCATCCTTTTTTAGGTGACGGTTTCCAAACAAAAAGTACTAGTACCAACCAGTACGAGAAGTATTAGGAGACGTTTGCAATAATTTAGCTTTAATGGCAGAATTGCAATGAAAGTTCCTTATTTGAATAAAAAGCACTTAAGTAACGTTAAGGAAAACATCAGGTACCAACAAATTATGGGAGACTGTTATTGACTGTATTATTGACTATTAGAAATCTGATATTCCATTCCGGTTAAAGTTTGTCGCAAGCTTATAGACTCCATGTCTAGGCTATCCAACAAAGTACTACGTTGATTTTGATTAGTTTGTTACTTATTATACTACTTTTTTCTTTTTTTTTGTGTGGGCTATTACTAAACACTCATATTTTTTTGAGCAAGCTTATATTTCTTGAAAGTCGTATATTTTTTGAAATTTAGTTATTTTTTTGTATATATTTATTTCATGTTAGACGATTACTTCATATATATTAGAATTACTAGGTTCTCGGGTAGAACCGCGTTTTAGATTTATAAAATCTCGACGTTTCGGCTTCCACTTTGCAGCCATTTTCAAGAGAATCTAGTTGATTTACTCCGAGGCATCAATCTACCTACTGCCCAAAGTTCACAACTAGAAAAGAACGTGGACAGCGCTACCTCTGTGTTAATAGGTGAGGTTGTAGGTGGTTGAGAAGTGGTGGTGAGACGGGAGGTGGACGTTTGACTGGAAGGATTTCGGATGGGCAATTTGGAAATGAGCGGTTTCCATGTATTTGGAACTCTAAGACCGTCGTCCCTCTTGTTTAAGCAGTCCAGTTTGTTTAAGCAAATATAGGTGCGATTACTTTGGCCTTGTCGAAATATATTTTGTGACCCGTTTGCCCGTCGTTGCCCGTCGTTTGCCCGTCGTATGTGATTTTGGATACGTCTATTAGTTTGACCGATATATGATTGGGAGCAGTCAGAACAAGGAATCTCATAGACACCATATGACTCTTGTAGAATATTATCCTTCAGTGATCTGATGAAACTGGATATATTTATTTCTGTTGAAATATCGTTTCGATATTACGGGACCTGAATACGTGACAAATTTTATCAGTAACTCCTTTGATGTATGGCAGAAGATTTGGGATTTTGGGACAATTCTCTAGTAGATTGGTTAGTATGACCAGTTGCCTAAACTTTATTAATTTGCCTTTTTATTTGACGCATGTCATAGCCGTGTTGAATTAGTGCCGTTTCTAATGAATTAAGTTCTATTTGCCTATGTTCCCTATCCAACAATCTTAGTGATCTCGTAACTAAAGTTTTGACTACCGAATTTAATTGGGATGGATGATGATGTGAATTTGCATTTAGATAACGGTTTGTGTGTGGTTGTGGTTTACGATAGACAGAATAGGAGCGGGTCTGGCCTTTTTGATAATAGAACTTCAAGAAAAGGGAGAGCAGAATTTTTTTCAATCTTCATTGTAAATTGGACTTGGGGATGTATACTGTTCAAATGCGAAAGCAACAGATTTAATATATAAGATATATATATATATATATATATATATATATATATATATATATATATATATATATATATATATATATAAAAAGTTCTGTTCTAATTTATTCGTTGATTTTTTTTAGCCATAACTGTATATCTTCAACGAAACATTTATACCACCATTAAAAATAAACCACGCGATACATGTGAAAGAGTTATCGAGAATTGGGTCTCCAGACTGCATTCCACTAGATGAAGCCAAGGGGGACTTTTGAACGACAATATTTTCAAAACATAACACAATTACTTGTTCTTCAAGATAAAATAACATTATTGGATTATCACTTGTAGTTCTCATTGTGCCTCATTTTAAAATTCCGACACTTTTGTTGGACAACTCTTTATATGCAGTCAATGATTAGTAACATATATGTTTCTAATATATTGATGTGGAAGGTCTTCAAGAAGGATTTTCATATGAAACATACTTGTTTTGGATGTTGCAATATTTCATTTCATTCGAAAACTTTTCTCATTAATATGCTTTTAGGCGTCTGTAAATCAACTTCAGGGATATTAAAGATTAACTTGTCAGCACTTATAAGACCCCCCCGCAATAACCTTCACTAGAAAAAGCTGTACAACTAACATCCGACTTCTGGTAGACAACTTATTTCGGCTTGTAATTCGATAAATCAATCAAAAAGGTACCTTGAAATCCAACAAATCCTATATAATAAGAAGTTTAATTTGGCTTTCTGTTCAACCCCTCCTCTCAAATATTTAGAAAACCCAAAATCCTGCTTATAATTCTTAACGAACAATCGGGAATTCCAATACTTCAAAATATCTTTCGCAAAGTTTCACCCAAGTTCTTCGCTGCACGACAATTCTCTTCTATAGAATATATTGGTCCTCTAATAGCGCCTCGGCTTAAAAACCAATTATATTCTGAGCCAACTCGGGCCGTAACTTTATGTATGGAACGTCTTTTTATTCTAATAACAATGACAAATATAAGGCTTCAACATAATTAAAATGATTTATTTAAATGTAAAAATCAGTCCCGATACCTTTTGATGGTACGCATGGTATTAAGTTTATTATTATTATTATGCATGGTATTATGTTTATCTCTTGCAAACAATCTCAAATCACTTAAGCGTAGAAAAATTAATTAAACTTAGGTCAACTCAATGGATTAACAAGTATATGTCGAATATTGAATTTGCCACTACATTTGCTTTTTCCATATAATAGATTTTTCTATAGAACTATTTATTTATCTGCTACAACTAATTCATTTACCGTTGGTTACGCACCAGTTTGCAACTAAGCCGCTGTAATAGATGAGAACATAAGTTTTAAACAGCTTTAAATAGCGGAACACATACATTTGTTCCGATCAGAGAGCTTCTCGAATAAAATGATAAACGGTATTTGAAGTATGCTGCCGAGCAGAAAAAATCTATAAATTGTCAAGGGCAATTTTCACGACACGAAGAATCTTTAAAGTGACCGTTTTCATTTTATTTGTTCTGTGAAAATATGTGTTTCAGCCTTCAGTGGCGTATTTATATTTGTTAACAAAAATGTTAAATTCGCCTCTTCTTCGGTGTTAAAAGATTTCCAATTTAAAAAATTTGGAGGGAGATGGTGCTTCAATGAATAAGGTGGATGGGGCAAACATCACAATCCAAAGTCAACAATTTTTGCCGGATTCTGATTGAAACGTGTAGCCGTGCATTATCATAATGAAATACAACGCCTTTACTGTGTGCTAATTATTGACGGTTTTCTTCAACCGACTGCTGACTTCAACCGATATAATTGTGAACAGTAGAGGTCGGTGTCGATGACTTGGTTGCGTGGACGAAGCTCAAAGTGTATGGGTGCTTTCCATCCAAGCAAAGCATCATTTGCTTCGGATGTGGGCCGTTTTCGTCTTACTTAAAACCCTGGTAAGCCCATAATATTTCTCGTGAAACGTTGTTGTTAGAATCAACTTTTCACCACCAGTTACCGTCCGCTGCAGAAATAGAACCCCAAGATTTTTCTTCAGCAAATGATTACACGAAGATAGATAGTCCAAAATATCGATTTGCCAATACTTAATATACCTGCTATCGGACGCACTATGATGTTTGGATCTACGGGTATTATTACCTTTACTTCTTCGATCTCACTGCTTGGAGGACGGTCAAAGCGATGCCGGTCTTCCACGTCAAAATATCCTTCACCAAAGTGACCAAACCACTTTTGCACTTAATGTAAATTATCACAAACACTCTCAATTTGAATCAACTTGACTAACTGAAGGCAAATAAGAGGTGAATCTGAACGTGAACATTTTAAATATAATAGGGATTAATAATATGTAAATAAACATTACTAATCCAATATACATTTTTATTTACAAGCGTTAGAAGTGTAACTAATGGGAAATCCCTACGAACTTACCGGACAACTCAGTACTTGTAAAGGTAAAAATTACTATATCTTATTTAAAACAATTATACAAACACCTAAAGACTGGTTCTTAATTAGTTCATGGTGTTTAATAGATTTCTAAAGAGTTAAATATGCAAGAATCAAAATTAAACAGGGCATGTAACACATCGGTCAATAATAACATAAATAAAACACACTTTTTTTGAAAATTTCGACTTTATTCATCAATACATTATACTTAAAGAGCAATACAACCATTCCGCTTTTCTAACATTTCTGCACGTTTTTTATATAGTTTTTTACTCTTTGCCTTCAAAATAACCTTCAGTTTCGGCAATTACCTCTTCATTGGTGCGAAATTTCTTTCCAGCGAGCATTTTATTCAGGTCTGAGAACAGGAAATAGTCGGTGGGGACCAGATCTGGAGAATACGGTAGACGAGGAAGCAATGCAAAGTTCAATTCATGCAATTTAACCAACGTTACTAACGATTTGTGACAAAGTGCACTGTCTTGCTGAGATAGCACTTTTTTGTTCATTTTTAACCTTTTTTGCGATCTTGTTGCACAAACGCACAATAACGCTATGTAATATTCGCTATTGATGGTTTTACCTTTCTCTCAAGATAATTGATGAACATTATCCCATGCGCACCCCGAAATGCAGCGGCCATAACCCTGCCTGCCGATGGTTGTGTTTTTGGTCGCTTCGGACGGCTTTCACCGGCTGCTGTCCACTCAGCTGATTACCAATTGAACTCCGGAGTGTAGTGATGGATCCATATTTCATCTGTTGTCAAATACCGCATACAAATATCCATATCCTTTTTATTTCGCTTAAACAGCGCCAAACATTGCTCAAGATCATCAATACGTTGTTACCGCAGACCACAAACACGGTACCCATTTCGATAGCAATTTACGCATTCCAAAATGTTTATACAAAATGGTGTAAACACTTCCTTTCGATATCTTCATGATATCAGCTATCTCTTGCAGCTTTACTTTACGGTTTTGCGAAATCATTTTGTGAATTTTTCTGATTTTTGTCTAGTGTAACCATCTCATTTGGACGTCCAGAGAGTTCAGCACCATCGGTGTTTGTACGGCCACGTTTAAATTCAGCATACCAATCAATTATGGTTAATTTTTCTAGGACATAGTCCAGGTAATGTTTATCAAGCCATTGTTTTGCTTCAACGGTATTTTTCGTAATCAAAAAGCAATATTTAATCAACACAC
>JARFXV010000856.1:340000-727500 GCA_031761425.1 Cosmopolites sordidus | reverse complement strand
ATATATATATACAGAAGCCTTTCCGAATATATATATATATATATATATATATATATATATATATATATATATATATATATATATATATATATATATATATATATATATATATTCGGAAAGGCTTCTGTGGTCGGTAATGTTAAAATTATTTTCATTTCGGCTTCTACTTCCAAAGCCGTCAAGAGAATCTAGACGATTTACTCCGAAGCGTACTGAAATTTACTTTTCAGTACCTTCGCCAAAATGGCAAAATATGGAAAGTCTAAGTAACTGAAATTCCAACACAATACAACCAAACCTGAAAGTTGGCATATCTAAGTATTTTTTCATGGAGAAGGCTTTTAACTATCCAACTCGCCACTAGACTACTACACTAAAGTCTATTCACCAAAGAAAGACGTTGATATAAACAATGACCAACGCGTGATCAGCACGTGATATTTTAGCCAGCAACGCTCAGCTATTGGTGGGAATCGGTCGGACCGATTTAAACCACCAATGAAAACCCAGATGATAGGCAGGTTGCCTATCGACAAAAACACAGGGTTGGTGGCAGTACACTGCCGTGAGTTTTTTTATTTTTATTAAATTGCATTCGATTTATTAATAATTGTATTTTGTTTCCATAAAATGTCTGATACGGACACAGCTGACGAAGTTGTCGATATTACCTATACCCCGCCCGAAAAGAGGACAGTTCTTAGTGCGGTCCTGTAACGATCACGTGCAATATGCGTGAATATGTTTGGATTTAGTTTCTTTCTTCAATAAATAGGCTATAGTTTGCGCTGCAGGTCATCAACATATGCACCGTATAACCGATCGCAATGAAAATTGCTATACATAAATATTTAAACACGGTCAATATTTTTGCTCTATCCACATTATTGTACCTCGACACTACATGGGGCCAGGGCGCATCAACTTCTACACCTTAACTAAACCTTTCATTGCTTATAGTATTTAGATTTGAAAATGCTAACGTACGATAGACAATGTGTCTCAATGGATATAGATAAAAGCGAAAGGAAATTTGTATAGGACGGGTAGCTTAATTGGACAAAGCCCTCGATATGTAATCGAACAATCTGGATTCGATGACCATCGAAAAGTCAACTATATGCTTGCTCCAGAGTAGGAACTCCAAAAACTCTGTACGAACAATATTTTTAACTATTTCATTCGTTATATAATCAAACCAATTTAAAGTAATTCAAATTAATACTAACATCTAACGTAACGCAAATGGATAAACGATTTTTTTGGTTTTCTGATTCGGTGTGCGACTTGCGTTACGCTAGATATTAGTTTGAATTACTTTAAATTAGTTTGATTATATAGCGAATGGAATAGTTAAAAATATTGTTCGTTTACGTAAATTAATAATAAAAGATGTATATAATTTATCATAAGTTTATACTAATAAAAATAATAGAATCTTATCAATATGAGTAATCTTTCATTTTTCCACAATTTTCTACAACGCTTTATAGATTCTACATTACATACAGACTATCCATTTTAAATATATAGAGATAAATACATATACATTGGCAGGACAGTATCTGCCCGGTTCTGCTAGTAATAAATAAAAACAAATACACTTTTGCATACGTTTGAACCAATTTTTTGAATGTATTAATCGCTTCTTCTGGCGATGAAAATCGCACGTAGTTTATTCTTCCCGGACGGGAACAAAAAGAAATCATTGGATACCAAATCAGGACTTACGGCGGGTGACTCATCAATTCGATATTTTGACCGGTCAAATATTGTCAAATAAATTCGTCCGTGAGAAAAACGTACGAAAATTCTCTCGAGTTAATTCCATTTTTTGACTGAGATAAAATTATCAAATCACTAAACAACACAGATAGCGCCCGTATGACAAAAGGTTCTGAGTAGGTATACAGTCAACAATGTCAAACTTTACGATGTATATGTCAGATGCCGCCTAACAACACCATTGTTGCCAATTCCGGATACATAAATAGCAACCCTCATATGAGGGGCATCCTTTATAACGTTGATAACGTTCAGAAAAATACTGAGATCTATTTATGAAGGAACAAGAACAGAAGAAAGTTGAAAAAGGACCACAAATGAAATATTAGAATTATATAAAGAATCTAGATTCGCTTGGGACCGGTAGAAAGATCAAAGGCGGGAAGAAATGACAAAGACAGTTCTGTACAAAAACCACAACCACGCAGAACAAGCAAGGAAAAACCACGAAAACCATAGACGGAGTAGTAAGCACATCCTTTATAACGTGGAGGACGTTCATATTCGATATTGGTATCTACTGGTGGTCTATAAGATGAATACATTTTAAATGACCTATGAGATTCCCACGAGTGTGGGCGAGAAAATGTACAATCAACGCATCGCGCCTTACCCCGGCCACCATAATTACAGTGGAAACGCTACTACAAAGAAATGGTACTGGACACCTGGTATCTTCAGGTGCCTTACAACACTGGCCATGGTACCATTCGCCCGATGGGACTCGGGCCTCGGGATCCTGACTCCCCGTACCTGGAGAAAGATTCCAGGCCCCGTGAGGGAGCACTAAACAGAGGCTAATTTGAGGTGCATTAGTTACTTGCTAAACAGGATTTTTAATTTTAAAACTAAGGAGTCGCAATTATAAAGAAGATTCTTCACTAGAAGTTCTTTTGTCAATAATATATGATGTAATGTAGCGATGGAAAAAATAACTGTTAATATCAGGAAATAGAAGCAAGAAGGAAACCAAAAATATGCAGAGTTGAGACCATTACTTAACTTAAAAAATGTCTTGAAAAGGTCCTTTTTTTTCAAGTTGTGAACTCTAAGGGGTAGGAAGCAGATTAAGGCTTCGGAGTAAATCGTCTAGATTCTCTTGATAATGGCTTTGGAAGTAGAAGCCGAAATGAAAGTAAGAGCACGAAAGTAGAAGCCGAAAGTAAGTATATATATATATATATATATATATATATATATATATATATATATATATATATATATATATATATATATATATATATATATATATATATATATATATGCCCACAAGATAGAGTAACGGAACCGTGTAGGGAAAATATTACAGAAATCTTTCACCCATTCTCCACGTGGTGCCACCGATCGCCTTCGCCTAGATCGTCTAGAGCTCGGCTGATGACGGCTGAAAGGCTAGAAACCGGTCCCGAGAGACACGTGACGTCGCATGGTTGACAGTTCGGCGAAGGCGATCGGTGGCACCACGTGGAGAATGGGTGAAAGATTTCTGTAATATATATATATATATATATATATATATATATATATATATATATATATATATATATATATATATATATATATATATTCTGTTCTGAAAGTTCTGACCGTTCCGGTTACAAGTTTCAACAAGTGTGCACATATTCATTTGGAGCATACTTGGTTCTCTCTTTATATCACTAAATGTAAACATACTGATCTAGCTAATGAACTAAAACGAAGATGATTCATGTTAGTATTAAGTAAGACGCGATTGTGCACCCATGGCTAATAATAAAGTTCATTTACGCCACTGCATTTTGTACGAATTCCAACAAGGAAGAAATGCTACAGAAGCGCGTAGAAAATTATTAAAAGTATTTGGTGAAAATACAGTTTCTGAAAGAACACGCAGATGATGCTTTAAAAAATTTCAAATAGGTGATTTCGACCTTTCTGATAAGCCACGCTCTGGGCGACCATCTTTGATCGATGACGATACTGTTACTAAATCATGTTAGAGTAAAGTCCTTTTTTGACAATATCGGAGTTTGCGGAAAGGCTTGATTCAGCTTATCAAACCATTTCGGACCATATTCGGGAACTGGGATTGGTGTGGAAATATTCGAGATGGGTGCCACATGAGTTAAGTGAGAAGAATTTGAATGATCGAGTCATCATATGCACATCTTGCTTGCACGGAACAAAATCGAACCCTTCTTGGACCGGGTGATAACTGGGGCTACCTGTCAAAACATCGTAAGGAAAAGGGAATATTGTGAATCCAGAAAACCTACCCCC
Source organism: Cosmopolites sordidus (assembly GCA_031761425.1). NCBI lineage: Eukaryota > Metazoa > Arthropoda > Insecta > Coleoptera > Curculionidae > Cosmopolites > Cosmopolites sordidus. Next base: position 723,456 of record JARFXV010000856.1, on the reverse strand, counting down.
TCCACCTCTAAACCGAAGTTGGACCTGAGTAAGAGAATGTTATGTATATGGTGGGGCATTCGAGAACCAATACATTTTGAGCTGTTGAAACGAACAAAAAGCTAAATTCGGAGAGGTACTGTCCCCAACTGAATCATTTGAAAACAGCCATCCAAGAAAAGAGGCCGGCAATGTTCGATAGGAAGTATATCACACTGTTTCATGATAATGCTAGGCCACATATATATATATATATATATATATATATATATATATATATATATATATATATATATATATATATACATATATGTATATATTTGTATATATATATATATATATATATATATATATATATATATATATATATATATATATATATATATATATATATATATATATATGTATATCAATGTTAATGAAACCAACAATTTTATACATATTTAAAACGTACATAATTAATATTTACCTTATTTTCAGATGGTGTCCCAAATGGAGACTGTTCTCTTCTTGACGATATATTTTACTGGAATTATTGCCGCACCTCCACTTCAACGGTCTATTAGTCAAGAAGATTCAGTTCGACAAGGCAAGAACATAGGGTTTTTCGATTATATCCAACCGGAAATCGATTATGAAAATTACGGAAGCGATGCGGATGAATATGTTATCGACGAGAACGAACTCAGTCGATCAGTACCAACTAAGAAAAACAGACGACCACAGTACACCAACTCTCCAATTTACTACATAAGGCTCCCACCTCAACCTTATATGTTTGTACCAGGTACGCATTAGCAATATTGTAAACCACTTCTACTTCTAAAACTACTTCTAAAACCTACTTCTGAATTATCGAACCACCATAGGAGGTTCAGAGTCAAAAATCTCCAATGAGACCATTAATTTAATGAAAAAACGACGGACAATGAAGAATACAGGCAGTCCTTTTAGCAGAGTCGAGTACGTTGAGCTTTGCAAAACTATAAGAAAAACATTTTTCCTTAATGCGTGAGGATGGTACAGTGTTCAGGGAACGGACGGAAATGTTGCCCGAAGATTTTATTCAAACTTATATGAGGATCAGAACCAGTCAAGAACAGCAATTCCCACTGAAGAACAAGTGCCGGATTTCCTGATGGAGGAAGTGACAAAGGCTATAGACTCGATGAAAAATGGCAAGGCTTCAGGAAAGGATAGTATAACTGTTGAGATGTTAAAAGCTGATGGTGGAACTTTACATAAAACACTAGCAAAATTATGCTCAAAATTCCTTAAAGATCAAGAAGTACCCAACTTATGGAAAAACGCAGAAGTGATTATTTTACATAAAAAAGGAGCACAAGAATATTTAAAGAACTATCGTCCAATAAGCCTCCTCTCAGTGGTGTACAAAGTTTTCACCAAGATAATATCCAAAAGAATATTAAGAAATCTTAATGACACACAACCAAGAGAGCAGGCAGGATTCAGTACAATGGACTACATCCAGGTTATATAGCAAGTCATAGAAAGACACAACGTATACACTGTGTCACTGCTTGGATTTTATCGCTTATGAAAAAGTATTTGATTCAATCTCACAGCAGGCCATGATGGATGCATTGATTAACAAAGGAGTAGAGAAAGCCTATGTAAACTTACTAGCGACAGTAACAGTCCACCTTGATGATCTTGAGGTTCGAATAATTGTAGATAAATGAATAAATGGGCGTACGCTAGGGTGACGCAATATCGCCTCTTTTCTCAGCTTCCCTGGAAGAACTGTTCCGTAATCTGAATTGGGATCAGGATGGAATAAGGATCAATGGTGCATACTTAAACCATATTAGATTCGCAGATGATATCGTTCTTCTTTCACAAAACCCACAGCAACTGCAAAAACACGTACAAGAGCTGTAAAGGGCTGGAGAACCATTTGGCTTGAAAATAAACCAGAATAAGTGTTTGTTAGTTCGTAGTGTTTCACGGATGGAAGAATACATTAGACTATTAGTTCGGGAGTACATTTATCGTTTGTATCCCGTTTGTTGGGAACGTGCAGACGTTTCGTCAAGGTCACACTTGGCATTCTCAATGCTTGTCTGAAGACTGAAAGGCTGAAGTCTGAAAGTTCCTCAGGCAAGCATTGAGAATGCCAAATGTGACCTTGGCGAAATATCTGCACGTTCTCAATAAACGGGATACAAACGATCGGATGTACTCCCGGACTAATAGTCTAAGTAATATATATCTTGGGCAGAGGATTTCAATGAAAAGAGATACCGTCCTGAAGGTGGAACGATGCGTTAAGTATGGCTGGCAGCCATTTGGCAGGCTCAACATAGTGTTTAAAAACAAACTACCAGTTTTCCTGAAACGAAAAGTTTTTTGGTCAGTGTATCCTGTTCGTTATGACATACGGAAGTGAAACCTGGATACTCACATCGCAGTCATTTCAAAAGCTTCGGTTAGCACAGAGATGAATGAAACTATGTATGCTTACTAGACGGGATAGAAAGACCTGTACATGGATCAGAGAACAAACGAAAGTGAGTGACATCATTGGAAGGATAAAGGAATCGAAGTGGAAGTGGGCAGGCCATGTAGCGAGGCGATGGGACAAAAGATGAACCAAGACGGTCCTGGACTGGATATCGCTTGATCGCAAACGTCCACGGAGAATACCGAAAACACGATGAACTGATGACATCATTAAGTATATCGGACCCGAATGACAGAGGAAAGCTCAGGACCGCGAGAGTTGGAAGCATGCTGAAGAGGCCTTCATTCTACAGTGGATTGATACAGGCTGATGATGATGAACATTCAATGGAATTAATGTTTGAAAACAATTTTGAATAAATGTCCGCCCCGGTTACATCTGACAAAGCGCATTGTGTCAATCCCATTTCCGACCACTTTTTCAAGCAATTGGGGTCTTATGTCTAGTCTTATGTCAATTGTTCTAGTTTTGTTAGCTTCTAAGGTGTCAATATCTGTATTGGTTTATCGGCATAGACCAAAGATTTAACAAAACCCCTAAGAAAATCATCTAAAGGTATTAAATAACATGACCTTGATGGCCAATTAACAGGTGCGTTCATCGAAATAATTTTCTCACCGAATTGCCCCCTCAATCAATTGATTATTGCATTGGCAGCATGACATGTGGAGCCGTCCTGTTGAAACCACATCTCCTCCAGATCAATACCATTCAAATTCCTAATTAAATAATCATTAACTATCGCTCTATAACGATCCCCATTAACGGTAGCGTGCTTTCCAGCTTTATTTTTAAAGAAATACGGCCAAATGATGCTACCGGCATACAATCCGTAACCTTACGGTGCATTTTTTTTAATACAATTATTGTTGAATCATTTGTAGATTATTTTCATTCCATATGCGGCAATTTTCTTTAACGTAACCATTAAACCAAAAATGAAATTCGTTGCTGATCAAAATTTGCCCGTTAAATTCTGGGTGTAGTTGCAATTGATTTTGCGAGCTTGAGTTTTTGAATAAGCTGGATCTTGTAATGCACCAGACTAAGATCTTGACGCAAAGTTTCCACGTAATCGAATTAGAAACTTCCTGCTCACGGCGACGAACTGATAATTTTGGATCAACAGCAACACTGCCAGCAACAGTGGCGATATTTTCTTCTGAACACAGTTTTTTTGTCTTGTTTTATTATCGAGCAATGTAAAATGCGTTCGAAATTTGTCGATAATTCGGCGATTCGGCTTTGATAACATCGCTCCGTTTGGCAATAACGTGCACCATAAAATTTGCAATAAGTTTCACTTTATAAGTTCGACGCACATAATAGTGATTTTAATAAGGTGGTGCTCTGATGTTAAACGTTCCATGAAAAATTGCCAGATTATACTAAATAATGTTCACATCAGAGGCGCACAAACTCAGTTCATTTAACAACCCCTATCGCAAATTCGGTCAGACTAAAAATTCACCCGTTATTATTGACTAGTTTTCATACACTTTAAGATCTTTCAAAGATGTGGGATTAGATTGTCTATAAACCACTAAAATCCCATCATTGTTAAACTGCAATCAGACTGGACGTTTTTTATATTCAACAAGTAATTTAAACGTTTTTTGTTACTTCTATGATAAAGTACAGTAAAATAATTGGATATATTTTACAGGATTAGGTTACGTCTCTCAACCACCACAAAATCCGATGTCTCAATTCGTCAATGTCCCAGTAAACTTCGTGTCCAACGGTAAACCCAATGGTATCTATCAATGGACGGGCGGTGTAGAAATGAATACCCCAGCTCCACCTCCACGCACTACCGCCAAACCAAAACCAGTTAAGAAACCTGTGAAACCGATAAAACCCGACTCCACAATTCACAGATTGCCAGGCCAATTCTTGTTCAATGGAAAACCAGAAGATATTTTCATACTTAGGGAATCTTACAATTCACTGTACGGCGATGTATTACAAAATCTGTATCCATAAAACATTTAGATTAAATTTAGTAACAATGAATGAATTTTTATAAATTTAGGTAAGAGGTATGAATGTATTTAATGATAGAATTTTCTGACTGTTTAGTGTATAAATTATTAAAAGCTTTACAATTTAAAAATGTCCTTATGATAAGATTTTTTATATTTTAATTTAGGTATGAAAACTATGAGATTGTATTATAATGACTATCATAACACGAAATTTAGGACAAATAGAAAAAAATTAGAAGTTGTGTTACACACTAGTATAAAAATGTATAGACTATTTTTGAATATTGTTTATAAAATAATATACTTTTAGACATGTTCGTATCAATCTTTAGAATATGACAAAAACTACTTAATTTTGTTCTGCTAAAGTTTAATTTATTTGTTAGGTCACACAAATCGGAACGATATTGTATCTCGAATTAAAAGAAATAAAAAATATGTTCATAAAAACAAATTAAAGTGTTTCATTTATTGAACTATAATATAAAAAATATGATCAACAATACAAACCACATTGAAAAAAATACAAAACTACTATTAAAAATCAATACTGACTGCTTTATATTAATATGTGAGGATCAATTGTTAATATAATGCATTCCCCCGTAAAATAGTTTAGGGCCACAACCAAAAAATCCTACCTACATGCCTTCGTCGGGTGCTCTGGACCATACAATACATACATTAGGATGTGAAAGATGCAGCTAATCGAGAAGGGATTTAGGTCATCAGTATACAGGGTGGGGGGACGTTCGTTGTTTATGAAGGCTTCCGATCTTGGTCTCCAATTGGGATTCATTTTGTCCACCTGGCATCAACTGCTCCCGCAACATGGCCCGACCTGTTCCACATCAACATCGCTATTCTTTCTACGGCATAAATCGTTTGCGTATTTCTGCATACGGTACTCGGTCTCTGCGAGAAACGCCCAGCATTGTCCGTTCCATTGCTAATTGTGTCACCCGTATCTTTCTAATCTAATTTCTGTAGTCCAGTTCCACTTTGACATCGCTATTCTTTCTACGGCATTAATCGTTTGCGTATTTCTGCATTTGGAATTCGGTCTCTCAGAGAAACATCAAGCATTGTCATTCCATTGCTTGGACAGGACAACCATCAACATCGAATCCTTTGGACCAAATCGCTTTGGAAAGAAGATAATACTATACATTTAGTGGGATCAGAAGGATGTCGTGTACAATGAGCTTCTAAAACCAGGTGAAACAGTTAATTTCGTTCACTACCGTCAACAAATGATGAATTTGAACCATGCATTGATCGAAAAGCGACCAGATAAGGAAAAGTGAATTTGCAGTACGACAACGCCCCATCACACACAGAGACACCATTTTTGCACTTGCCTGGGAACTCTTGCCCCACCCGCCATACTCACCAGGCTTGGCCCCTTCCGACTACCACTTGTTTTTATCGATGAACTTCAACAATTACGGATATGTCGAAAAATGGCTTAATGACTGGGCCACGTCAAAAGATGTACGGTTTTTCTGGGAGGGCATCCAGAAATTGCCAGAGTTTTGGTAATTCTCCCAAAATTTTCCCTTTTTACTTTTCTCCCAAAATTAAAGACTTTTTTTTAAGAAAAAATTAAGAATTATTAACTACCACACCCGGTATTATCTTTCGTCGTGTTCTGTTATCCACAGGTTTATTTTCTTTTCAAATTAGTCATAAGTCTTTTATTTATTTTTACTTATTTCCGTAGTCTTTATTTTTATTTGTCTATTTGTTTAATATGTCTGGGTAATAATGAATAAATTAATAATCGTGAATAAATAAAATCGTGAATAATAAAATAAATAAATCGTGTAATCGGGAATAAATTATCTGTCTATACAGCCAAACTTCTTCCAATCTACTATTTTGTATGGATTTTTTGTAGTAGTAAATAATTTAAAGTTGCAAATATACAATATATTCACATGGAATGAACTTGAAGTACTTAGATAACCGAAAAATTATAAGTTACCCGTTAAGCGTTAAGTATAGGATATTTCTAATGCAAATATTGTACAAAGTTTGAGAAATAGAGGAGCCATATGTAACAAATGATTTAAAACAAGCACCGCCGGAACACGCATGGTACGTTTTTTCAATCCAACTTATTTTCTACATTTGATACCATCGGATCGACCTTTTTCGAACTTTGAATCGCTTAATTCGAACCTCGAATTGCTTAATGAAGACTCGTGTCAAAGTCAAGATGAGTTGACAAGATCATTGGGAGTGACTCAACAAGCAATTTCAAAACGCCTCAAACACCGTTTGTTTGCTTGTGAACAATTGTTTGAAAGGCAAAAACGAAAAGGATTTCTGCATCGCATTGTAACTGGGAACGAAAAATGGGTTTATTCAACCCCAAGCGTCGAAAATCATGGGGATATCCCAGTCACGCTTCCACGCCGCTGGCCAAATCGAATATTCACGGCTCCATAGTGATTCTCTGTATTTGGTGGGACCAGCTCGGTGTAATGTATTATGAGCTGTTAAAAGCGTCTGAAGCAATCACAGGGAATCGCTATTGAGCCCAATTAATGCGTTTGAACCGAGCATTGAATGAAAGACAAACGGCCGCAATACAGCGAAAGAAACGATAAAGTTATTTAGCAACAAAACAATGCTCGACCCCATGTTGCGAAAGTAGTCAAAACATACTTGGAAACGTTGAAATGGGAAGTCCTAGCCCACCCGCCGTACTCTCCAGACGTTACTCCCTTTGACTTTGACTATCACCTGTTCCGATCGATGGCACACGGCCTGGCTGACCAGCACTTCCGGTCTTATGAAGAAGTCAAACATTGGATCGATTCGTAGATCACTTCAAAAGATGACCAGTATTTTTCAACGCGGGATTTGAATGCTCCCTGTAAGATGGGAGAAAGTAGTGGCCAACGATGGACAATACTAGGAATCATAAATGTATAACCAGTTTTTTACAATAAAGCCTTGAATTAAGAAAAAAAAAACGGCGGGAGCAAAGATGATACTGTACCTTTTATTTAGCACTTCAAGCAATATCATACTACCCAAATGTATTTATTACTGTTAAATAATTCCCTTGCCCCTAATGCTTCAGACATTGCATTACATTCTGTTGTGCCTATAAATATCAATAGTAGATCACTATATACTAAATCATTATATGCGTAAACATATTGTTTATCTGTTGACACTGAAATTTTTCCAAGTATATACCCAACATCCGAAGTCACTGTGTTGGTGAAACATGTCATATTAATATAACTCAGTGAAAATCGAATAACATGGCAGTTTTATGTTTGTATAGTATATACCATTTTAAACGTGTTTTATAGCTTTAATAAAACTATTATGCAACTATGTAAAAATTATCACTCTATCAATGCAAGAAAAACTAATCTACATGTTGAAAATCGTGAGAAGCATGTACATTTTTGCAAACCAACAATAATAATATCGACTGCAATCTCAACTTTTTTTTATTACATTACATAAAAATCTCAACCAAATCAAACTCAGAATTTCACATTACATTGAACCAGCACAAGATAAAAAACAAATACTACTCGGCTACTTTATTAGACGGAAAATATTTGATGCAAGGGCGTTATTATATAGGGTAATTTTTTTAGTGCGTCCGAAGTTCTAAGTTCAAATAAGACAACTAAATTAAATGCCTTGAAATTATTTATTTTATGTAAAATAATCTTCAATGGCATTAATGTTTGGACATAATTTCGGACAAATGTCCACCGCGGCTACTTCTAACAAAACACATTCTGTCAATCCAATTTCCGACCACTTTTTCAAGCAATTGGGGTCTTATGTCCGCAATTGTCCAAGTTATATTGGCTTCCAAGGCATTAATACTTGCTGGTTTATCGGGATAGACCAAAGATTTAACATAACCCCAAAGAAAATAATGTAAATGCGATAAATCATAAGAACTTGGTGCCCGATTAACAGGTACATTTCTCGAAATAATTTTCTCAGCGAATTATTTCCTCAATATATTGTTGCGTTGGCTGTATGACATGTGAAGCCGTCCTATTAGTACCACATATATTGAAACCATATATATTAGGAATAAAATAATCATACGAATTGATAAATTTGGATCTTCATCAATGCTGCCAGCAACAGAGGTGATATTTTTTTTTGAAACCCAATTTTTTGCATTGTTTTTGTTCTAATATCGCGCAGCGTAAAATGCTTTCGAAATTTATCGATAATTCGGCAAATACATCGCTCGATTGGGCGATTATGTGCACCATAAAATTTACGAAATGCTCTATAAGTTTGGCATCGATTTTAATAATATATTTCGACAATTTGCAAGTGTTGCTCTAATGTTAAAACATTCCATGATTTGCCAGACATTTGATGTGCCATGATGATTTAACAACGACCTCAATCGGAAGTTCGAAGACACTAAAAAAAGACCCTTTACCTTCGTTTAGGTATTGTTGAACACTGTTGGACCCACTATCTGCTGATAACCAGGCCGGTAGAAACTGGACACTTTCAATAAAATTGAAAAAGTTTCAAACCATTATTGGTATTTTAATCGATCCGAATATGAAAGGCAACTATACTCCACAGTATAGCTTAGGTAGAAGTCTGCATTCCAAGAAAAATGCTGGTATATTACCCTTGATAGGAGCAGTGGCGGCTCGTGGGAGATGGCGTTGGAGCGCCACCCGTCCAGCATTTATCACACTAAACAATTTTTCAGAGCAAAACACCATGTTTTATTTCCGTTCAGTTTCTTTCCTTTAACTCGTTTTCCTGGTTCACCTCCTTTATAGGGTTTCAATAGCACGAAGAGTAAAAAGGATGAAGGGAAAAGCAAAAAAATCTATTTTCTTCTACGCCCTCCCACTTTAAAAACCCACGAGCCGCCACTGGATAGGAGTATTCAATAACGAAACAGATAAGCATATACACAGTGCGTCCATTAAGTATCCGTACTTAAGATCTATCTCAGCAATCAGTCACACCATCTATTGAAGAGCGGCGTCGTTTCAGAGCTTGAACATTCTTGGACATAACCAAACCTACTTTACCACGATCGGTTGACATTTGTTGATTTTATGACGTCTTTTTTATAAGCCAAATAAGTTTGATGTACAAATAGAATCATGGAACAAAGAGCTGTTATTAAATTTAACGTAAAATTGCATCTGAAACATTCCGGTGTGCAACAAGTGTAAGCCGATGATTGTTTAAGCAGAACAAATGTTTTTTTGTGGAATAAACGTTTTTTGGATAGTAGAGTGGTGCTAGAGCAGGACAAACGTAACGGGAGACTAATTTCAGCTCGCACTCCCGAAATGATCGAAAAAGTTCACGATTTTCTAGCAAATGACCGCAATGCTTAGGAGGAGTAGAAATCACTTGTGTCAATCATTCCAGAGAGGTCATCGCAGCCGCAAGAAATGATCAAAACTTCCTGAAATTAATTGGTACGGGGGATGAAACTTGGTGCTTCTAATACGATCCAGAAACTAAGCGCCAAAGTGCGCAATAGAAGTCTAAAAACTCACCACCGGCGAAAAACACGAAAAACTTAAAAAATCAGGACAATGATCATTGTTTTCTTCAATAGCAAAGGCATCATCCACAAAGAGTTCGTTCCAACGGGTCAAACTGCAACTGGGCAGTACTATTCAGAACTCCTGAACTGCTCTGTGTTTTTTTGAAGACATTCAGACCATCCAAACAGCTTCGACGCATGCTTTGGAAGCTATTTCACAAAATCGACTAGAGCACGCATTTAAATCACTATTGAATCGATGTAAAAAATGTATCATATGATTCATATGATAAAAATGTATCATATGATAAAAAATGCCAGTTTTAATCACATTTTCCTGGACCAGTACTGATACTTAATGGACGCACTGTATATAACTTGACACATATAGAGGCAGCCGAGTAATCGAATCTGAGTTTATTCTTTTAACATCCAAGATTTGCAGGGAGGATAATTATGTGGCTGAAGAGACCTATTCTAGATGACATGACGCGACCTCACTCAGAACATTCGAACTGACCAAGAGGTGGGATGTATCTGTTTCTAGGCCTCGGTGTTTGTGACTGATGAACTAGTCAAATTCTGTTGGAGGCAGTCACCTCCCATAGATGACTAGCATTATCGCTCTGTAATGTTTCATTGAGAGCTTTTTTGTATAGAATTTTGTAATATACACTTTTGTAGACAATGACAATGGACATATATAATTACTTAATATACAAGACTGACTGAACTCCACATTTAAACTGAACTCCCATATTTGCTAACCCAATATTAAAGTATAATGACCGTAATTAATAATACAAAAGGTTTAATTTCTTACATATATAATTAGTTTTAACACAAATTTGACATCATTCTTAATATTAGATGGCAAAAATCAAATTGGAAATATATGAGGTTTAACCAAATCACTATTGAACAGAAACATTACAATAAAAAAACAGATAAATACTCATGGGACAAAGAAAATATAAGTTCACTTCCTCAAATTAGTTGACAGTGGTGAAATATTCCTTACTACTCTCAACAGTAGGTTTAATGGTTTTCTTTCCAGGGGTCCAGCCGGCTGGGCATACTTCTCCATGTTCATCAGTAAATTGGAAAGCTTGAACCAAACGAAGAGTCTCATCGACTGAACGACCTACTGGCAAGTCATTAACAGTCACTTGGCGAAGGATTCCTAAAACAAGTATTCATATAACTAAAAGTTTCTATATTATAAAATAATCACTAGACATCATAGACATCAAATGAATTATTAAAATCAAGTTTATCCACTAATTATAAGTTCAATAATATAGCAAATTAGAAAATAAATAATTTAAATATCAGATTGATCCATAAATGCATAAAGATACTTATTAATAAACACAATTAATTAAGTGGTGTGGATACTGTTAGAAGTATAAATTAATTCGGAGCTTCTATATACACGGTATATCAGAAAAAAAAAACGAAACTTCTTAAATTAAAAAAAAAAATCAATTAATTATTTTGCCAAAATTATTTATTTTCGTTCAAGCGCGTTTAACTAATGCTAACATAGATTTTTTTATATCACTTTTCGGAATCGCATTAATGGCCGTCACGCCTTCTTGGACTTTTGTAACATTGTCATAAAACGTTCCTTTTAAGCCAGGTTGAGTTTCGAGAACAGGAGATAAGCCACAGGGAGATAAGTCACGCGAATACGGTGGATGTTGAAGCACACAGACTATCCGTTTGTTTAAATCATTTGTCAAAATTTCGTGAATCATGTTCTTAATCATATTTAATTCCTCCGTTATCCATATCGCAGCCAATTCACATCGTAGGCGATCATTTTAGGCACTTTTTCCACCAACTCATCGAGATTTTTGTTTTTTTGGCCAGCCTGGCTTTGGGTTGTCTTCTAAAGCATCCCGACCATCTTGGAATCGCTTACACCACTCGAACACACGTGTCATCGATTTAAATATTTAATAAAAATTCAAATGTTTCTGCTCTTTGTTCCATTGTGCTTTTCCAACGAGGTGACAAAAGCTACTGTCACTTTTAGCGCTATAACTTGACAATCCATTGTTTATGCGGTCTCGTTTTATACAGGAGATGTAGAGCTTTCAGATTATATATTGTTTCAATAGATGCCGTTAGTAGGTTTCTGTAAATTTAAAAAGTACCCCTATTTTCTCGATATATTGTTTTATATCTATAAGAAAGTTGGTAGGAAATTTCTGTTCTGTGCTCTTTTAACCGCTTGTAAACGAAAATCTGTGTTGAATTAATAATATATATTTACATATTAATTCCATGGTATTGACAATGTTTACATTCGGATTCATTGTGATTTGCTTGTCAAGTTGATTGAAATTAAAAATGCTGGTCGATAACATAGATTTACGCCATATTATGGTTTCAAAAAAAACAAAAATGCTGTCCAAACAAAAAAACAAGATCCGTGCCGTTTACGGAGAGGATTCTGTTGGGAAGATCACGTTACAAAAGTGGTTTGGTCGGAGCCGAGATTTTGCCCTGAAAAACCGGCGTCGCTCTGGTCGTCGTTCAAGCTCTGACGTCATGGAAATAAAGACCAAAATAGCCAAATATCTACATACCACGGTCTGTAGATAACTGATTAATTAAATATTAGCAAATCGATCGTTTTTGCCCATCTAAAAAAAATTGTGTATGACTGCCTATCAATGTGTGGGTTCCTCATGAATGATGTAAAATGGTCCTTTATGAGCATAATCTGCTGTATCGAATCTCTTCGTGCGATCTTATGCTAATAAAATCCGAGGCTATTTGTGAGCTGGATGGTAACTGGTGATGAAAAGCAGATTGAGTACAACGTGCAACGAAAAAAATCATAGTATTTGGCAGGATCAGTGCTTTTATTTATGGCAAAAGACGGCCTTTGCATTTGGTGGGATTGAAAGGAACCCAAACATTTTGAGTGTCTTCCACGCAATCAAACCATCAACACCGACCTCAACTATTCCCAAATAGATCGGATGAAAGAAGCAATAAAAGAAATTCAGCCAGGATTAACAAAAAAGAAAGACGTCATGTTTCCACCAACCACACATTTCAATCAGAACACGGCAAACATTGTTGAGCTCCAATTGGGATGTTTTGCTCCATCCACCTTACTCATCGGACATTGTACCTTCCAACTACCATATATTCCGCTCCCTCCAAAATTGTTTAAACGGGAAATCTTTTAAAAACGGAAGAAGAGATAAACAAACAACCAGTTGACACTTAGTTGTAATAAAGATGCTAATTTTTGTTAAAATGGCATTATGGAGCTACCATTACATTGACAGTTATAAATAACAATGATAATTACATAATTGAATAATCTGCTGATTCTAACATGGTTAGCGAAACGCGCTTTGAGATGTTAATAAAAAGTGATTTGGTGTTTAGTGGTAAATTTTTTCCAGTTCAGTATCCAATGTTAGACTATTTTTAAACAAATCAAAGGTAAAAATACTATATCATTCCTCAATAATTTCCAATTTTTTTAATGATTTCCAATATTACATATTCCATAAAACATATTACATTCCAAATAAGAATAAGTTTGTTTTTTCGAAAACCACTAAAAGCACTTCAAAGTTAGGTGTCAGACAAGGTCAGAAAATTTTAAAAATTATTTTATGTCGATTTACGATTTCTTCCCATATCTTCAAAACGCCTTTAATTAAACAGGTTAAACTGGACACAATAAGTGATCCCCAGAATCAGAATGAATAAGAAAACTCGTTCCACCTTAAACAAGAAACGCAGAGCTAAAAACGAGGAACTTGTAAAGCAAATTAGAGCAGTTCAGCTCTGGCAATATCGCCAATGAATTTTAAAGCTGGACTTCAAACTGCATCCTTACAAGATCGAGTTGATACAATATTTAAAACATTCACTGATATGCTACCGAAATGTCTCACTAAACTGGAAAAGAAAATTAGAAGTAATTCTTTTTAGAAGTCTCAGTATCAGCATAATAGGCATGCCAATAAATATTGCCGGTACTTGAACAGATGGAGGTCCCGATTTAAGCATCAATTATTTAATTCGCTAGAGCTATGTGCTTGGGTGGTTATGTTATCCAGTTATGTCAACTTAACTGCTAGATTAGAAAAGTACCAGCAAAGCTTAGGTGCACATCCCCATAATGTTATTTTTGAAAAATAATTCCCCCATGTTTTTTCTTTACTTTCAAATAACTTTTTGTGGTCTGACATGGAAGTTATTGGCATGATTGACAAGACATCATTATACAAGTTATACAAATGGTAAAACATGAGTCTTTTACGCATCAAATTTCCAGATCAAGTAATTTCGAATATGAAAAGTTCGTCACCAAGATCATGAGTGACTTTTTTTTTTCCTTTGGGCCATCAATTCTTCTATTGGAACTAAACTTGAAGAGATTTACCACTAAACACCAAATAACTTTATTTGAACTTCTCAACGCCCGTTTCGCTAACCATGTTAGCATTATCAGGAGATGATTTAATGAAAAATTATTTGATATTGATATATTGGTGATTTAATGATTAAATCATCTCCTGATGATGATCTCTGATGATCATATCATCCTGATCATATCTCCTGATGAAGATGATAACATGGTTAGCGAAACGTGCGTCGAGAAATTCGAATAGTGATTTGTAAGTTATGTAAGTTATTCGGCAATAAATTGTTTTTTATTATTAGTACTATTATATAAAAATAGTTTGCTTGTAAAACAAAAGTAATCACTAACTACTTTCGAAAATAACTTCTACCCACGATATTTGCACAATTTTATAAACATGTAGTGAGCCAAATAGATTGGCAATAGACTTACAACGGTAGAATCTGTTTTTAACAGATTTCTTAATATTACTACAGCAGTTGACATAAAATGGCAGCGAAAAGATTTTTACGATATGATTATATTATATTATATAAATATATAATAGAAAACAGTTGGAAGCGTATTTGTGAACGTAAAAGAAATGTATCCCACCTTTTCCATCAATAATGAACAATCCACGGAAAGAAATACCGGTAGATTCATCTAAAACACCATAAGCTCTTGAAATGGCCATGCTCTTATCAGCCAAAAGTGGAATGTTCATTTCACCTAGACCACCTTGTTTACGTGGAGTATTAATCCAAGCCAAGTGTGAAAAATGACTGTCTGTGGAAATTCTACAAAATTCCATTATTATAAAGTGTAAAAATAGACGCGTTCGTTGGTTTTTAAATGAAATATACTTACCCAATTACTACAGTGTCGATCTTCTTAAATTCTTCGAAGCGATCAGAGAAGGCGATAATTTCCGTTGGACATACAAATGTGAAATCCAAAGGATAAAAGAAAATAACAACATATTGACCTATTAAAAAGAAACAAACTGTTAACTTAATGCAGGAATACAAAGTGTTTATTAAAAAAAACATTTTAAAAAAACGATCAGCATATAATTGTTATCTGTTAACAAATAACGCAAATAAAATACCTCAGCAGGCTGGATTATTAGCTATATAATGTAAACACTAAAGTAACAGACTAAGACGTTTTTGTATCTATATTGGGTTTATCTGCAATAACAGCAAAATTATATCCTTTAAAATTAAGCCAGGAAAAACATTGCCGTGTCGAATATTTGAAATGTTTTGAAGATTTAACATAGTACTTCCATAATCGACCATTGTATCAATAAAGGTGAAAATTATGACAAAAGAGAGAGTTCTGAACGACCACAAGCAATTACAAGGCGAGAAAATTAACTAATTTTGAGAATCGCTTCCAACTCTGCCATATCTCCCAGCGTCATCATGCAGGAAGGTATCCAAACAAATCCCCGTAATATCCAACATCTGCTCAGGGAAACTCAATGGAGTCAGGGGAAAAAACACCGCTTACCCCTTCTCACAAGACAGTTTGGTTATGGTTTGCGGCAGCCCTCGGATTTTCAAAAAAATCTTCTATAGCGTTCATAGAAAATAGATTAAACGCTGAGATTATAAAAATATACTTAATGTTTAAAAATTGAACTGAACGTAAAATTTTGAAGATTTAACAGGGCTGGAGTTTGTTTTCCAACATGCGAACGCTCCAATCTATAATACAAAACTTATTTTTAACATTGGTTTCAAATCAGAAATATAGATGTTCTGGAATGGCCAGCCCATTCTTCAGATTTGTACATAAGAGATAATATTTGGGGTCTTTTATTAAGAAAGGTTTTCAGCAATTATAAGCAATTCCAAACAAAACAAAGAACAGATGAAAAGTGCAATTTTAACCGTCTGCGACGAAATTGACCAAAAGCAAATTCAGCCACACTTCCAAACAATTGCTAGAAGAATTGTTTAAGGTAATTCGGCTTAATGGAGGATTTACGAAGTATTAATGGAGGAAAAATTGTATAAAGTATAATACATTTTTATAACGCTTATCTTTTTGTCACAGTACGAAGTAAGAAAATAATTGTAAATATCAAATCTAGGAACTAGAACAAGTTTTGTCCACATTTATATGGTTTTCGGTTATGTCGATTTTTTTCGCAAAATTTGAGCGTTTATTTTCATAACAAAATAAAATATCTTAATAATCAAAGTATTGGCCATCGTTAGCTGTCACTTTTTCTCATCTTTCTGTCAAAGATGGATTACGCGCGAAAAGAACTTTTGGTTTTTTGAGATCAACCATTCAAGTCAAATTTTCACTTCTTAGTAAGAATTAAGATAATATATAAGAAGGTATTCCAATCCTGCAACCATCTCAAGCGTATCCAAGGATTCAATTTCAACTTTTTATAGCGTGTCGATTTAACAGTTTGAGGTTCAAATCCTCACCATTGTTATATTTTTTTTGTTCAGAAATAGTATTAAAACTATTCTATTAATTTCTGATAATTATTTAGTTGTTATTGTTATTTTTTCAGTCTCTAGTGTTAAATAGTTAGTAAAATAAAAAAATGTACGTCATTCATCATACACATTTGTTTTTTAATTGAAACAGCCTGCAAGAATGTAAGTGTTGTTCTGAAAAATCGCGCTCCATCGATGGAAATAGGTGTTAGTCCGACGGGGCTAAGTCCGGTGAATACCCGTGTGGGGTAGAACGTCCAATTTAACGTTTTCCAAATAGTTTTTTACACATTTTGCGATATGGGGCCGAGCATTATCGTGTGGAAAAATTACTTTATCGTGTCTTTGGACGTATTTTGATCGTTTTTCCTTCAATGCTCGGTTCCATTATATCAATTGTCGGTATCGATCGGCAGTAATTGTTTCGCCAAGTTTCAGCATTTCGTAATACACAGCTCCCCTACTATCCCACCAAATACACAGAAAAACCTTCTTTCCATGTATATAGCGCACTGGTTGTGATGTTGAAAGCTGGCTTGGGTTTACTCATGATTTTCTGTACTTTATCACAATAGTCAAAATAGATCCACTTTTCATCATCTGCCACAACTCGATGCAAAAAATCTTTTCTTTTTTATCTGGCAACCCAAATTTCACAAGTGGTTTTTCGCCTTTCAATGTCTCTTTGCTTCAATTCATGTGGACCCTATTTTTCTTCCTTCTGGATCTTTCCTAATGCGTGTAGAGATTCGGAAAGGGTGGATTAGGCAACATTCAATGCTGCCAATTATTTCAACGTACGAGTTGAGTCTTCAATTAATAATGCTTGAAAATCTGCATCTTCAACTTTTTCTTTTGGGTTAGAGCATGTCTATGTTGGGTTAAAGCTTCAACAAATAATCAATAACTTTCAGCAGCCGTTTTCTTCAAATGAAAAAACGCTATTAGACGTCCCCGCAAAAAGTATTTTTTAATACATAATTCGACATATTCAAAACTATATTTTTTACACAATGACAATTAATAACGAACTGGCTTTTAATAGTGTATGTTTACGCTCCAAAACGCCATTAATCTATACTAACAATTGTATTAGAAACACCATCTCTTAGCTAAATCGACATTATTAACCCGAAGACCTATTATATACATATACTTCACAATATGCGACCTCTACATTATCACCTTATATACCTGTTACATTATGTCTTGATAAATGTCACCATTGCCTGTCACCTGATAAATTTACACAATTAAGAGTGTTATGTAAAAGTTCTAAAAACATTTCAACAAAATGAACGTAATTTCAGTTCACCAAATTTGGCCCAAACCAAAATGTTGGTTTTCTAACAGCAACTCATAGTAGAACGTACCCTAACAGTGTCACCAGAACTTGGAATAAAATTACCAGACTGAATCATGATTTAATCATCAGTACATAAGATACAATATAATAATTTATGCAATCTCTAGAAATCAGTATAAAGTACAACAAAACTAATGATGGCTTGGAACTACAAAGAAAGCAACATATTTACATAAAATATAATTTACATAATATGCTATTTACATAAAATGTAAAACATTTTGAAATGAAATTAATTGAAGTATATTTACCTTTGTAATCTTCTAATTTAATATCCTTAAACTGGCCGTTCACGACAGCGGTGCCGCTAAAAGATGGAGCCGGTTGTTGTAGTGCTGGAGTCATTGTTAGGTTTTCTGAAAAGAAAAAAAATCAGAAATTAAAATGACAAACGATGATATTTTTATTTTTAAAGATTTAATATTTTTCCAATATGGTAAATTTTGGAATTTACGAACTTTTTGAACTATAATCCATATTTGACATTTTGAATTGACAAAATAATATAAATTAAACGTCAGATCTAGTAAAGACCGCTAAAGTCAAAAAAAAAGGCCGCTTGGTACGGCAGAATTTATTGTAATATAAAATAAAGTTCAATTCTATGTACGTTCTGATGAAAAGGAGTTAAGAATAAGAGTTCAAAATAAAAAAAGATTATGTTAATGAAAGTTTACTCTTTTATTTGTAAAAATCTAAAAATAGTAAGTCACATGATTTGCACATACATTTTTACTAATTGTATATGTGGTATGACTGGTCGAAGTCTTGAGTGATTGCCCTGGCGGCGAGCAACTAATTAAACCAAATTTGAAAATATGTTTACAACGCGCCTTACAGCCAGTTATACAATGTAAGTATAAACCAAGTATACACGGCGAACAGTTATACTCGGAATAAGTTATATCAGGTATTATTCTCGGTATATCTGGTGTTGATCTGTTGCCTACAACGCCTTTAATTATAACTAAAATAAGGCTGTAGTAGTTCTAATACGTCAAAATAGTAGGTGGAATTGGGCCATCGTTGACAGTTGAAGGTGTGGGAAATTATAGCATTTTATAAGCTTAACCTGAACGGTTAAGCGTGAACGGTAAAAACGTGAACGGTTTGGAAATTATAAAAATATTATTGATTGATTGGTCCGTTACTTTGTGATGGTTAATTTTTGAAATCGAATAAAACAATTTTATACTTTGTTATGTACCACTTTTATTTTTAAATTTACGTGACTATAGTTTCGTAAAACGATTTACAGTATAGCACCAAAAAGCAAAAAAATTAAACAATTTAGAAGCAATTGAAATTTGTAAACATATAAAGACCCGTCTAGATAGCTATTAAATGATCAGACAGATCTCTTGAATTCCCTACTATTTAAAATATTGTAAAGAAATTAACCCCAATAAAAGTGTAAAATTAGGTACATAGGATAAACAGCTGTAATACCTTAGTTTTAAAGTAGTGCTCGAGAATGTAACATCGTTTAGAAAACAATACTCACACAATATAAAAATAAAAGTGAAAGGTAATAAAATATAAAATTGTTTTATTCGATTTATAAAAATATTGTTTCATCTTATTAAAATGGAGAAAAAGCGGTGCAATAATTTCACGATTGACGAAATTGTTCTGTTAGTGGATTTGGTTGAAGTAAAGAAATTGTCGGTACGTATAAAGTTGTCTTACATAGTAACAGTGCCGGTGATCCCCACATTATTCTATTTCAGAGTGCAAGAAAACAGACACCCTTTCTAATAATACCAAAGATATAAACTGGAGACTGATTGAAGGAAGGTTCAATGCAGTTTGTGGTACAGGAAGAACTGCCAAAATGTTGTGTAGCAAATAGGATTCGTTAAAAACATCAATAAAGAAGGAATATGTGGAACAGAAACAATATATGTACAAAACAGGTGGGGGCCCAACGAGAGAAATAAAGTTAGATGGTGTAGGGTGCTGGCTTTGATTGGTGTTGGGGTAACGGCATTGTATTATTCTGATGTTGGTATGGTTTATTTTATGTTTTTATTCATTCAATTATTTTGTCTTGTGTATATATTTTATAGTAAATACAGATTTGCCAGTTGCATATATATATATATATATATATATATATATATATATATATATATATATATATATATATATATATATATATATATATATATTTATTTATATATATACACATAAAATGGATGAATCCGAGTAGGTTAACTGGACAAATAGGATAAACAGGAGTAGAGCTAAAGTAGAAATAATTAAATGGATTGCTGCAATTAAAGAGGACCTAAGATCAGCAAATATTACACAAAGTGAAATTCAGGATAGAGGCTGTTTCAGACACAAGGTTAACATTTGGAAGGTTGGCCAAAGAGAAAAATGTAGGAGGACTGGAACAACTCTTAGAAACGAAAGAAAAATGCTTGGAAGAAAAAAAAACCAGTTGGAAATGAAAATATTGAATGCTCAACTTAAAAGAGAAGAAAGTAACAGCCATCTTAATTAATTTTATTTGCCAACCACACAGGCATTCTATGTTTATAATTATGATTTATTAATAGATGTGAATATTACATAATTAGCTAGCATCATAGATAACAAAAAAATAGTTAGCATTAAGGGGTTTTATTTATTTTAGAAATTGACGAAGTTATGGCTTCGAACCAGACTAATCTTCGCCACTCCTAATGCGCTGGCTAATTGCACGCTGTCTGGAGCAGAAGCCAAGTTACTTTAAGAAGAAGAAGACTACTACTGTATTAACCTTTTTACTCGGAAGGTATGAAAAAATACCGTTAAAGAGCAGCACGGGTAGGTAGTTTTCAAAATGAAATTAACAGAAGATGATTTTTTTTTATTATTATTTCAATACACAATAATCACACAGCAAACCTCACCAACAGTGACTCACAAAAGTGTTCATACACTCTACATTTTATAGTTAATTGGTAATAAATAACATATATTAATGAAATAAAAAATATAGATGTATAGAAACTGATTCATCACAATCTTATCTACACAGAAAATAACTATTGAAAAACACGGCTCACAAAAGTCTTCATACATTAATGACAAAAATAAAAATAAAAAAAGTAAATTCTAAAAACAAATTTAATACTTCGTGGGACATTTATAACGGCCTGCAATCGTCTAGGCATAGACAAAACTAAATTTTCTGTACTACTGCTGGAATCATAGACAATCCAAAGAGATCCAAAGCTATTCTAAGGCTGCGTATATATGTTATTGTCCATCGCATTTCTGCAACTCGTATGCGCCACTCCACTTGTTCCCAGATATGTTCAATTGAATTTAAATCCGGTGACTGAGGAGGATGATCAAGGATTTTGGGGACATTATAAAGTATCCACTGCTTCACATTTTGGGCAGAGTGCTTAGGGTCATAGTCTTGTTGTAGTATCCAACGTCTGCCACGACCTAAGCGATCAACACTAGGTAACAAGTTAGCACGCAACATTTCAATATATTGTATCGAAATCCAAACCATAACACTGCCGCTTCCATGCTTCACTGTTGGTGTCATATTTTCAGGTTTTACCTCGTTAACCTTCCTCCAAACTTTACCTCGTCCATCACACCCGTAAATATTGAACTTACTTTCATCAGTAAACAACACCTGTTTCCAAAAATTAACAGTTTCGTCTTGATACTTCAAAGCATAAGTTTGTTTAACGTTTAACATAACGTTTTTGTTGATTCCCTTTTGAAATGAAAGGTTTTCTTCTAGACGTTCTTCCGTTATAACCATTACTTTTCTGCGCACATTTTCAGAATGTACTATTTTATAGTAGATGGTGCCATCTCGGACGTTAAGGTCGAAGCACTCTTTTTGGGATTTTTCTTTACCTTTTTTATTAACAAACGGATATCACAATTACTTCATACTCTTGGTCTTCCGGATCTGGGTTTATTACTAATATTACCGGTTTCTCTATATTTTTTCATAATCGACTGTACTGTAGCTCTGTTTTTTCTTACAGTTTTAGCGATTTCAGCGTTAGACTTTCCGTCTTCCCGGAGTTTAACAATTAAATTTCGTATTTCAACATCTATTCCTCTTCTTTTATTATTCATAATCAACAGAATTGTATTATATTTTTGTTGACAGTCGCCTACTTTGTTTAATGCCTGAAACTGTATGAAGACTTTTGTAAGCCGTGTTTTCAATAGTTATTATTTTCTGTGTAGATAAGATACACATATTAATAAATATGTTGCGAATGATGAAAGATAATCAGTTTCTATAGATCTATATTCATATTTTATTAATATATGTTATTTGCTGCCAATTAGCTACAAAATGTGGACTGTATGAGCACTATTGTGAGTCACTGTATATAATTTTTTGGTAGTATATCACTGTCAGTAAAAAATATTGTCAATGTATCATTGACAGATACAAAATATATTTACTCACTATCTTTTATAGTATTATATGGAAATTAATATAAATTATTTTTAGATTCGCTTTGAAAACGGGAAGAGAAGATCCCCTGAAACGTTAGCGTTTAAAAGTTTGTATTTATTTCAGAAAATTTTGTATTTTGTAATTTTTTTGTTCGTTAAGCATATTTATTACAGAAAAGAATCGCTGAGAAATTTGATTCCGTTTTGTTTTTTATCCAGTGATTTTTTTATTTATATAAGAACAGATATTATTGATATTTTTTCGAGTTTTAGTTCGTGGTGAAAAAAAAAGGCCAAAGACCGTATTGTCCGCGATCTAAAACAACGGTTGGCATGTCACAGTTTGCCTGTTTGTGGTACTAAAAGCGTTTTAGTCGAGAGGTTAGTTGATAATTTTTTTTGTTGACAGGACGTTATACTATCGTGATTATTTCAATATTTTGCATTAATTTTGTTATTTATGTTTTCTTATATTTAAGAGTTAAAGAATGTATCGCGAATGGCAATGATATAAAAATTATTGTTGAAATTGATAATGGTAAAAGTTTAGAAGAATTTCAACCGCCCCAGATTCTACCGGAATTAAATAAGTAATAAAGTATTAACTGATTAATTTTTATCATTTTTTTTCTGTTGTCAAGATCATTTTGATGTAAGTATTTTAATATAATAATGTAATTAATATAATAATTTATTTTTAATATAATAATATAATAAATATAATGCATAGAGTTAGATCTAAGAAATTTTTAAGAGATTTTTAAGAACTTTTTTTCGGATTTGGAGTAGCCAAATCAACTAAGAAAAATCGTGATAACAAAAAAAAATTTCAATAAATAATTTATAATGATCTACTAATCAATTTGTATATTGTTATCGAATATTTTTTGTTTTATTTATTGTTGAGTTAGATCTAAGAAATTTTTAAGAGATTTTTAAGAACTTTTTTTCGGATTTGGAGTAGCCAAATCCAAACTAAGAAAAATCGTGATAATAACAAAAAAATTTTTCGATAAATAATTTATAATGATCTACTAATCAATTTGTATATTGTTATCGAATATTTTTTGTTTTATTTATTGTTCCAAATTTTTAAGTTAAATATAACTTATAGCCTGGTCACCGTAACTTTCGCGTGACATCCTACAAATAATTTAATTATATTTAATAAAAATATTATTTTTCTTATTTTTATTTACATTATTATTTTTTTTAACTCACATTGATGCTTTAGCGCCTCTAAGTTAAGCTGAATTGAACCGAATGACATTTTTGAAAAAATCCGTGACCATAAAATACCCAGACCAGGTATACTACCCGAATTGGCCTCTGTGAGCCTTTACAAATTACTGAACTAAATTAGTAACTAACAATGTTTTTGGACTAAACTTCGACAATTTTGACAGTATATACACAGGTAGAAACTGTTGACAGTTCAATGTGTTAACCCTTTAACATAATGACGTCACAAACATGGCAGCCAATCGTGGCGCTTTCGTAATCACGTACGTGGTTTTATTTAAAATTTTATAGATTCATATAGATAATTCATATATAATTAATTGTATTTTTTTAGCTTTTCGCATCGATTATCAATATTATATATGATAAAGTTTTAAAATAAAGGAAAAAAATCGATAATTATTTTTTATTCAGAACCCCATATAACACGAAGGATAGTCAAGGTTTTGAAAAAAGTGGGCATTAAAGTAGTCTACAAATTATGTAAGACGTCCTGGGTAATTCTAAGGATAAGGTAGCCCGACATAAAAATCGGAGATTTATGAAATTAATTGTCAAGACTGCATTCAAAAGTATGTTGGGCAAACATACTTAATAAAAGATCTATATTAATCAGATATAAACAACATATAGCCCACATTAGATATGGAAGAAATGAGAAATCTTGTGTTGTACAACATACACTCGAACTTGATCATAATATAAAGATTAGTAACTTAAGACTGTAAATAATAGGACTTTGGATGTATACGAAAGCATTCAAATAGTAAAATATAAGAAAACTAATATTAGGGGCGGTTGTCATATATATCAAACATAATTTCATTTTTGGAATTAGATTGCATCACCTCCTGATGATGTTAACATGATTAGCGAAATAGGCACCGATAAGTTAAAAAAAATGATTTGGTGTTTAATGGCAAATCTCTTTGAGTTTAGTGTTTCACAGCAAAGATTCAAATAGAATTGATATATAAAAAAACAAGGGATTTTTCCTTCCAATCGAAAATCAAGGTACAAATAATAAATAGATTTTACTTAATTTTCGTTCGTTTCAATTTGAAGAGAAGCCAAAACGAAATAAAATTACTTGAATGAAAGCAACATTACGTATAATGTTTCATTTTTGTCCGATATTTTTTTGTGTTTCCATTATCAATAGCCGCACAATTAGAATAATTACCGCTAAGCCATCTAAGCTATTAAAGTTGAAGAGATTTACCACTAAACACCAAATCACTTTTTTTAACTGCTCGACGCACGTTTCGCTAACCATGTTAACAATATCAGGAGATGATTTAATCTAATTCTAAAACTAAACTATGTTCAATATATATGAAATAGATAATATTTATATTTTCATACATATATTGTATTTGCATGAAAATATAAATATTATCTATTTCATATAAACAGAACATAGTTTAGTTTTAGAATTAGATTAAATCATCTCCTGATGATGCTAACATGGTTAGCAAAACGTGCGTCGAGCAATTTAAAAAAAAGTGATTTGGTGTTTAGTAGTAAATCTCTTCAAGTTTAGTGTTTCACACCAAAGGTTCCAATAGAAGAATTGATCTAAGAGAGATATGTATATTTGTTTCTATATTATATATATACCCTTCCATTTTGTCATTAATTTTCATTGTTTTTATAAATGTAATAAAAAAGTAAAATTACTATTCTTCCAGAATACTAAAAATGTAAAGAAAATTCATTATGTATCGTCCATTAACTAACAGTTATTCAAGGTTAATTATTTTCCTTTCTTTCGAATGAAGTGTTTAACATTAATCAACTAATCATCTAAGAATATAACGTAATATAAAAATAGAGTGCAATTTAATCGTTTGATTAAAATCAATCTAAAATAACTTATGATTCAATAGATGATTTACCCAAAATAATCTGATCCAATCAATACTGCCGGATTTATTTTTTGTTTTCAAATAATTATCGTCACCTTTACTATTTTGTTCTACTTACTACTTCGCGTGTTTTAAGAGAATTAATGTAAATTGATTTTTTATATGAAGCATTGAAATCGGTCAGGGCCACATCTATTACACTTCATTATATTTGTAAGTTTTTAATAACGAAAAAAAAAATAATTGGTCTGCAAATCAACTCAAATATTGTATAGGCGCAAAATTATAATAGTTATCAAAACTATTTGTTATGAAACTCATTAATCACGAGAATGATAAATTAAATTGTTTACAGGAGCATTTTCATTAGGAGAAAAATAATCTACATTACGATACGATATTTGTCGATCGTACAACGAGGGATTAAAATTAATGTTCAAAATTTTAATTTCCATTATATATTGAGTGATATAAAAAATGAAATACTCAGAAGAGTGGTCGATTTCTTTTTGCCAACATACAAGGCGTACAATAATAAAGTAATGAGACTGATAAATACATTTTTTTTTCAAATAAAAGTACAATTCTACACTGTCTCCTTCAAAGTAGTTGCCTTGGGAAGCAACATTGTTGGAAACGGTTTGCCCGCTCTTTATAGCGATGCTGGAACTCAGACACAAAAATCGTAACCGACCAGCTAAAGGCGATTCCTTTTGTCAGTGTCATGTTCTTCAGTGCCTCAAAATTAAATTCCTTGAGGTCAATTTTCAATTTTAGAAAAAGGAAAAAATCTCAAAGACTCAATTATGGTGAATACCGGGGCTGCGGAGCTACGCTGATATTTTTAAGATTGTAATCTATGTATGACAACGCGTATTGTCATGATGTTGCACCCAAGTGTTCTTGATGTTCGGTCTCGCACGAATGGCCCTTTTTCCAAATCTCTTAAGATCCTCTCGGTAAGAATTTTGGTTTTGACTTTTAGGCACAAATTCTGTGGACTATGGCTATCAAAAAGTAAATCAGTATGCTTTTGATCTTTGATTTACTTATTCTAGCTTTTTTTGACCGAGGTGAGATTAGAATATGCCATTTCTGGATCTAACACTTCGTTTCCGGATCGTATTCAAAAATCCAAGACTCATGACCAGTAAGAATACGTTCCAGAAAATGAGAGTCATTTTCAATCCGACCGAAAAAATGTGCGCCCAAAGATGTGTCATCTCTTGTTACCCTTTGGACCCTGTGAAAGGTTTTTCAGAACCATTTTCACGCAGATATTCTTCATCGCCAATTCATTGGTACCAAAATCTGATAAACGATAGTGCGAGTCAAATTCAACACTTCCCCAATTACTCTGACCTTCAACCATTTAATCACTTCTTGAAAAAACTTGATGACGCACCGTTGCTTGAAATTGCTTTCACTCATTTTCAGAATGCACTAGAAAAATCCGATTCGCAACAATTACTACGGACCACTAAATGACTAGGGAGTACAAAGTCATGAGAAACCAACAGTGTTGTCAGATCGTTCGCTACGCCCCAAGCCTCATTACTTTGTTTACAGACCTCGTAAGAAGTCCCTTTTTCCTTACATTTTTTGCATTTATTTCCTGTTATAGTATCTATGTTTTACTAAACTTGAAGAGATTTGCCACTAAACACCAAATCACTTTTTTTGAACTTCTCGACGCACGTTTCGCTAACCATGTTAGCATCATCAGAAGATGATTTAATCTAATTCTAAAACTAAACTATGTTCTATTTATATAAAAACCCTACCTAACGAAGCGTGTAAAAATCATCAACCGTGAAATTTACTAAACCCTACGTTAATAATTGAAAAAGTTGACTGAACGGAATAGGTCCTTTATCTCGGTTCATGATTTTCTTACATTTCTCTATTTGAATGCTTTCATATGCATCCAAAGCCTTATTATTATTAACACTTTTAATTAGTCTTAAATTACTAATATCTATACTGTGGTCGTGTTCGATTGCATGTAGGGCAACAAAATTTTTCATTTCTCCCATATCTAATGTGGTCAATATGTTCTTTATATCTTGTCAATATGGATCTTTTTGTTTGCCCAATATACCTTCGATCACAGTCTTGACAACTAATTTCGTAAATCCCCGACTTTTCATGCTGCTCTACTTTATCATTTGGATTACCCAGAACTTCTCTTAATTTATTATATGGTTTGTACACAACCTTAATGTCCCCTTTTCTCAAAATTTTGTCTAGCCCTCTTGGGCATCAAATGGTATTACCATGAATTTATTTGTGTTCTGATCCTTTTGAAAAGTCGAAGATTCTTTCAATATTTTTCCGAACATATGTTTTCTAATTAATTTATGTACAATGTTCTTATTATAACCATTTACTTCAGATACCTCCCTAATTAAATTTCATTATTTGTTATAATTATCTTTATTTAAAGGAAAATTGATTAATCTATTTACCATAAAATTTAAACTAGCCATCATATTTTGAAAACTATGATTTGAATCGTTAGGAATGTATCTCGGAGTGGTGGTGTTTTTCCTAAAAATATCAAAATCTAATCTATTTTTATTGTTTCTAATGACTAAAACATCCAGAAATGGTAAATTATCGTTGTTTTCGAGTTCATGCATGAATATTCTATTTTGGGATTTACTATTTAAGTTCTTAATAAAATCATCTACGTTTTCATTTTTCGAATCGAAAATGGCAAAAACGTCATCCACATATCTTAACCATACCTTCGGAAAGTAACTGCATTCATCTTTTGCCTCGGTTTCAAATTTACTCATGAATAAGTTGGCTAAGAACGGTAACAGAGGATTGCCCATTGCCGTTCCTTCTTGTTGTTCGTAACACCTGTTATTAAGCTGTATGTTGGAGAATCAATGGCTGATACAATTGGCCTCATTGTATTTTGCTATTTAGAGAAGGCGAAATAAGACTGTTACAAGATTTCAATGTATCTTTGACTTCGTTAATCATTTTTGACAATGGATTACAATGCAAGTTTCAATACCGACTGCCATATCCTCCAAAGCCCTGCGGGATGCCGAT
This sequence comes from Cosmopolites sordidus, assembly GCA_031761425.1. Classification (NCBI taxonomy): domain Eukaryota; kingdom Metazoa; phylum Arthropoda; class Insecta; order Coleoptera; family Curculionidae; genus Cosmopolites; species Cosmopolites sordidus. Next base: position 694,643 of record JARFXV010000856.1, on the reverse strand, counting down.
AAAACAAAATTGAGGCCTTTTTTTAATTAATTTAAATTAATTTAAAAGCTCGATTTTCTGGATTGTCAAACGTCTGAGTTGAAAGATTTTCTATTATGTTGATACTCTTTTCTATGTTTTACTAAAAAAATAGTAAAACTGTATAGTAGTGTTGCAATTTCTATGTCACTTACTAAAGGGTGTCTTAGAATGTTTTTCGGTTTTGATACTTAAAAATAAAACATCAGAATTAGTTCAAACTTGTTTAATTGCTGTTAAATTAGTCATTTTTGAATTGTTATTTATGAAAAACAACCACCCGTAAATGCGCACCATCCGCTTCTTCACACGCATTTAGCCTGGAACTGAAATTTTCAATCATTCGCAGGGGCATCGCTCTCAGAATCGCGTGGATTTCGTCCGTTATTCTTTGCTTTAAAACATTAAAGTTGGGTGGTAATGGGTTGAAAATCTAACTTTTTTAAGTTGCCCCATAGGAAAAAATCAGCATGTGTTAAATCTGGACTCCTCGTTGGCCAGTTGATGTCCCCTCGGCGACTAATCACTCTTTCAGAAAATAAATCGTGAAGAACTGCTAAAGAATCATTCGTAACGTGGGAGGTTTCTCCATCTTGTTGGAAAAATGTGTCGCGGTTGTAACCAATGTGGTTTTGCATTTCTGGAGCCAAAAAAGTCCAGATCATATGGCAATAACGGTCAGAATTAATACTCGGAGCGCGATCACGGTTATCCTCGAAAAAGTAGGAGCCGATAATTCCTTCGCTTGATATGACACCCCAAACGACAATCTTAACCTTGTGTAATGGTTTCTGGTGCAGTTCCAGCGGATTGTCGGGCGCCCAATATTTGCTATTTTGTTTATTCACGTGGCCATTGATGTGGAAATTCGATTCATCAGAAAACCATATGTTATTGAAGCTCCTAAAATGATTTTTCATTATCCTGCAGAATTCGACTCGTTTAGTTGGACCATCGGGCTTCACCTCTTACACAATAACAATTTTGTGGCGGGTGGAATAATACGATGAATCTGTGCAAATGTGGAAAAGCTGCGCGGAATCGCAAAGACTGTCGTGGATCGTCTCTAATAAACGCGAACGCGGTCAACATTCGTGCTCGTTCTTGATATCTTTTCATGCCCTGTTGATTTTTCCAGTCTCTTCAAACTTTCGCATCCAATGCTTGATTAAATTCGCATATTTCTCATGGTCACTGAATTAAAATTTGTCCAAACACTTGCACCCAACTTGCGCGGTGTAGTCCCGTGAAACCATCCATCGCTACTAAACTTAAAAAGGGCGTCAAGCCTTTGACACCACTCTCCTCCCACCGCTATATGTGTTTAGTCGTAACAATTAAAAGAACACGAAAAGCATTCTGAGACACTACATGAAATTTAATGACATCTGACTTGCTACTAAATTTACGTATTTCATTTTATTTATATAAATTTAAATGAACTTAAATTTAAGTAATATAACAAAGTATTACAGAAGTTACAAGAGAAGTAGAACTATAATATGAGACATAATGATAACTATAAGTCATAATCCGGTAATATATATTTTTATCTTGAAGAACAAATAATGGCATTGTGTTTTAAAAATAATGTTTAAATGTTCCTTCGGGTTCGTCAGGTGGATGCGTTATGGAAACCCAATTTTTTATTCTCTTTCACATATCCCCTAGTATATTTTCAATGGTGGCCTGAATGTTTCGTTGAAGGTCAAAAATCGTTCTTAGTTTATTTCTGTAAACCACGGATGTAAGATGTAAAATCGTTCTTAGTTTATTTCAGTAAACCACAAAAATAATCCAAGGGTGTGAGATTGCATGATCTTGGTACCCAGTTGACATTACAATTTCGCAAAATAACACATCTAGGAAGGCCAAAAAAGAATCTATTAACATATTCCAGTAGTATTCACCATTAACAATAACAGGATTTCAATAATTTATTAAATTATGGTTGTTAGTGACAGGAAAAATGTTAAAAAGATCAAGCTTATGAGACAAGAATGTAATATGCGACTGCACATGCGACTTCAGAAGCACCTCTAACGAACTCTTATTGCATGGCTTCTTCAAGGATCTTAAACAATCAAAAATGGGTAGGTTTATTTTTCCTTTACTTGGGTTTTTCGCCACGATCTAAAACTCAAAAAATATCAAAAATATCTGTTCTTATGTAAATAAAGAATCACTAGGTAAAAACAAAAAACCAAACGGAGACAATAAATTTGCCTAACGAACGAAATTTGAAAAATATAAAAATGTTCTAAAAAAATATACAAACTTTTAACGTTAACGTTTCGGGAAGTATTCTCCCGTTTTCAAAACGAATCTAAAATTAAATTATATTAATTTATATAAATTATGAAAAGATACAAAGTAAATATATTTTTTGTGTATGTCAATGATACACTGACAATTAGTTTTTAATGACAGTGACATACTACTAAAAAAATATATGTAGGTTTATTGAAATTCTTAAATGTTTTTAATTGTATTCTTTAGAATCGGGAACCATATTGAATTTAAATCTACGGAAGACAGCAATACAGTTATTTTTATTTAAATTAATTATAGCGGTTTCTTTTAATCTTATGTTGACAAATTCTAGATTTATTAAAATCGCCCTTTCTAAGAAGGTTTTTTTCTCTTTTATTCTAACATCTAGATGTCTCACCTATATAGAATTACATTTTTGGTAATTTGTTGTGTGTTGTTTGGTTTAGTTTTTGTTAATAGAGATCAAGAATATTTTTTGTTTTAAATGTCGTTCTTATGTTGTATTTATTTCCTACTCTTTTAATTGTGTCAGAAATACCGCGAATATAAGGAATTGTGAGGTTAATTGTTTGAGAGTTATTATTATTGTTATTAATAACTTGTCTGTTTTGTCTGGCATCAAAAGTTTTAAACGATTTATCTATAAAAAATTTTGTGTAATTGTTTTTTATCAAAATGTCTTTTATGTGATTTGTTTCTTTTTGTAGTGTATCACTGTCCGTACAAACAAGTTTTGCTCTGTCATATAAACTTTTAATTACTTCTATTTTGGCCGATTTTGAGTGATAGGAAAAGAAATTGAGATACCTATCTGTTTTTGTCGATTTTCTGTAAACTGTAGTTTTTAATGTGTTGTTTTGTATTAATATTAAAGTGTCGAGAAATGGCAATTTATTCTCCTTCTCCATCTCTAAAGTAAACTTAATTGTAGGCTCTCGAGAATTTATATCTTGTAAAAAAATATTTAGATCGTCAATGCTATGTTGCTATATATCAAAAATATCATCAATTATATTTATTTTATATATCAATTATATATAATTATATATATTTATTTATCAATTATATATATTGATTTAATGTCATTCTCGAGTTCCTCCATAAAGATATTACTCATCAAAGGAGAAAGAGAAGAACCCATTGCCATTCCGAACTTTTGTTGATAATAATAATTTTCTAATTGAAAATATGTGGTTTTTAAGCACAGAGTTAATAATTCCAAAATTGTATTTATGTTTAGTTTAGTGCGGCCTTTTAAGGTTGTGTCATGTTCTAATCTCTTTCTAACTATTAAAAGTGATTTATCAACTGATACATTAGTAAATAAACTCACCACATCAAAACTAACCATTAAATTTTGGTTTGTAATTTTAATGTTCGAAATTTTATCTAAAAAATCTAAAGTATTTTAAAAAATATGTATTTGTTCTACCCGAAAGTTGATTTAAAATGTTTGATAAAAATTTTGCTAGTTTATAACATGGGGAATCTATACTACTAACTACAGGGCGAAGTGGTATATTAGTTTTGTGTATTTTTGGTATATGTATATATGTATATGTGTATATATATATATATATATATATATATATATATATATATATATATATATATATATATATATATATATATATATATATATATATGTATGTATATATATATATATGTATATATATATATATATATATATATATATATATATATATATATATATATATATATATATATATATATAAAGGGTATTCCATTAAGAGGTTTCGAATGTTGATAACGAATAAAAGAAACGTTTCATAACATACCTGAAAGTTATTTATGGCAGTGCGAAGCTGGATAGTGTACAATTATAAGTGGAATACAACATCTGTCAAATGACCGCCACGACTGAGCTGCCAGAGAAGCTCACAATTCTTTTGTTGAAATTCTCGATTACTGCTGAACACATTTGCGGAGTTATGTCACGAATTATTCGCCTAATTTCTTCTTTCAACTGTTGAACGGTTTGAGGATTATTTTCGTAAGCTTTGCTCTTCACATAGCCCCACAAAAAATAGTCTAGCAGCGTCAAGTCGCATGACCTTGGTGGCCAATTTACGTCCCCTATCCGGGAGATCAGCCTCCCTCCAAACTGTGTACGCAATAAAGTCAATATTTCACGTGCTGTATGACATGTCGCTCCATCTTGTTGGAATCACATATTCTCTAAATCCATGTCCATTATTTCATCCCAGAAAAAAACATCAATCATCGTTCGGTATCGTTCTCCGTTTACTGTAACAGCTCGTTCATCTTCATCTTCAAAAAAATACGGTCCAATGATACCCTCAGCCAAAAAACCGCACCAAACTGTGACACGTTGAGCATGCATCGGGATGCTCAATTTGTTTATTTACGTAACCGTTTAAGTGGAAATGAGCCTCGTCACTGAATATGATTTTATCGCAAAAATTATTGGGATTTGCCTTCATCTGTAGGATCCAATTGGCAAATGCACGGCGTTGCCCATGGTCGGCTGGCTTTAGCTCCTGTGTTAGCTGAATTTTGTAAGGATGAAGATTTAAGTCTTTTTTCAAAATTCGCCACGTTGAAGTTCTGCTGATACCCAAATGTTGCCCGCGCCTGTTAACAAACATTTGTGGATTTTCAGTAACACTTTCACGAACCGCCTGAACGTTCCCGGACTTTGTTTCGATATCTTTCACAGATCCGGTAGTTTCGAATCTACGCACTATTTTGCGAATGGTTACTTCTGACGGACGATTGAATACACCAAAGTATTCACGAATTCGCCGAAATGTGGCTCTCACAGAACACCCATTTTGAAAATACGTTTTAACAATGTAAACACGTTGTAATACATAGATGTTGTATTCCACGTATAATTGTACACTGTCCAGCTTCGTACTACCATAAATAACTTTCAGGTATATTATGAAAGGTTTCTTTTATTCGTTTCCAACATTCGAAACCTCTTAATGGAATACCCTTTATATATATATATATATATATACATATTGCCAAAATGTATATATACATTTTGGCAGTATGTCACTGTCATTAAAAACTAATTGTCAATGTATCATTGACATACACAAAAAAAAACTTCCTATCTTTTCATAATTTATAGAAATTAATATAATTTAATTTTAGATTCGTTTTGAAAACGGGAGGAGAATATTTCCCAAAACGTTAACGTTAAAAGTTTGTATATTTTATTTTTAATATTTTTATATTTTTAAAATTTCGTTCGTTAGGCAAATTTATTACAAAAGAGAAGCACTGAGAAATTTGTTGTTTGTTTGTTTTGTAAAATTGTTTTTACCCAGTGAACATATATTTTTGATATTTTTTGAGTTTGAACCCAAATAAAGAAAAAATATATGAACACGCCATAATCATTCAGACATTGCAATGGGTAGGTTTTTACATAAACTCAAGGATTGATAATCCAGAAGGAGTATTGAGCTAGTAGACTCCTATCGTCACGTATCTTGAAAACTTAAATTCTACTTCCGCACAGACACGTTCACAATAAAGAAACGAAACGTTCATAATAAAGATAATTAGTACGACTATAAATAGCATCTCAAGTGATAAAACATTTATCATAGGATGGATTATTGGAATTTCTACAGTTACATATAAAACTAGACATATTTGCACACGGACAATATGAAATATCAACTACAATATATTGTCGTAACATTTTATCAACAGAAAATATTTTAAGGGCTTTATTTTTCAATAACAAAAAGTTAACTACATTCTGTCAAATAAATATCGGAAATTGTTAATTTAAAAAGATCGCATAGATGATTATTTTTTTGCTGTAAGTTGGTACAAATATACCAAACTGTCACGTAGGCTTGTAGCGCCATTTATCAACCAGTTTGTTTACAGCCTGTTGGTTTTGATTCCAGTGTGCTCTGTGTGAGTTTTTTTTGTGAGTAGTTTTTAAAATGGATAAAAATATCGAACAAAGAATTTGCCTCAAAGTTTGCGTTATCAACGAAATTCCTGTTATTGAATCGGTGAAAACGTTGGAGAAGAAGCATGTCATTTGGCAGAGAACACCAAATCGCATATTGCTAGGTAACTGGAAAAAAAGTTACGTATCTGGGCAGCAAACTTGACCAAAACATGACATGAGATATCAGAAATAGTATTTTGAAGGGTAACAACGTAACTTATTCCCTGCATTATGACTGAAGATCTAAACTTAATCAAAGAAACACGAAAGTTAGGATCTAAAAAACACTGATTCGCTCAGTAGTCACTTATAGCTGCGAAATGTAGACCCTTACAAAGAAAACAGAAGAGATGCTTGCAGTATTTGAAAGAAGAGTATAGTGCGTTTCAAGATATATCGTTGGCCGATTGAATGCCAATAAACTCTTAACAACCCCTGTCGTAACAAAACTCCGCAAAATTGCAAGAAACATAAACAGGGCCAGGCCTAAGATAAAATTAATTTTTTACCTGGTTTAGTAGTTTCGAAATATTTTAGTTTAGTTCGCATTATTCTCTTAAACAGTGCAGTCCTATAATTTCGATCGTATTTTTTGTTAGTCCAAACGTGCTAAAAATGTGGATTTCTTGACCAGATAATGATCATCGTGCCTCCGGTAGTGCTAATTTTAAAATAAAACATTTATCGCCCGATGCTAAGCAAATTGTTAAAAATGGGTATGTTTCTTTATTGAATAGGAGGCTTAATGTAAATGCAGCCGCAGCAGAAACGTCTTAATTAACGAAAACTCGTAGTGATTCTGGTAAAAGCAAATGTGCTTCTCGACAGCGACAAAGACTTAATTCGAAGCAAAATGTATGCTGTGTATGAAGAGCAAACTGTGCCTACATTGCATTAATTGCAACAGCGACTAAGGAAAGGTGAACCCAACATTCTTTGCAGCAGAACTAGCCTCCGGAGAATATTATCTCAAATGGGTTTTGCATATCGGACCATTAATAAAAGGCAAATATTAATGAAATTACAACCATTGCGACGATGGCGGTTTGACTACTTAAACTTTATAAAAAAATACAGATTAGAAAATCGTTCCATTATCTACCTTGATGAAACATGGTTCGATACATATGAAACGCCAGCAAAAGGATGGGTAGATAGACACCAAATCCAAATTGTTTTATCCAATCCAATCACGTTGGCGAGAATGTAACAGTAACAATACTGTTTATTATTTCCACACACACAACGACACATATATTAAAACTCTTATACTGTGTCTATATCAGTGTGGCAGTGTATCTATATCAGTACGCTGTGGTCAGGAGGGCTAATCACTCACATGGCAGTCCAAAAGTAAAAAATAGATGCTAAATGGCTAGAGTAGCCGATGCGTCTGTAATCAAAATAAATAAAACTTTAGCCTTGCTGGCAAATGTAAATAGAGAAATTGTCGTTTTATTATACGGAATGGGAATTTCCTTGAAAATAAGATAATTGGTAATGAATCTAAAAAAAGATGGAAAATCGAGATACTGGTAAAACAATTAATAAGGACCATACAAATGTTTAAAAAATTGTAAACAGATATGAAGAGACCGTGCTTCTATCAGGTAAAACCAGATCAGGGAGTCCAAAGAAGCTAGATAGGCATCATGAACGACATTGAGATCTGTATGGAAATACCCGGCAATTAAGACCATTATTGACAACTGACATCGTACGGGAACACGAGATGGTTATAACACTACAAACAATACGTAACATCATACAAAAAAAACAGGTTTGATCTATAGAAAAGCACACAAGAAACCATATATTTCAAAAGTCAACAGATCTAAAAGACTAGCTTTCGCCAGATCATATATCAATAAGTCTTACCCCTTTTGGGGACGAGTGGTTTTTAGCGACGAGTGTAATGCGTTCTTCTGGCGTTGGAAAACTAAAATGTACAGAAGGAATCATGGATCAACATGTTTTACTAGACATTTTGATAAAGAAAATACATCCTAGTGCCGAAAAACTTAAGATTTGGCTCTGATTTCATTTTACAACAGGACAATGGTCCCAAACACCGATCATGTGAAGTCGAAGAATGGTTATTCTACAATGCTCCAAGACAATTAAGAACTCCTTTACAATCACCTAATATAAACCCAATACATCTCTGGGGAGAATTGAAAAGGAGGCTGAACATCGCGTAAAAAAGTCAAACTCAACTGCGACAAGCCCTGGAAGAGAAATGGTTTCTACTGGATCCTAATGTCACAAGAAATTTAGTTCCTTGTACGAAAAAAAAAACACTCTGAAGTTATTAAAAACAAAGGCGGGCCTACTGAGCATTATACATAACTAATATTACTAAGAAAAAGTAAATATAACTTAAATAAACTTCAAATCTATGTATGTTCTGATGAAAAACTTAAGAATACAATGGAAATATCTTTTATTTATAAAAATCTGAAAATTGTATGTCATATAATATGCAGAATTTTTTTCTAAATGTATATTGCACATTATATTGCCAAATATCAAGATCCACGAATTCCGCTTTTATAACAATAAATAGAACATCAACTGTCACCATACTGTCAGGATATTAAGAGTTTGTGACCGAAGACACGTAATTACCGTGATGGGATAATTAAATTTAATGTTGCATCATATCAGGAGTACATGCTATAAAAAATAGTTACAATATTTTGCCGGTTGACCGATTCAATGAGATTTTAAAACCAGTTTTCTCGTCTACAACGCTAAATAACCCCATTATATTCAATAATTCAATTATTAAAATACTTTCAGTGAGAATTCAAAGTCCTAGATATAGTAAGATGTAAACGTATTCGTACCAGGTTTGCAAATATACAACGGGAATTTTTGTATAGAAAATACACTTTTATTGTATGAAAATGATAAAAAAATATATTGTTCAAAGTATTGCCCATCGCTAGATATACATTTTTCCTACCTGTCTGACAATTTGTGGATGTCACGGCAAAAAAGCTCAATAAGTGCGTGTCCCATCCATTCAAATAAGTAGTAATCGGACGACCCAAGTCTGGTGAGTAAGCCGCACGCGAAAGTATTTCCCAACTAAACGCCTCAATCGTTTTCTTGACCAGTTTTGCTGTGTGTGATGGTACATTATCATGAAGCAAAATTATTTTGTGTTGTCTTTTTTGATATTCTGGTCGTTTTTCACGCAAAGCTTGATTCAAATCGATCATTTATGGTCGGTAGCGTTCAGTATTAATATTTTCGCTAGGTTTTAGCAGCGCATAATAGATCAGACCCTTCTGGTCTCATCAAACACAGAGCATAGTCTTCCGTTCATAGCGATTTAACCTTCCAGTCGACGGTTCGCCTGGAGTTACCCATGATCTTTTACGCTTAGTATTCTGAAAATGTATCCACTTTTCATCTCCAGTCACAATTCGATGGAGAAATAACTTTTATTTTGTATCTGGCGAGCAGTATCTCGCAAGTGGTTTTTCGGTTTTTCTGCTCTCTTTCATTCAGTTCATGCAGAACCAATTTTCCCCTATTCTGGATCTTTCCCAAGGCTTTCAAACGTATAGAGACAGCTTCTCGTGTCACACTTATTTGATCTGCTAGTTGTTGTTGCGTTTGAGCGCCATCCAACAATGCTTGCAATTCGCTGTCTTTAAACTTTTTCGGTGGTCTTCCACGTTCTTTGTTTCTTTCGTCAAATTCGCCGCTTTTAATTTTTTTAAACCACTCAAAGCAATGTAATTTACCAAGAGCATGTTCACCGTAAGCTTCAACAAGCATTCGATGTTATTCTGCAGCGGTTTTCTTCAAATAGTAACAGAAAATCAATGCTATCCGCAAATCGTAGTTTCCAGGCACAACATTCGGCATATTTAACGATATTACAAACTATGCTGTTGTATGAAACTTGTATTGTTGCAAGTTGAAAATCTTTGTCAGATGTCAACAAGGAAATGGCGCCAATGATACGGTTTGACAGTAGGTACATTGACAGCTAGGGCCATCTATGGGTAAATTCCGGATTTATATTTACAGATCTGGTAGACTTGAGAATTTTTTAACTTAATATATTTTTGATATATTCATGATAACTATGGAATATCTGGTAATGAAAGAATTCCTAACGACGATAGGAAATGAAGTCAGGTTTATATAAATTAGATGTTGCCAAATTGGGTTAAATCTCACAAATATAAAGAAATACTTGGTGTACTTGGGAGAGGAGTTGAGTAGATACTACACAAAAATATAAAGGGTTGGCCAGTACAAGTGATAATGAAGTAAATTTTATTTAATGTTGAAGAACAAATAATGCTACTATGTTCTGAAAATAATATCGTTGAAAGATTCGCCTCGATTTCGACTGGTGGAATGCATTCTGGAGAACTAATTTTTTCAAGTAAATCGCGTGGTATATTTTCAGTGGCGGCTTGAATGTCTCATTTATGGTCAAATATTGTTCGGAGTTTATTTCTATAAATCAGAGATTAAACATAACCCCGCATAAAAATAATCCAAGAGCGTGAAATAGCATGATCTTGGTGGCCAGTTGACGTTGGCCTTTCGCGAAATAACGCGTCCAAGAAACTTCTTCCAATAAATCGATTGTGTGGCGAGATGGGTGACAAGTCACACCGTCTTCTTGAAAGAAAATATTGTTTGTATCCACATTTATCAATTCAGGTCAAAGATATTATGTTAGCACATTTCTATAGCTTGGGTTAAATCCTGCAACTTCATTGGGTTAAATCCTGCAGTTAGGTGTGTCCACAACCCCATTAAGCCAGAACTACGCTTCGTCGGTACTGAACACACAACAGTTAATGAGTGACATTTGCATTTCAAATAGTGTTGTCGCTATTACGTTTTAAAGTTCTGACACTCTTATTGGAAAACTCTTTAAAAATAACCTGCTTTAATTATGCCGAAAAGCATTGAATTCTTTCTATTGTCTTGTAACTAATTGTCTTGTGTCTAACTGTCTATGACTTTTATTATAAGTATTATAAATTAGAAAAAATAGACTCAAATTATAAGTATAAGAAATAATATGGTACAGTATACCCTTTCCTATTTCCTCATTTAAAAATTCTTTTTGAAGGCGCCATTTTAAATCGATATAATATAAATATAACTAGATCATTGTTCCGAAGGATGTACCAGAATTGAGCACAGCAAGAGTACCAGAATTGAACAAAGGGGCTTCGATAAATGGAAAAAATGTTTTCATAGTGTTATTGCAATTGGATGGAATTATTAAATAATGAACAAAATATATTTGGATTAATAAATTCATAGTTTTGGATTCATTATATTAGTCACAATACTTTTACATTTGAATAAACACAACTATATTTACTTATTTTTAAAATATTATAGTAGGAAAAGTAATAAACGACTGTAAACAAAAAGGCAAATATCAAACTTAAATTATTTAGGTAGATACACTTTTTACAACAATAAAAAATAATTTAAATTAAGTACTAAGGAATTCTATGAAATGGTTTAGCACCAGACATACCTGGCTGTAAGTAACTTTCAATGAACGCCCAGATCATTATAAAGCAAATCAACTTTTCTGGAATATTTGAAAAGTTAAATATCTACCATAACTAAATCATATTCACACAATAGCTTAGGAAGTCATTGTATCAATATTTCAAATTATTATTCAAAAGCATTTCATTAGAAAAAATAAAACAAAATCAAATCATCATAAAACAATTAAAACAATTCCAATTCGTTTTAATATAGATTGAAATTCTGTTAATCTGGAATAATTATTGCTATTTTATAAATCACAATTGTTCAGACTGCTTTAATTTACATTAAATATGAGCTAATTAAAATAAACCACTCAACAAGTGTATAAATATGAATTCAATAAAAAAAATCACCAATTTTCACGAAAATCTTGCATAAAATTTATTGAATGAAATAATTCGAACGTGTATGTAGATGTTTAGAATTCTACCGGTATACATTTTTTTTAAGAAACCGGTTTTTATCAACCGAATAAAAACTACTCATTGCTCTGAAATTGGATCTGTTGATTAGTATATAAGCCTACAATTCTGATGCTATGAGGAATTTGATATTAAAACAAATTAAAATGATAAATCAAGAGTTACTTATCGGTCGTTATAACGTAATAGTGGTTTCCCTGTATTTATCGTTTTCCTCTCCACCTTGTTTTGCATTTGACAAATGTGGACTACTTACATTACAACCTTTACTATACTGTAAAAAATCAAGCAGACCTTGTGAAAAAAAAGAATGTAAAACAAAGGCTGAGAGAACTGATTTAAACATGGATTACACCATATCTGTTAATTCGTTTCAAAGGATATATTAATTGACAAAACGACTTGTTAACAAAATATAGAAATACATTAAATAAATATAAAGGTTAATTAGAACTTACATTAAATATTGTTTTAAAAATACCAGAAACACAGAATGCTTTGCCAACCGGTGAACAAATTTGACACGAGCTGTCGAATGAAAGGCGGCAAGATTAACGTTCTAGAAGCCGACAGTTGGCCTTGGAACTACGCAGAATCAGTTCTCATTTCAGGTGTGGGGAAACTCTTCATTTTTCGACAGAAGACCAGAACAAATAAGAACAATAATTAGAATATATCACATTAAATAAATACTGATTAAAAATATCTGTGTTAAGTATGATTTAACATTTAATTTTTTGGCATATAAAATGCAATTTTTTCAAAAATTTTCTAGTAATTTTTTTATTTTTGATTAACTTTATACACAGAACAGCAAAGTACGTTAGATAAGCTGGTAGGTTGGATCTAAACAGAGGTATTGAAAAAAGAAAAGAAGAAAATAATATGAGTATTATTCAAAAATACTAACGGCCAATTTTATATTTATTCATTTATATTTGATTTTTCATTTTTAAAAAATTATGTAACATGTCAAGGATGTGAATATGTTATTTCTGTTTTTTATTTAAGAAAAAAATAGAGAATATTTGTGTTGAAAAATTATACAAATTCAGTCTCATTTTTCTATTTACACACCTCGTATCATGTTTCTTATCGGCAACTGTTTTCCGGGCAGGACCAATTTATCCCCAATTAATGATCTTTTACACTTACAAAATATAATGAAAATATATAAACTCAGAACTATTTATGAAAGACAACTAAATGAATATCTCCAGAGAGCTCAGTTGGAAGGCGAGCTCCACTTTGAGAAAAAAATAATCTTTTCCTATGAAGCGCACTTCTGGCTTAATGGGTTTGTGAACAAACGAACTGCAGAATTTGGGTCTATGATAATCGTTACCAAAATGATGAACTACCTCTTCATCCTCAGAAAATCACTATTTGGAGCAAATTTTAGCTTGAATGAATGATAGGACCTTATTTTTTTGAAGACGATGGTGGTTAATATGAACGCCATAGGTATATGTTAACAAAATATCTTTGACCTGAACTGATAACTATGGATAAAAACAATATTCCTATCAGTACAATCGATTTATCGCAAGAAAAGTTTCCTGTGTGCGTTATTTCATGAAATGGTAAAATGGTAAATGGTAATCATTTGGTTACCAAGATCATGCGATCTACGGCCATTGTTAATTAATTTCTAATAAAAGAATAACTTTGGGTATTTTGCTAAATGACCAAGTAAACTAAATAGTTCTCTTTTATCGAATTGAATTATTATCCTTATTCAATATAGTGGTAATTTAGACATGTCTCAGTTCTTTTATTTAAAATAAATTACCTTCATCTATCGAATACCTCACTTTATCTATACAGATAACCAACAATACACACTATGGTATATAAAGTTATCAAACTAGAAATTCTATTAAAAAAATTTCTATTTGAAAATAAATTACTTGAAATATTTTTTTTTAATCCAGGTACTCCGTAGCATCAACATGTTTTTATTTCTGTTTGTGAAGCTGCGCGGAAAAAATAGTATTTTTTAAAATCACGTGGAAACGGTATGTAAATATAAATCTATCTTTAAAATTATTGTCATTTGTTTCTATGAAAACTCTTTGTCTTTATTTTGAAATATATGTTTGTATTATACTAATATATTTTTTTCAGTGCAGTAGTTAAGTCATTTGTTAATAATTAAATATATTTATCAAATCATAGTTCATATCAGTTCATATATAAATATGTAAACATACAAATTTAAAATCAATTATGTCTCTAAGATAACAATGTTTCTCATTTAATATCAATGTAATTGTTAAAATACGTTTATTTTAAAAGTGTACAGATATTTTTGTTAGTATAGAGTTATAAAGGCAACTTTCAAAAATACTACAAAAATTTCCGCTTTGTTCACAGGTTTTTAACCTCAATAAGTTATTGCGAATTACCGAAATAACTAACAAACACAAATTACAAAGAACGTTTTGACGGCCAAGTTCATTTACTCCAAAATAGATTTTCGAGTTTTTCCTATTTCCCAAAATAAAAGAAAAAAAGTTCTTTTTGATTTTAAACCTGCGCACAAACATTTGTTATTCCAAATAACAAAGTACAAACTATTGAAAAATCGATATATTAGAGAAAGATGCATTGAAAGTGTTCGGCTGACATAAACGTTCGACAAGGAGAACAATAGATAGTTCATATAAAAATAAAGGAGATAGCAATATGAGGGTATCTCTGATTATGATGTCGTCGTGAATGGGAAGGAAGCAACAATGATTTGCAGAAGTGAAGTCAGTCTAATAGCCAATCGAAATCTTTAGCTCAGCTGTTAAACGAGGTGACTGACATTAGTTTTGACGTCGATTTGAGAGCTTTAGACAGAGAAAATTTATTTTAGTAATTGTTTGGGAAAAAGAAACTTTCAGGGAAAATTTTAGAACATTTGCATTAGAAACTGAACGCCCCAACACAAGAAAGCATAAATATGAGTGAACTAAGTCAAGAAGAGGTAAGATTTCCTTGTTAGATATATTTACCAGATTTCTTGTTTCTTTGTTACTATCAAAATCAATTTTTATTTTGAACAGCAAGGTGATGATTTTGTAAATATCTTATATATATTTTCGTCGTACTTGTTTTTAATTCCATTCTTCACAAAGAAATAATTAATTGGTAGCAGTTTATTTTCAGTTTGTCTAAATAAGTAGTTATTTTGCTAGAATTTAATTTTTTTAAAATTTTTATAGCCTAGAAAATGTTATTGTTTCTGAAAATTTTTTATCAAGATATTTTAGGAAATTAATTTTTAATTGATTTAAGAATATTTGCATTATAGTTTATGAACTGAAAATGTAGTTATTGTATGACTAATATTAAATAAACTGATCAGTAAGCAATATGCATTTGTTCTTTCCTTTTTGCATTTTATCATTTACTATTAACTTATGTAGGTAAATAAAAAACATGTTTTTTTTTGTACTATCTAGATTCGCCGACGCCGTTTAGCTCGCCTTGCAGCGCTTGAAAATGGTTCACCATCAAATTCTATTTCACCACCCATTACACCTATTTCCCAATCACCAATGTCTACAACCCAAGGTCAAAGCCCCCCTGTATTTGAGTCTCAGGGCAGTTCATTAGATAATAAATTCTTTTCAAGTCATAACAATGCCTCTGAAGAAGTGAAAAAAGACAATAAAATAATAAATTCAGTTGATTGTGACAAAGATAATGAAAAGGCTCAACCGGAAGGGATTTTTAAGGTTTTTATTATATTTTAATAATAAGTGATTCTATATAATGCATATCACATTTTTAGGAACCAAGTAAACCAATTGATATTCAAATGCCATCTAGTTCTAAGCAGAGATCAAGGGCACCCCCTGTTAGAAGTGACTCTGAAACAAGTTCTATACATATGGAAGTTGATGAAGCAAGTGGATGTGCTGATAAAATGGGAGGAAACACGGATATTGATTCTGGATTTGAAAATATGGAAGTAAGTTTTAAAACATAACATCTTTCATTTATGTGATCTTTGATGCTTCTTTCTGATTTTTGAAATTTTTTGCTTTTATCGATATATAAATTAGAATTAAGAAATGATAAATATAATTTATTATCAAAAGATTACAATATATTTTTCTGAGAGCAGTGTGTAACATTTTCAATATTTTACATAATAACCTTGTTAAATAATGGCATTGTTTCCTTTATTAGAAAATTGAATTTATATAATGCTAATTATTTTTACTGATAAGGTAATTTTTTTTTGGATTTTTACTATATATAATCATATGTTTTGATATAAATTATAGAAAGTTATTTTGTGAACTGGGATCAAACAACTAAAAGCATTGATACAAAGGGCGACACTGTTTTGACATATATCTAGATTATGATGGTGGTCAATCTGATACAAATATAACCTTAGCCATGGCTATTAATTTTGCTGAGCCATTGTTGAAGAGTTATGGGTTTTGGTGCTCCTTCCACATGTTGGGTATTTATGGTCAGGAGAATACAGAATTGATACACGCGGTCCAGATTGTTTGACTTTCCGTGCCTACTTTTTGGCAATTATTTTCCTTATGAGCTCTGTATGTCTCCTCACGCTATTTGGGTTTGTCGTCTTTCCCCTAGAGTCGATTTTATGACGTCTTTGTTTCTTCTTTTCGGATTTCATTTCTTGTTTTTTAATTCACCATAGACGATCTGCGTTGGCATTCCAGTATTCTGCATCTTTTGGCAACGACCTAACTATCTCAACTGAGCTTTTATGATCTGGAATTCTGGGATTTTCTATTGATTCGAACTATTGGCTAATGGGATTCAAACTATTGACTCTTTCAAGTACCTCCACATTAAGTTGATAGTCTTATCATTTTATTCTGAAGATACAGGATTCAGCGCCATACAGAAGAGTGGGAATTATGATGGCATTGTAAACACTGATTTTAGTGTATTCCTTTAATTCTTGGTTACTCATCCCTTCTCATTAGATGTTCAAAATTGGCGCCAGCACACTTATAGCGGTTCTGGAAACGGGTGATCACCGTTCCATGTAAAAAAAAAACATGGACCTGGATACCCCTATGGGAAAATAAAAGCCATTGGCAGGCCATAGAGAAGAAAATTATTTTTATTAACGAGTGGTCTAAAAAGTGGTTAACTTTTTGAAATGACTAAACTCAAAGAGATTACCACTAAACACCAAATCATTTTATAAAACTTATCGACACGCGTTTTGCTAACCATATTACCATCATCAAGAGATGATTTAATTTTTATCTTAATCTCGAGTTTAGTATTTCACACTGAAGGTTCCAATAGAAGAATTGATTTTTGAAATGAAATTAAAAAAAAAACAATTTAAACCAGTTGTTGAAAAACTATCCTTTATGACCGTCCCCATCTTTCTACCCCTTCTACCAAATTTTCTACAGCGCAACCGAACATTAACAACTCTGGAGAACCCTGTATAATTCTTTGGAACTATCTGAAAAACAAATATAATTTATATTTTTATTAATACACATTAGCTAGATTCTGAATTTTATTTACTGTATGTGTAAGTAGCAATGAAAAGCAATCTAGGTTAATTAAACCTTTTATTAGGACATGTTACAATTGTTTTAAAATGTATCATGAATTTAAAATGTTTGTTATTCTCTTTAAATAAATTATGCCTTCCGGGAGAAATTTGGTTAAGGCATAGGGTTGTATTTGGTGATGGGGGGAGGTGATAGGAATAATTTAGTGATGAAGAGGATTATCTTAATCAACTCTTCTATTGGAACCTTTGGTGTGAAGCACTAAACTTGACGAGATTTACCACTAAACACCAAATCACTTTTTTTGAACTGCTCGGCGCACTTTTCGCTAACTATGTTAGTATTATCAGGAGATGATTTTTAGATTATCTTAATATTTATTAACTATATATTTATGAATAATGAAAAATATGGTATCCAGATTCCAAAGAAAAAAAGAGAGCTTCCACCTCCATTTAATTTGGAAGATTCACCTTTATATTGTTTTGGCTCACTTATTTGCTTTCCAATTAAAACATCTTATGGAATATAAAAAATGGTGTATATATTTAAATTATTACACCAGTCTTACTAAACACCAAATTACTTTATTTAACTTTCGGACGCCCGATTCGCTAATAATGTTAACATGAACAGGATATGATTGACTCTGATGCTCTCAATGCCGATAATACTAATATGGTTAACGAAACGCGCGTTGAAATAAAATGATATGGCGTTTAGTGTTAAATCTCTTCCAGTTTAGTGATTCTCACCAAAGGTTTTACTAGAATAATTGATATCAGTCTTGGTTTAAGAAGCAATCTAGCTCACTACTGCTTTGCTGTTAATATTTATAAAGCAAACTGTAAAACTGAATGCGCAATGTGGGATAATTCCCACGCAGTAGTTGCGGGAATACTGGAGCAATTTCATTATATTTTAAAGGAATGTATTCATGTATCTTATAGATATTCCAGTAAGATTTGGCTTATGTGAATTTAGTGAAATGTGTATACTGTTGATGTGAAATAGATTGTTCTGGTTATATACTAGCTACATATGGTTTTTACTTGAATTCTTGAATCCTTGAATCATTTATATTATTTTGTGTGGAGCAAGGTGGAGGATATGCCTATATATAAGTTAAAATTTTAAGAAGTTCAAGAATATTTTGAAAACGTTAGTACCAATATTAGTGGTATGCATATTGGTATACAAATATCTAAAAATGTATAAAAACAAAAAACATATCAATTCTATTGGAACTTTCGTTGTGAAACACTATACTTAAACAGATTTACCACTAAACACAAAATCATTTATTTAATTTCTTGACGCGCGTTTCGCTGACCATGTTAGCAGATGATACAATCTGATATTGATTAAAAAAGTGATCGGGTGTTTAGTGGTAATAATAGTTTAAAATGAGACATGTTGAATCATTTGAAAAACACCTGTTAACAACGTTTTATTAAGTATATTATAGTATATACATACTAAAAAAGCATTGTGATTTTTTCAACCTATGCCTTATACAAAAAAAACCATCGTCGTTTTTTTCCACAAAAAATGGGACAAGTTAGATCTCAACAACTTTACTCTGATTAGCCTAGTCTTACAATTTGCAAATTGCTCCCTAAATACTAACTATTACGCGCTTTTATACGAAAGTTTTGGACGTGCGGTACCTTATCGTGGCGTACCGTACAACGATTTGTTGCCGTTGTTTGAGGTCTTGTTTAATAACTTGCTGTGTTTTTTCGTCTTTCCATACCGTACCGAAAAATACATTAGTAAAAATAAATAGTTGACATCTTTATGAGCCCTATTGATAAATATAACAGAAAATATCAAGCTGCATTTGGTTACGTAGGCTACTGTCTTCCCGGAACTGCCCGGCGCCGTTTATTCTAGGATTGCTACTGAATGCCACTCTCATCACGCCACCAATGGAATGTTGGACGTACGTCTTTTTACCGTACGTCTAAAATCGTTGCATGTGAAAGCGGCGTTAGACTAATTATTAAATTAGACTAGTACCAGACCATCGAACTGGCTGGATTCTGGAAGCATTATAGTACATGGGAACATCCGTTAACGATGCAGTTGTCTTACCCTTGACGACTTTCAAAAAGCATTCGATATTCCGAAGAACATAGGTATAGAAAAGGTACTAAACGGAAGAATAAACCACAGACTACACTCATATATATATATATATATATATATATATATATATATATATATATATATATATATATATATATATATATATATTATATATAT
Organism: Cosmopolites sordidus; assembly: GCA_031761425.1. Classification (NCBI taxonomy): domain Eukaryota; kingdom Metazoa; phylum Arthropoda; class Insecta; order Coleoptera; family Curculionidae; genus Cosmopolites; species Cosmopolites sordidus. The sequence goes on along the minus strand of JARFXV010000856.1, from coordinate 674,619 downwards.
ATATTATATATATATTATATATATATATATATATATATATATATATATATATATATATATATATATATATATATATATATATATATATATATATATTATATTAAACAATTACAATTGGAAAACAAAGGGATATCGGCACATTCGTTGTACCGACTACATAGTGATTATTGCGGAGAATGTTATAGAATTATAAGCAATGGTAAGTGAATTGGAAGTGGAGTTATCCAGGGCCGGCCTAAGAATGAATAGAGCAAAAACTAAAGTAATTTGTAAAGAGAATCCCAAGATCACAGTTAATAAAATAAAAATAGAAAACGTTAAAGAATATACATACCTCTTACATCGAATAACGCTGGAGCGAGCCAACCAGGTGAGTGAAGTGTCCCGAAGAAAGAGACTTACATGGAGTGTTTTCGACAAGTAATAATAATATCCACATACGGTTGCGAAAATTAATCTTTAATCAACGCTTATTGCCCTTCCTAATCTATGGAGCTCAAACCTGAACCCTCAGTAAAAAATCAGTGGAGGAATTAAGGGTAACATAGCGCGTCATGGAGCGTCAAATGCTCGGAATATCTTTAAGAGATCGAAAGCTAAGTGAACATAAAAGAGCAAAACAAAGATTGGAGATGTTGCAGATTATCTCAGAGCAAAAGTGGAATTATGCAGGACTTGTCAGGTAGGTAGATGAAAGGTGGTCCCTAAATATCTTAAAATGGAGACTTAAAAAGGCGTCCTCCCATGCGTTGGACCAATAATATCAAAAAAAAAATCAGCCGGCTTAGTATGGCCAGCACAAAACAGGGACAACTGGAAGCTTTTGAGGGAGGTCTATGTTCATAATTTGACCAATGATGACTAAAAGTTATTATATTATCATCAGATATTTTTCTATTTGCTGTTTTTTACTATACTGTTTATATGTTTATTATTATCAATATTTTTTTTTGTGTGCCTGTTCATGGATTATCAATTATTTAGAATGTTATCTATTCTGTTTTTTAGGTTGACGAATCTGATATGCAAAAAAAAGATATCCATCGCAATCGAACAACCTCATCTACTGAACTAACTCCAGAACAACTTCAAGAGACTGTAGCCCGCATTTTACAATCATCGTTTACAAAATCAACACCTTCACGGTTATTCTTACCTCAGACTGCCGAATGTTTGAAAGAAAATCCACATTTACCCATCAGGGATGAAACATCAATTGCCATAATGGAAATATTAAATCTTATAGCTCGAGGAAATAATCCGTTCAAAAATATCACACCATCGAATCAAGATATTACTGACACATACAGTATCCATTCAGGTTCCGTAAGTCCTATACAAAATAGTCCAAATACAAGTGAAATGCAATGCCCAGTACCAGCTTTGATAATGAGAGAAGGTGCTGTTGAAAGTCCTGTAACACTAGCAATAAATTTTTTGATGGACTCTTATAATAGAGTTGCTCAAGAGGAGAGAAATCATCCGAAGAAATCAAGCATTCCACCCTTGAGTGATGTATTAACTGAAGTTCGTGCGCAGCTAATTCAATATGCAACTTTAGTGGTTCAAGGTATGTAATATGTCCATTTTTTAGCAGTTTACAATTATTTGAATTCAGTATTTATTCATTTCATGATAATTTAATTGCAGTTTTAAGTTATATTGTGTGTTTAATCAATTACATTCTATTGTTTTGTAGATGGGACTGTTATCTTAACATAAGATTTTATTTTTTACTAGCTGTACATGGCCACGAGCTGCTGTGGTTCAGTCTGGTTAAATAAATAAATCAAAATGAAAATAAATCGAAATCTATAAAAATTTAATATAACAACGTTATTGGAAACCTTGAAAATGCTAAGTTACAGCAGCTATCAAAAAGCACGCTGTCCGGCAGGAGCAATGTTTTGTAGTGCGTGTGGTGTTGTTACGTTCAACAGATAGCGCTCCAATTGCCGTAAAATATTTAGTATAGCGTGTGTTGCTTTTACATCCAATAGATGGCGCTGTTTTTTTAAGTATGTTTTTTACCTGTCACAGGTGTGACTCCTATATAATATATATATATATATATATATATATATATATATATATATATATATATATATATATATATATATATATATTTGGATATGTATATATATATATATATATATATATATATATATTTGGATATATATATATATATATATATATATATATATATATATATATATATATATATATATATATATATATATATATATATATATATATATATTTGGATATATATATATATATATATATATATATATATATATATATATATATATATATATATATATATATATATATATTTGGATATATATATATATATATATATATATATATATATATATATATATATATATATATATATATATATATATATTTGGATATATATATATATATATATATATATATATATATATATATATATATATATATATATATATATATATATATATATATATGGTGTCATTTTCAGTTATTCTAGTTATATATTTTGCAGATGTAAATTCATAAAATATTTATTAATTTATCTTATAAGGTCTTCTATGTTTATTGTTTCAATTTAGAATTTAATTGCATTAAAGCTGTGGTTAATCTAACGAGACTACCCAAGTTACTAAAATATTCCACAGACTCAAGCAGATAGTGTGAGGGGATGAATTACCCCAAACAGTCATAATTTTAGTTTTCTTTATGTTAATCTTAAATTCTAATGATTCATATGCCCATAAACAGGGTTGCTATTATGTATGGAAACTGTCAAATATTTCGAGAACCCTTTGAGATTTCTTAATGTAAATTTGTACACAAACATCAGGAAATGTTTGCCACTTTTTGGGTGTATTTTAATTTTTTTTTCTTATGGCAGATGGAAGTATTTGATTACACTCGACAACTATTAACGTCAATTTGTGAATTTCAATTTTCTTTCAATTTTTATATGGAATTAATATGTATTTAACTGAAAGAGAAATAATTGAAATACTAAGAATTGTTTGATACAGTGAGAGAAAATGCACTTATGCTGAAGTTTGTTGAGTATTTAATGAAGTATATCCGAATGAAAACATCACTAAGTCAACAGTTTCAAAAACGGTGAAAAGATTCAACGATAAAATAAAAAGGCGGCATTAAAAGTCGTCCAAATTAGGAAGACAAAAAACAAAAACTAATGACGAAAATTGGTTGAATGTTTTAATTTATGGAGCAGAAAATAGTGAAGTTTTCGTGCAACAATTAGCTTTAAATCATGTGTAGACGCTCAGTCCAAAAAATAGTAAAAAAGATTTTTATCCTTACAAAATACAATTACTACAATAATTAAGTAAATATGATTTTGATCAAAGATTTGAGTTTTGCGAAATTATGATGACCATTGTCTACGGCATCAATTAAAACATTCAACGAATTTTCGTCATTAGTTTTTGTTTTTTGCCTTTCTAATTTTGGACGACATTTAATGCTGTATCATTGTAACTTTTCATCGTTTTTGTAACTGTTGACTTAGTGATGTTTTTATTCGGATGTACTTCATTAAATACTTGAAAACTTCAGCATTAGCGCGTTCTCTGTCACAATAGTTATTGTTACACTGGAAGTTCCACGACGGTTTGTCTCCGCTAGGACGACCGTCATTAAATGGCGACACCGCTATTTGATGTTATTCTCACAACTAACGTTCTCTGGAAAACCAACACCATCTGGTTTACATAGACAACGTTTTAGTAACGTCATCCACCGCTCTCTTAGGAAACCATAGTTTAAGTATCTGGAGGTTTTTTTGCCTATTTTCTTTTTCGACCCATCCAAATTCGACCACGATCGGCGTCGTTTAACTTCAGTTTCTTATAACTGAAGGTTAATGCGACGTGGTTGGCCCTGGCCACAATGCAGGCCCATATACTACCTTAATAGCCCGAAAGAAACGTCTGGCATCATTTGTATCGGCAAAATGTTCAATTACTCCATCAGCGCTTCTTTAAAAGCCTTATACAATATTGTACTTCCTGTTTGCCTTTAACATTGGTGGCGTAAGCATCTTTGCTACTGCGGTTGTTTAAAGTGTTTTTAAAGGCCTGTCTGTTTTTGCTCAAAAATTATCTCTATGTTATCTTGGAATCAATTAGTTCGCTTCTTTTCATTCAGGTCGAGAGTGTTTTTGATGGCGTCGAAAACAGCTTGCTTGAGTTTGTCCTAATAACAGTCAAGTTTTTTCCCTTGTAATCCAGCGTGGGCTATATTCTGGATCATTTAGGTTTGAAGATGCTGAACACCTTTGTTCGTGCATTAGGTAGCTGACGGGGTCTCGCGCTTGTCGAGACGGGCTCGATGCATTTTTGGAGGGGGGCTGGTGATGCTTGTGGCGGCGGATTTAAAGACTTCGTGAAAATATTGTTTGAGGCCGCCAGCAAGACCGATCTTCCTGGAGGTAGTTTTGAATGACGGCGTCTAGATTTGTCTCCTGTGGTGTTGTGGAGGTTGCGGCGAAGATTTTGGAAATCGTTGGCGGTAGATGTGGCGGTACGGTGTTTGGAGTGCCTGTTTTTAGGATTGTTGGGACATCTCGAATATGTGGCAGCGGGTGCTGCGCCACAATTGAAACATTTTGATGGATCGTCTTTCGGATTTTGGATAGTTGGCAGCTTTATGATTTTCAGAATGTACTTGTGGTCGGAGTGGCAATTTGTCGCCGAATTGTCATTCGACCGAACTGGAGGCAGTTTCGGCATTGGACTAACGCGCGGTTGAATTTCTGCGCTCCCCCCGATATCGCTAAGTAACACAGGTGTGTCATGTTGAAAATATCGTTTTCGCTGCGGGGTACTTTGAGCTTGATTAACGGTATTTTGTTGTCGTTTGATGTCATCCTTCTGGTTTCCGCTTGATTGAAACCTTGAGATTTAAGATTGTCTACGATGTCTTCCATGGCAACGTTGACGTTGACTCCACGTATGACTACGTTTAGGTCCCGCTCATAGGACAGGCAATGTAACTGGTACGTGAAAAATCGAGTTATTTGTCGGTGTTGATCCGCTGAGTCAGGGAAGAACTGAATGTCGGACTGTCTTGGCATTCGAGATTTTTCATTGTTTGGTAGTGAAAAGTTTGATTAAATAGTTCCAGTGTCTTGGTTTGGTCTTCTTGAAAGGAATGAACTGAGGTTGTCTTTTATTTATTTTCGGGCTGGATGCGTGGTCAGCGGCGGAGCTGGTGTCCATTGGAATGGTTTGGGCGTCGTCTAGTTTTTGGAAGTGCTGTATGACGCAGATCGGGAAATTCCTCCGAGTCGTCCGAAGATGGCGTTTTTTTCGTCTGATGCGTTTCGGAGGTGAATAGGCGGTAGCTTGTTGGCTTCGGCGATAACTTTTTTAATGTATTTATTTCGAAGAGTTCGGCCGATAGTCTGGCCTTCTGCTCTTCATGGGCTCTTTTCAGTTGGTTAATTTCGTCGGTTTAGGCCTTTACTTGCTGCATAAGTCTTCCGATATCGATTGTCGAATCGTCCAGTTAGTCGAGAGTGGCTAGATATGCGGGATACGCATTCTGCAAATCGTCGATGTCCAGGTCGGAGTCGGACTAGTGGTCAGACTCCAAAATGAATGAAAGAATAGTTAGAATGGTGAATAGTTTTATGAAAGATAGAGTGGCAGTGTGTAATGGGGTGCGAATGAAAGTGGACAAGGACTGAGCGCAAGGCTCTTGTCTGGGACCGACGTTGTGGCTGTTGAATATGAATGGATGGTTTAGAAGGATGAATGAGCTGATAAAGAGGGATGAGGAAGAAGAGGAAGGGGGAGAAGGGAAAGGATGGATACAGGCGTACGCCGATGATCAAATAATTGTCATCAGCGGAGCGTCTGTAAGAAAGATTGAGTATAAATTGGAAAAATACTGGAATAAATGCAAGGAATGGGCGAAATCGGTGAGGGTGGCGTATAACGTGGATAAAACTGAGATGATGTTTATCTGGAAAAAAAGAAAAATACGAGTGCCAGTAATTAGGATGGATGAGCAAAAGATTGTGGTGAATGATAAACTAAAGTATTTGGGTCTAACATTGGATAGAGATATGAATTATGTAGAGCATGTGAGAGAAAATAAGGAGAAAATGGGTAGTGTGATAGCGAACATGGGTGAACTGATGAGGAGACAATTAGGGAAATAAGCAAGAATGGTAGCGAAAGTGATGTATGGAAGGGTATTAAGACCAGCGATTTTGTATGGGGCGGAGATATGGGGAAGAGGAGCGAACCATGTGAGAGTGAGGAAAGGTCTGAATGTGGTGCAGAGAAGAGTTTTGAAGTTGGTTACGCAGGCGTACAAGACGGCACCGGCAGAAGCTTTGGCTGTGGCGGCGGGCATCCCGCCGCTGCACATAGAAGCAAAAGCCTGGGCGGATGCATGGGATGAATGCAGGGAAAATGCAAGGAAAGAGCAGAGCTAAAGTGTAGCAGAAGGCCATGGGAGGTGATAGATAACAAAGAAGACGAAGAAGAGAATGACGAGGAAATAATAAGGATGTGGGTTGACGGGTCGGTAAAATGAGAAAAAGGCGGAATAGGAATGATTATGAGAGAGAACGGGAGTGAGCGAGAGTACAAAGAGAGAGTGAGTGACGGACTAACCCCCAGAGAGTGTGAGTACCACGCAGTAAAGAGAGGGATAGAATTGTTTGAGGATAGAAGTGGAGAGAAAGGGATTTTAATAACAGATAGTAGAGAGCTTGTAAGTGAAATAGAGGATAGAAAGAGAGCAGGAAAAGGAGATAGTCTCCTACAGACCCAGATAAGTAAGCTGATGAGAGAAAGGTAATCAATAAAAGTAAGATGGATGGCGAGAAACAGTGAGAGAGAAATGAGAAGAGGGGATGAGTTGGCAAGTGAGGGAAGAGAAGGAGAACAAGTAGCGGTGGAATGTGAGAAGAGGTGGAGGAAAGAATGGATGAGAAAGAAGAGGAAAGGGAACATAATAAGAGAATGGCAAAAGGAATGGGAGAGTGAAAAGGGCAGAAAGATGTACGAATGGTGCAAACGAGTGGGAGTAGAGAGAATGGAAATATCTTGGAAAGGAATGCAGTTGGTAACGGGACATGGAAATCTAGCAGGGTATAGAGAAAGGTTTAAGATATAGAATGACTGCGGAAACTGCGAATGTGGAAGCGGAAAGGAAGATGTAGGGCATGTGAGGGTTAGTTATATGAGTGCAGAGAGGAAGGAAGAAAGAGAAGAATGCTTGAGAGAATTGGATGGAAGATAAACTAAATTGAGGGACAAAGAAAACAGAGTGAATGGTGAAATGATATGTATTGTGAACGGATGGGCAGAAAGGCTGATAAAGAACGACGATTACGAGGGAGAGTAGAGGGAAAATCGGCTGCCTGACCGGGGGCGGGGGTCTTCTTTCACCGAAAATTTTTGGCGAGTGCAGGGTGTTGAGTGTTGTTCTTGGTAGTGGTCTCATTAGATTGGTGTATGGTAGATTGAAGCCGTAAGGTAAAAACTGAAAGCAAATGACAATTCTGTCCTGAACACATTGAACATAAATAGCACCATGGTTGGATATAAATATCAGCATTGTTGTCAAAAATTATATATTTGTTCTTTTTTCAATTTTAGGGAGAGTAATTCCTGGTTTGGAAGATGGTTATGGTAAATCCCCTCTCCTTGCTCCTATTGTACATCAAACGGTACCAAGAGGATTTTTGACTGAATTAGTAACACGTACCTACACCAACGAAAAACTATTCGATAAAGTGTTTAGTCCGATTTTGCAAGGCTTGTTTCGCATGATGCGCACTGCTAGTATAGTTGACGATGAGCACAGACTACCATTACAAACGTTATTTGAATTGGCTGATATCAGATGTAACAATAGACCGATTTGTAGCCTAATAACAAGACAATTTCAGTTTCACATATCAGAACCACTTACAAACGCTGCAGGGCGGGAATTAACATTTATGTCATTCTTAGGTCCATTCTTAGACATTTCCGTTTTTGCCGAAGATGAACCGAAAGTTGCCGAGAAGTTATTTTCAGGCAATTCCGTTAACGATAGCACATTGAAACATCCATTACAACTCGAACTGGAGAACATTCGTAACACTTTGCATAGAATTTTCCATTATATATTGGCGAATCAAGATAGTCGCGATTCTTGTTTGAAATATCTCGTTCAGATTTTGCGATTGAACGAGAAAAGGTCGCAGTTAGCAATGGAAGAACGCCTGTTAGCTGGAGACGGTTTTATGTTGAATTTGCTGAGTGTTTTACAAAACTTATCGTTGAAGATAAAGTTTAATAAGATGAATCTTATGTATCCTTTCTATCCCAAAGCTATGATACAGATAGGGAATGATACAAGACTGAAATTTTCTTCTCAGGAAGTGGTGGATTGGTTAGAAGAATTTGGTATGTATATTACAGTATTTTCTATGAGATAAAAGTCAATATTTTAAACGAAAGACTTAATTTTGCTTAATAATATTTTAATTAATTTTCGTTTTCGAATATTCCATTGCACATCTTGTCGATGGCCGAAAAATCTACAATTCACAAAGTGTCCCTTGAATATGAAAAAAAAATCCTTAAGATGTCAAAAATACAACGGACTTTATTTAAAATAACAATTTTTTAAAATTTACTTCAATAGGTGTTGAAAGTGTCCACTATTTACCTCAATACTTTCGCAGGCTCTTTGTTAGGTGACGCCTCACATTTGAGAAGATATTTTCTTCATTTCTAATAACATTGGCCACTTGTTGAATTTTTTGTAAAAGTTTGTCTTGTGTATTGATTTCATCATGGTAAACTAAAGAAGTGGCCAAGGAAACACCACCGCGAACAATTGATCGATGTGGACAACGATAATTTAAATGATTTCGCACTGCAACAGTAAAATGCCGGGGCGCCCCATCTTGCATGAACCACATGTCTTGTCTTAAGTTTAGAGGTATACCGCCCAAAAGGTCTAATAATTCATTTCCTACAAACTGCACATATTGATTTCCATTCAAAATGTCCACTTCTTGTTCTACTGTTATACGTTTCAGCCGTCCACCAGGATTGTTGTAATAAAACGAACCTGTTTCGCCTAACTCATTGAAAATTCTTTGAAAAATTTGTAGATTTGGAATAATTCTGGTTGGGTAAAGCTCTTCATACCTTCTAACTGCAGCGCGACTATTGTAATTTACTGCATAAACGCAGAGCATATCCCTTAAATCACATTTTTTACAAATTATTTAATACCAACTCAAGGTATTGGAGAAACTTGTTGTCACCTACTTTTAATAGGAGAGATATAAAACAATGGCAGTTGTCATGGAGATGTAATAATTTATTCACAACATTCAAGGGACACTTTGTGAATTGCATATTTTTCGTCGACGAGATGTGCAATGGGATATTAGAACATGAATATCTCGCAAACGGCGTGAGATACCAATATTGACCAAAGGTACCTTTTTTACGTGGAGATTATTCTCTCGGACTCTTCTCTATTTTGAAGTCAAAATATTCCCAGCTTTATAGGGTAAAAAATATGAGTTAATTCTTCACAAAGTAGGTACCAAGCGCCCTCTAGGAATTAGGCTCAAGTTAGTACCAAATTCAGATTTGTCGTCTTTGAAAACCCAACTACCCCGATTTTGAACCTGATATCTTTAACCGTTTTTAAATTATCTCAATTTTTCGAAAATTAACTTTCACTTTCAACACACTGTATCTTTTTAATGACTAACATTTACCGACACATTTATTGACCAAATCCTCCTATTTTGATATATATATATATATATATATATATATATATATATATATATATATATATATATATATATATATATATATATATGCATGCATATGCGGTTTGAGAATTTGTCAATACATAGACTCTCACTTCCTCACATGATACTTTCCCTCTAAATTAAATGACAGCTTCATCAATAGATACTTCTTCTCAAGGGACAAAGTGTAGAATATATACATCGTAAAAATTTGAGAAAAAATGGGATCCTTACATTATATTTAGTTGACCAACATTCTACTTTTACTCTATGAAAAAATCTACCCATTTGTTCCAAATCGAAGATTTAGAGAAATGTTTTTCCTTTATATTGGGTCTGGCATATTTATTGATTTCCTCCGTAATTTGTTGAATGAGTGCATTAGTACAAAACAGCTGAAAGAAATGTAGCGATTCCTGACAGTGTGAAGGAATTTGCGCTCCAACTGTTAATCCAGTTACAAAAGGGATTCTGTAACATCGGTGTGTAGATTTTCACCCTGACTTCGATTAATGTCTACTTCGCCTGCTTTCAGTATCACTTGATATAGTTTGCAAGACTCGTCGTGTTTTACGAAGAGCGAAAATGTAACTATCTGATGTATCATTATTACCGCGTTTATTTTCACTCATTTCTAAATACAATTCAACACTACTGTCCAGATAAGTGTTATCGAATGACAAGTTATCCACGCATCTTTTCTTGCTTCTAGGCATGGTTATAGGTTATTTCAAATTCTATTCTAAAAATTTACTTTTTATCATACGTCCGCGGCATCTATTGATGCTGCTCGACCGGAACAGGTTAAAACAGAAAAAAAATCATGTGGAGCTTGCTCGATACCGTCTAGAACAATAAAATTGTGATGTCGAGCAGTGCTCGACACTCGTCCGCAAAGGGTTAACATAGAATTGAATCTTTATTTAAGTGTTTTTTAAACTCTTTGTTTTTGCAGGTAAATCGTATGAATTTCCAACGCCTAACTTTTCGACCATTTGCTGGTTTTTAACGTTACACTGCCATCATTTGTCCCTTTTACCTGCTATACAAAAATATCAGCGTAGACTAAGGGCAATTAGAGATTTACAGAAGCTTGTAGATGAAACGATAGCTGCAGAGGCACAATGGAAAAATACACCTTTTGCCAGTAGGAACAAACAATTTATTAAACGGTGGAAGCAACAGTTAAAGAAGTTGAACAAGTGAGTTTTTAATGGTTTTATATACATTTGTCTATAAAACATATATAGATGTATTTTCATATGTTAAGAAAATAAGGGTATTAACACTGAATTAAAAGTCGAGGGTGAGTTATAGGAAGTGTGCAAAGTAATGAGACTGATTGCCTAGCGTTCGATATGGCAACAATGTTGGCTCCCTCTTTGCAGGGGGACATGCTAACAGCTGATGCGTATTCAAAAGGAATTTGGACTCTCCAGAGTCACTTGGTGGTCTGTATCAATTATTTTTGTAAACCAGTTTTTTCTAGTGATTCTTTGATTTACTCTTTCGGGCATTTTTGGCCGTGGTGAGGTTGGAGTGTGCTATTTCTAGCTCTAGCGCTTTGTTTCCGTGTCGTATTCAAAAATTCAAAACTCCTCAGCAGTAATGACATGTTCCAGAATATGAGAGTCACTTTCAATTTGTCCCAAAAAGTTTTCCAAGACATGTTTCTCTCCGGTTATCCTTTTCATCCTGTGAGAGGTTTTTTGGAACCATTTTCGCGCAGATTTTCTTCATCTCTAATTCATTGGTCAAAATCTGATGAACGGTTGTGTTAGTCAAAATTAACTCTTCCCCGATCATTCTGATCGTCAATCGACGATCAAAACGAAAAAGATCACGGATTATGTGGATATTTTTATCACTTTTTACAATCGAAGGTTTTCCACTGTTTCATCTTCATCCACGTTTCGACCTTCTGAGAATCCCTTAAACCACCTAAAAACTTGGGCCCTTGACAAAACACTGCTTCCATATGCCTGTTGAAGTTTAACGTTCTCGTGCAGCTCTAAGCCCAAGTCTGAAACAAAATTTGAATATAATATCGCTATTTGTTCATTGAGCTGTGTTGAGAAGTTGTGTCAATTGCGATTGGACTCCGCCCAACTACCACCTATTTTAAGTTGGAGATCAACCTCTAGGATTATTTAGTAAATTGACTTACATCTTAACATGGACTCCATAACTACGTTCATAAGCTACCTATTAACCACAGTCAGCACTCGTCTTAGGGGCATCAACCCCTGGTTTGTACTTTGTGTTACAAAACACTTGAAACAAAACACAAAAAATGTGACCAACATAGAAAACCTTCCAAAAGACATCCCGCATTACCGAGCCTGGTTACCGACGTAACTGAAGGCTCATTCGTTGTCGGCTATTACACTCTTGATCATCCCTCACCTCCCGATAACCATTTATCTCAACTAACCTAAATTGCAACATTCATAAGGGAACGTTCGATTTTAATAATCGTTTTAGTAAAAGATAGGCACACTATAGCAAAGAATAAACTGTTAAAATATATCGAAATATATCAACAATTTTCCAACTGTTATTTTCAAACTTTGTTTACTGATTTTGTGATGTATTTGTGCGCTCTAGTTGTTTGCATACTCTTGTCATATGTTAAATGAATTGATATAAATTTCTTGTTGAGGTATATTTTTCTCATCTACCTGCACTTTGTGTCTTGAAGTTTTTAAATTAAAGGAGGCTAAGGCAAATATCCTAACCTCCTTTTCCAACATGTCACAAATATATTTTATTGGCAAAAGGTCAGAACATGGTTTCAGTTTGGCATGGGCCTCTTCGAAAAAGTTTTTAAAAACTCTGACAAGAACATAGGTTGCACTACTTCTTGAGACATCGCGCATTCTTTTTCTGTCACACAACTAGAGATTATAAATTTCGTACTTCCCTTTGATGGAGTGCGTCAAAATTGAAGATTAGACACCGGCCCTACTCTTCTCGTGTGGTTTGGCGATTACTGAAAATGAAAACTCCCTCATAGATCATTGATTAAACCTTTTTTGAGTTCACTTAAAAAAGTTTTCACTACTAAAACCTGGAAAATCTTGCAAAAATGTTTACATTTTGAAAGTGAAATGAATGTTGCAAATTTGAATAGTTTGCTTTTTGCCATAGTATATATTTTTATCAGATGATTCAAATCGAACATCTCCTTCTTGGCTTTGATCGATGCTCCTGAATTTAAACATTTTGTACCAGCTGAAAAGTGTTCAAGTTTACTCGCCATTAACTCGTCAATTATTCCCGTGCTTCTGTCTGAATGAAAAATATTGTTTTTTGCGCTAATTAGCGTGTTTGCATATTAAAAATATGGAAAAAAAATAAGAAAAATTTCAGCCCTTTTTTTTTTAGAGGGGGTGTCACCCACAGGTGACACTGGGCGAAATTTATACGACAATATGAAATGTAAGAAAACAACTTATTTTCTTCTCTATAGTTTTTTTTATTGTAAAAAGAATATGGATTTACTTATGTTAGGAATGTATGTACACTTTACTTCGTACTTTGTATCAGCCTTTACTGGAATTTGTATCAGCCTTTGATGTATAAACCTATATTACACTTAGAACACACTTTTCTTGTGCGTTCATGACATAACCCGCAGCGGCGTTGTGAACAATCTTTCTCCATATGATCAGCTGAACTGCCTCCTCGTCGAGTTTCAATTGAAACTCTCGATTCAAGAAAGACTCCGCAATTGGTGTCTTTAGATGTGGGTTTCCCGTATTTTTGTAAATAGGATATCACGACATCCCTGCGAAACTCACAGTAGGTCCAGTTACTACCACACTTTCTTTTGATTAGCCAAGCATTTTGGCAAGATGCATCCAGCCCAAAAGCAAAAAGTGGAACCTATCCTCATGGAATCGACATTCTCATCGAAGCGATCTACGCCACCCATCATGTACTTGTTGTATATTTTTATAAGTGATAAGTGATAAGTGGGCAGTCAACTTGTATTTTTGTCCGTTTTTTGTTTATTACACCAATCCGATCGACTTTTGTCATTGGTGACAATCCGTGACAATTACAGGCTACATTGACGACACTATTATCATACCACTTAGCTGCAATTATTGCTTGTGAGACCTTGTAAACCAGCTCACCCCTAGGTATCTTTTCCATTCTCTTTAGTAAAGGCAAGCCAGTGAAAAAAATTTCAAAATACAGGTTGCATGGGCCAATATTTTTTGGTAACCTGGAGTGTAGCTCTAAAATGACAGCGGCACCTAAACCATGATCAGATTGTTGCTTCAGAGTCGGACCTATTGCACTTTGATACAATTCGCAGTTGACGAGGTATGCCGTGTAGCCACTGACCAAAGTTTGTAACCAAACCGGATGGGCTTCCTGTGGATATGTTGCTTTGTAATATGTCTCCAAAAATACGGCACAATGGTTTCGTCAATTAAAATACGTGCTGATCCTACTTTTCCGAAATTGGTAGTAAAATTTTGATTGAGCATATCAAAGTATCTACGAACCTTAGCAATTTTATCATTTTGCGGTAACTCAGTACTATCGCATAAATGTAAATACTGTTGTATTTCAAAGAATCGATTCCGCCTCATGCTAGAAGATACAAGTTCATTATGAGTATCCGCCTTTTTTTTCAGATAACATCCTCATATATTTGGGCATCAAATATCCGGTTAGTAATAATATTGCAATATACACCATAATTTCTTCAGGTGAAAGATTCAAGATGTGATTTCTCTGTAGGACATAGGAATTGCTCATATTTGATATAAATTTTACCATATCTTCACTGATCAATAATTCGAAACACTCGGCGATACTCAGTTCCTCTTGGAAGGTGCCTAGAATATCTTCCTCACGATCCCCTTTCCCACAAAAAGAAAAAAGAGATGTATTATTCGTCCATTTCTTTACTGTAATTTCCTTTTTCTTTTTTTTTTTCGAGCTGGTTCTTGAATTTCATGCTGTTCTCTATTATCCTCTTCGTTGTTTGTATCAGTAGGTCTACTTCAACTGCACTTCTACTTCTGAACGTAACATCCTACTCGGAAGGTGAAGGAAATTGACTTCATTTTCGTCTCCACTGTCTTCATCAGCGACGTCACCATCCTCAGGAGGAAATAAGATGATGTTACCATCTAAGTCATCGTCAGCTTCTAATGTATCAACTACGTCGTTCAATGTCAACCTAAAATAAAAAAAGAAACTATCACGCAGCAGCTCAAACAGCAATTTAGTTATAACAATGCCCAGTGTCATTTGCAGGTGACACGTGCTATTTAGACCGCTATTTTGAATGCAAAAACAATTATTTTTGTAATGTAAACAATTAAATTATTTACATTACAAGTTTGACTATGGAACAACAATTTGCAATAATAACTACTACAGTACTTACCCTCTTGGCATTTTCACAACAATATAAAGTCAATAAAACACTCCCATGCAAGAAAATGAAGAAACCGTTTGAAATAAATGAATTATTTTGACAGATGACATATGGATCAGTGTTACCAAAATAAAATTATAAATACTACTAGATGTTGACTTTTTAGTAGTAGTATATTTTTCATTCTAAATATGTTATTTAATATGTTAAATTAATTCGCCAATCTCTGTCACCTAGAGGTGACACTGAGAATTGACGGGTTAACCTGTTAGCCGATACTGTTTCAAGAAGCGCTTGTTTATCAACCAATAATAGTAGTAGCGTGTAATTTCTAATATATGCCAGTAACTGTCCTAACAATCTAAAACGGCAAAAAATCATTTTCATATAATTAAAGCGGAATATTTAAATGGACCTTATTTAAATGAATATTTAAGAGGTTAACAATTATTTTGTATGCAACAGTACTTATGAATTCATAATAATGTTAATATGTTAACACTTAAAAATGTTCATAAAAATGTTAAAACTTTTACAAAATAATCTGCTGAAAAATGTGGCTGGTATAGGTATTCCATTTGTTCTATTCTAAATTTCTAGAACGCTAAATTTCTATTTCTCTATTTCTTTTTGTTCTCAAGTTTTTTTCGTGGCTTTAGAAGAAAACTCACTCAATTGACCCAATGGTAAATGATAATCCTGCGTGGATAATAATAGGTGGATACCAAAGCAATGTGCAATAGAAAAAGAAAATGTTAGCCAGTAACAACCTAATAAATACTACCACGATGATACCCACCATCATCATGATATAGTGTGTAATAATTTCCAAAATAACTTTCCAAAAGTATTTTTAATCATGTACATGAGATATAGTTTCAAGTTGCATACTGGCATCAAAATACTGCCAAAAAATACTTTTCATCCGTACGAAAGGCATCAATTTATGGGATGCTAAATAAAGACCAAAAATTTGATCATGTAGTTTATGGGCTTAACATGATCAAAAAAAACTTTGTCAAATTATATTTCTAATTCCTATATATTATTTCTTTGTGAGTTCACTCTCTGGTTCGTTGATCTTTTTCACAAAACACGGCTCCATGTACGTTTCGCTAACGGTGTGAACATCATCAGATAGCGAATTATTACTATTTACTTGAATATTTATTACAATTTTTTTTTCAGATCTAAAGCATGTGCAGATGCAGGTCTCTTGGACAAAAATCTTATGCGTCGATCGTTGATTTTCTATACTTCTGTTAGCGAGTACCTTTTAAGTTTAATGACAGGTACCCAACCAGGGTTACCGATTCCCGAACTACCACTGCCACCCCCCCAATCTCCAGCATTCTATGCTATGCCAGAGTGGTATGTGGAGGATATAGCCGAATTTTTGTTATTTGCCTTGCAGTAAGTTAATTTTCAGAAGACATCTAGGAATTTATTTATAATATAATGCCATTGTTTTAGATACTTCCCCAATATTATTACAGATAATACAGAGGATACATTGATTACATGGCTTTTACTTACAATATGTTCATCAAATATGATTAAAAATCCATATCTTGTTGCCAAGTTGATTGAAGTTGTATTTGCTATTATTCCTAGCATTCAACCTAAATGCGAATTGCTTTATAATAGATTTATGCTGCATCACATCTCTAGAACTGCATTGCCTAGTTCACTGATGAAGTTTTACACAGATGTAAATTCTATTTGATAGAAGTAAAACCAAAATAACCGTTTTCTGTTTTTTGTTTTAGGTTGAAACCACCGGCTCAAGTTCAGAATTTTACGACAAATTTTCGATAAGGTATCACATTAGTCTTATTATTAAAGGTAATTAATTGTATTCATCAGTAATTATTTATATCAATTGCTGGAAATAATTGTAGGTATGTGGGGATCACCAGTACATAGACAAGCTGTTGTAAATGAATCAAAGAGTGGCAATCAATTTGTTAAGTTTGTAAATATGTTAATGAATGATACAACATTTTTACTGGATGAATCTTTAGAATCTCTGAAGAGAATACATGAAATTCAAGATTTAATTGCAGATGATGAGAAATGGTGAGAAAATTAATTTTTTTTATTTAATTTCCTTCCATGATAAATTAATAATTGTCAAGTCTTTCAAGAAGTACTTAATATATACAAACTTCTTGTATATGAATCTAGAGCTCCTAAAAGGGTAGAAAATAGTAAACTCAAACAGATTTTCCGCTAAACACCAAATCACTTTTTTAAACTCCTCGACGCGCGTTTCATTAACCATGTTAGCATCATCATCAGGAGATTATTTAATCTGACCCGCATTCAGATGTTATAAAGCGATTTGGTGTTTAGTGGTAAATCTCTTTGAGTTTAGTGTTGTGTTTCACATAGAAGGTTCTAATAGAAGAATTAATAGCAAATAGCGTGAAACAAAGATAATATAATGAAAAATAACAAGGGATAATAATTATGTATATGTCCTTACTTTTATGTCGAATTTTCCACTCACATCAAATCAGTGTTCAATTCGTTCGACGCACGTTTTGCTAAACATGTTCTACAGGATATGATTCAATCTAATTCTAAAACTAAACTATGTTCTATTTATATGACAACCGAATCTAATGAATCGTATAAAAATCATGAACCATGAAGTTAACCAAGCATTACATTAATGTAACAGAATTAGAAAGTATTGGCATTAGAAATTTGATGTACAGAATTGGAGTGTATTGGGTTAATGCACAAGTTAGTCCCCATTTTTTGTTGAGAATAATTTTATTTACTAAAATTTACATTTATTTGATGTTGATGTCTCATTTTGTTCAAAGACTATTTTCTACCTCACCAGTAGCTGCATAATCCCGCGCTAATAGAAGTTTTCAGGTTTCTGGCTAAAGAACTGATCCAGGTGAATTTTTAAGTTTAGGAAGTTTTTACTATTTAAACTGGTACGGTGGATGGACGCAATGCCCTTTCTGTTGGCTAATATAAACTGTTTCTTTTCGATTGGTCTCAATTAATGGTCTGGTTTTCCGGTAACAGCTCATAATCAACAATTTCCCTTCCAATCCCACCAAATGCATAACATAATCTTCTTAGGATGTAAACTGACTTTGTTTTGGTTAAGGAGTATCTACGCGCTTAAACCATGATCTACTGTGCTTAGTATCAATATAAATTATTTTTTATTTATGATTTCTAACCATCCATTTAAAAAATGGATCGATTTCGTAGCGCTTCAATAGAGAATCGCAGGCAGAAATTCGGCTTTATCAATTTTTTTTCTGTTAACTTATGCGGCACCCATATATCGGCCACGAAAATATATATAATCCTTTAAAACAAAATAAAAGAACATTTTCAATCTGTGAAAACTCCAGGAACTTATGATAAAATGAAACAGAAAAAAATAACATTATGGTGTATCCTCATACTGTTTATTAAGGATAGAAATGCCAGATAGGAATAATAAACGTATACCAGTTACAGATAAGTATAATAGTTATAGACATTACTGATCCCAACGCTAAAGTCGGAAGGGAACAATGGCATGCGTCATATATTAGAAGCCACACTATGTACAGCTCATTTAGGGAAACAATGGTTGCACGTCATCAAAATCTATGACGTACTCACGTTACATTGTTGCCACATCAACACCAAAATACCCAGACTTTAGCATTTGTATGATGGATAAAACTCTCGACCTATATGACGACCCATCTCCATCTCGACCTATATGACGATTGTACTAATATTTGGCTACGCCCCTCATCATCAAAATGATCTAGATTAGTTACTCGTTTTGGATGTTGACGCCTTTTTCTTCGGTGATTTTCGTTATTCAACTTTTTCGGAATTGCACTAACTGTACCAATACTAATATTTAGTGCAGCTGAAAATCGCTAAAAAACTCCAATTAACCATGAGACCTACTAAGTTATTAATACATACCTCTCTCACAGCGTTTAATGGCAAAAGAGGAGCCCCATTATCTCATTCCTGTTCAAAATAACTGATAAGTAACGAGACAAGCTGCTTACACTGACCGCTTAAAGGTTTTGGCATTTGTTTGCAATTATAATCGCAGATTTTTTACTGCAGAACTCACAAAAATAGAAACTAAACCAGAAAATAGCTATAGCAGCAAAGAATACAGTAAACATAATTCATATACGTTTGAAGGCACAACTCAAAATAGATCAGAACATGAAAATGACAGATTCTACGAAAAAGTTGTGTTAGGTCGGCAACATTGTCCAGAACCACAAACCTAAATCTTGACAGCGAATTCACAGAATGTAATCCGCCGGTTCACCGTATTTTTATCCTATTCTAATAGGATTAGAGGAAGAAGGAAAGATGACGTGCAACCATTGTTTCCCTGTATGAGCTTTATGAAGTATGTAACAATAATGGTGCTAGATTAGTAGACTTTGTCGCAGGCGCCTATATGCGAATCGGAGGAACGCTATTTTTCCCCAGAATATTCATAAGTTCACCTGTATGTCCCCCCATGGAAATACAACCAATCAGATTGACCGCGTGCTATTGGCGCTAGATATGCTACTAGCATGCTGGATGTGCGTAGCTTGAGAGGTGCAGAAGCTGCTACAGATCACTTCCTGGTAAGAAACAAAATGCAAAATAGGATACCCTGAACCTTCACAGAAAAAGGGTCTAAACGAACTAAATTTAATTTAGATGCTCTTAAAACCGAGTTGGGTAAACATGAATACGACGACGTTGTGTTAAACTCAAAAATCCAAAACGATGAAAGGCTTACCATCATAGATGTAGATATTCAATGGGAAATCCCTAAGAACACAATTCTAGAAGCTGTAAAAGAAACAGTTGGTAAAGAACCCAGGAGACCGCATGAACTATAGTGCGATGAGAAATGTCAATTAGCAGTTGAACATCGGAAAGGTGCTTGGAACGACCAACTGAACCAAAAGACAATACATCGCGTCGAACAATACAAAGAACTGCAAAGAAAGACGGAAGAAAAGAGAAGCAGTGAAAAAGAAAGTACAAAAGATAGGACATTTCCGGAATAATCAGTCAAGGGGTATGTTTAGAGAGATAAACAACTTCAAGGAATGCCAAGTAATGTCTGTAGAAACAAGGATGGCCACATGTTGTGTAGCAAACCTCAAGTAGTAGAGAGATGGGCTGAACACTTTAATGGACTATTAAATGCTAACACTGTAAATGGTGATCCAAGTTGGAATATATCGTTGATATGACTCAACAAAAAGGATATGAAGAAATCAACATCAACACGGACATCTCAACGCTGGAAGAAGTCCAGCAGGCTAGTGGGAGTTTGAAAAATAATAAATCACCCAGATGTGATGACATACCCGCAGAGAAATAGCGGAAGTAACATAGATCAAGCCATTCACTTACCTATAGCAAACATTTGGAGAACAGGATCATTACCACATGAATGAAAAGTAGGCATTACTAGGCTAATTGAAAAATTGGCGGAGCGGAAATGATAAAACAAGTTTATACTTGAATAAATGACTTTATTCTTCTGTATATTCTCCCTTAAGCCCAATATATTTTTTCCAGCGATTCTCCAATTCATTTATTCCATCTCTGAAGTGATTTTCTGCAAGTCCTTCAAAATACTCATCTGGCTGCTATAACTTCTTCATTTGATGAAAAACGTTTGCCACTTAGGAATTTTTTGAGGTTTGGGAACTGATGAAAGTCAGAGGGGGGGCAGATCTGGTGAATGTAGTGGATGCTCCAACGATTCGTAGTGTAACTTCTTTAATTTGGCCATTGCAAGAACACCTCTGTGAGCCGGTGCATTGCCTGATGAAAAAAAATTATATTTTTTCGCTAAACCAGGTCTTTTCTCACGAATTTTTGCATCCAATTGATCCAAAAGGTTTTGAGTAATACTGTCCTGTTATTGCTTTACCTCTTTGAAGGTAATCAGTTAACAAAATGACTTTTGCATCCCAAAAAATTGTTGCCATATCCTTTTAGGTCGATTTTGATTACTTTGGCTGCTTCGGGGCTGAACAACCAGGCTCGGTCCATTCTGCGGTTTGTTGTCGCAGTTCTGGATCATAGTGGTAAACCCATGTCTTATCCATAATTTAAAATCTATTTTATTCTTTCGAAAAAGATCCAAATGTTCGAAAGTTTTCGTTAGAAAACGTCGTCGTTTTTGATCAGAATTTAACACATGCGGCACCCATCTTGCACATAGCTTTCTCAAACTTAATTCCTTTTTCAAAATATGAAACCTGTTCAGTTGAGATGTCCATGGCTTTAGCAATTTCACCTCTCTGTCAATTCTCTGTCATCTATAAGAGAATAATTTGTTCAGTAGTTGCACTTAATGGACGTCCAGAACGGGGATCATCATCCAGTCTTGTACGACCACATTGAAACTCACCTGTCCACTTACAAACCATTGTTTTTGAAGGAGCAGACTTCCCTAATATATTTACCATTTTACTGTGAATTTTCATTGCCTTTTAACCATTTTTATTGCCATTTAAACTTTTTTTTATATAAAGAATTTACTCACTGCACGATTTTCAATATTTCCCATTTTATAAATTAACACTGATACGGTTACTTTAAGTTTCTGCTTTTGAACGACTGAATTGACAGATAGACTTGAAACTTTACATATGAAGGATGAAACTTCAAAATGTAGTAGATTATTCTTTTAGATTAGTTCTTTTACTGCTCTACAGGTGTCGCTCCGCGAACTTTACGTACGATTAGCCTAATATATGCCCTGTTCACAAGAACAGGGATAAGCTTAGTTGTGATAACTGCTTTGGAATATGATTCCTAAGTACCACATATAAAATACTAACTAGTATAGAACACTAGTATAATACTAGTATAAAAAAGAATACTAGTATAAAAAATATATATAAATATATAGAATACTAGTATAAAAAACCAATGACTAACCCCCCTAATGGGAGAAATAATAGAAGATTATCAATCTGACTTTACATAACAACATTCCACAATAGGACACATTTTTACAATAGTAGCAGATTGATGACCATGGTTAAGAAAAAGATCACACGAAGACCACATATGCGATCGGTAGATAACTTAAAGCGTCACGCTGGTAGCATGGAAAATAATTGCCCAGAACAGGACACTGTGGAAAGAACTAGTGAAGACTTAGATCCGCAATTGGATTAAAGATCCAAATGGTTACATGACGACTAGAAGAATATCAACACAAAGGCGATAAAACTGTAGGGAAGGGGTAGTTAAAGGATAATACACTTTGATATAGGGTCCAGATACAACCACAAAAGTATAGAAACCTGCATTCAAAAATGTTATAAAAATTTGGTTCATGAAACTCCAGAAAAATATATCTATCTTTAATTAGTTTAATTAATTTTTTAATATAACCTTGGTTGTGAGGTATTGAACTTGTATTAATATTTAATACTTTTTTGAAGGCCGAAACTGCCCACTGAACAACAACAAAGTCGAATGCGGCAACTCAGTGCTGATGAACGACAGTGCAGATCCTACCTCACATTAGCACGCGAAACAGTTGATATGTTCCATTACTTAACAATTGATATAAAAGAACCTTTTCTTAGACCAGAATTGGTCGGCAGGTTGGCATCTATGCTGAATTTTAATCTCCAACAATTATGTGGGAAAAAGTATAAAGATTTAAAGGTTGTTATATGTTTTATTATTTGGAGATTTTTGTGCTAACTGATCATGTATTTTAGGTTGACAATCCAGACAAATATGGTTGGGAACCAAGAAGGCTTTTAAGTCAATTAGTGGATATTTACTTGCATTTAGACTGTGATAGTTTTGCTGAAGCTCTTGCTGGTGACGAGGTACGGGGTGAATTGAAACGCTTTTCGTTTCATTTTCATTTAAAGGATTTTGAAATATGTATCGGGTTGTTCGGAAAGTTCGTTGGGATTTTTTAAGAAAAAGAGAAAAGCAAATAGTTTATCTGAATATTTATTTAGTCTATTATGTAATTAAAACATTATTTTTACAACTTTTTGGCAACATAGTGGTAGCTGCATAATGAAAAAATCTCAAGAGGTTGTTTTTCACCTCTTCTTCCATTTAAAAAGATTTCCCAGTTAAACAATTTTGAAGGGAGTGGAATAGATGATAGTACGAGGGTACGATGTTCAGAAAATAAGGTGTATCAGGCAAAACATCACAATTGAAGCTCAACACTTTTTGCTGGGTCCTGATTGAAACGTGTGGTCGTGCATTGTCGTGATGAACCACGAAGCCTTTCCTGTTTACTAATTCTGGCCGGTTTTCTTCATTTACTGCCTTCAGCTGATCTAATTGTGAACAGTAGAGATCGATGTTGATGGTTTGGTTTCGTGAAAGAATCTAAAAGTGTATGGGCTTTTCCAATCCCACCGAATGCAAAGCATAATTTTCTTCAGATGAAGACGTCTTTCGCCATACTTAAAACCGCTGACCTTCAGAAATAGAGATCAGATTTGATTCAACAGCGCTCACTCATTAAGTTCATGAGAAACCTACACATGTATAGGCAGACGAATCCATTTTTTTTTAGATGGTCAAAAACGGTCGATTTGCGAATATTTTAGTTATCTGTTATCTCACGGACTGTGGTGTGTGAATCTTCTGCAGTTATGGTCAATATTTCACCGACATCAGTGCTTAAAGGACTGCCAGAGCGATCCCGGTCATCCAGGTCAAAATCTTCGTCCTTGAACCGACCAAACTATTTTTACACCATAATCTCCCCGAGAGAACCCCCTTCGTAAAGGGAACGAATCTGTTTTTTGTTTAGATAGCGTTCTTGCCCTTTTTTTTAATTAAAAGGCATAATGTGTGTAAGTTATCGATCAACCAGCATTGTTCATTTGAACCTAACTGAAAGCCAGTCAAAGCAGATCTGAAAGTAAACATTGGAATTAATAATATTTAAATAAAAACTAATCCAACATAGATTTTTGTTTACTAGTGTTAAAAGAGGAAAATTTCTACGAATTTTTCGGATAACCCTAATATTAACCCTTAGTTTTGAAGGTATTTTGAATATTTCATAATATATTTTTCTTAGTTCTCTGTTTTCACGTAAGAAACTTGTCAACTTGTAAGTGTTAGTGTTCAGATAATTAGGAATAACACTTTTTATCCAATGCTTAAGAATTTTAACTGAATAGTTAAGGATATGCTTAATCACATTGATTGTATGATATTTTCCTGATGGAGTTCTAACTTATTACTTCTGAAACTTAATTCAAACAGTTTTCTCACGTGCTTTTCTAACCCCATTTTATTCAGTTATAAATGATTCACGTTTAATAGTTCTTGTCCCTTAGAAAACACATATTATAGCTCAATATGGACTTACAAATCTATCTAAATTAATCCTAGTATTTATAAATATTCTTCAACATATACAGAATATTTCCCGATGAGACGTGGATTCCGAGTACCCTTGACTTGAATCAAATAAAACTTGCTGTTCAACTTTTCAACGCCGTCTTTATTTCCTTTTTGAAACAAAATGCCAAATATTGCCACAAATTTTGCATTTACCACAAGTTGGCTAAATGAATCGGATGTCTGAAGAAACATTTTTCTACACACAACAAAACGCATTGAAATTACTCAAAGTGCGTTTTGCTAACCAAGTTATAGGCATCAAGAGATTATTAAAACTATTAAAATTATCAAACTATCGAATATCTTTATAAAGGGTTGTCCTTTATAAAGGCATGTCTTTTATAAGAGTGTCTTCAGAAAAATAAGGTTCTATCTCTTATTTAGTCCAAAAATCGCATCAAACAGGGACTCTCTGAGGATAGAGAGGTGACTCCTGAATTCGTTGGGGATTTTCATTGGCCCAAATCTTTTAGTTATTACAAATCTATTAAGCCAGAAGCAGAAGTTTCGTCGGAAAAGATTATTTATCCCCAAAGTAGAGGTTGCCTTTCAACTTCCAATTTTTACATCTTGTTGAATCCTGCTGACTAGAAACGTCAGGAATACATGGTTCATTGAAACAATAAACTGAACACAGAAGTCTATGAGTGACATTTATATTTCAGTGTTGCCGCTGGTACATTTCAAAGTTTTTACATTTTTATTGGAAAACTGTATATTTTATGACATAAATCTGTTTTAAACTTAAACTGTTTTTCGCCATTTTATGGTTTGTTTTCACTACTAAAGTACCCGAAACAGTATATGATTTGGCCAAGAAAGTAACATATCTTATAAATGCGATGGTTGTATGAAATGTGTTTCGTATTTCAGTTTAAGAAAAATGTTGCTGGTTTTTTAAAATTGGATATTATATTTTATTTCTTAAAAAGCACCTCTACCAGCTGGTAGTAGCTTAAAAATAAATACAACTATTTTCTGGTATTTGGTATCTCTTGAGCTGAAATAAGCTTACACTCAGTTTTTATTCTTTATTTTAGTCCCTTAACATCCGCTGCTTTCATCTATTATTGATCTAAAAGTTTTCTATTCAAATACATCAGCAAATAATCAATGGGGTTGAGGTTTAAGAACTTTGCTCTCCATACTAGCAGCCTCCCATTTGGCTGAAAAACTTAATTCAGATAATCCAAATATATTTTACATGTGAAGGTGGCCATCCTAGGCATCAGCACCAAATACCATATTTCATTGGGGATATCTTGCTTTTAGAGGACCTAAAAAATTCTTTTCCAAATTGCGAAAATTTCTGATTAAGATTGTCACTATATAATATTGTTTATTCACACCCCATCTCCCTTAATTTCAGATCATTCATGTTTGGTAATTTTATAATTTTCTTACAAAACTGTAGTCATTTGTCAGGCTGATCTTCAATTAATTAGAAAATCTATTTATTGGGATGAACTTTTTGGTATGTGTAAATGTCTCATACTGAAGATTGACCAATGTCTGTGGCTAATTGACAAATAGTACGATTTTTGTCGGTTCAATATTTACCATAATATTGTGTATCGGTCACGTCAGTAACCAGGGTAGGTACGACTGGATCCTTTGTGAGGGGCCTTCTATGTTGGTCACTTCTAGTAGTAGGCTTCTCGAAATACTAGGGATTACACAAACAAGGATTGGTAGCTTGTAGAGGTTGCTGAACGGTATCGGAGTCTACGTTAAGCCGTAGGTCCGGTCTCTAAATAGTCTCAGTTTGATGCCCTTAGCTGATGCGCCTTTAATTTTTTAAACTAATCTTTCCTAAAACAGTACAAAGAAATAAAATAGATCACCTATAATTTTTTTTTCAGAGATCTTTTAGCAAACAACTTTTTGCCGATGCGGCTTCTCTTATGGAACGTGTTGGAATTAAAACATTAGTTGAAATCGAACAGTTTAGAGAATTGGCAGAGAAATCATGTAAAATACTTGAAAACAATCAGAGGTAAAATGGTGACATTTTGATTTGTAAGCATTGAAATAATTTCGATTTATAGGTCAGATGAATGGTTAGAGGATGCACCAGATGAATTTAAGGATCCATTGATGGATACACTTATGACTGATCCTGTCTTATTACCTAGTGGACAAATAATGGATAGGTCTGTTATCATGAGACATTTATTAAATAGTAATACAGATCCTTTCAATAGACAACCTTTAACTGAAGATATGCTATTGCCAGGTAAAGAAGCATATTTGATATTAGCAACTTAAAATTATTATCATCATATTAATTACATTCTGTACAAGAATTGCCCGAAATTTCTTATTTATAAAGCTCGCGTAAAATATTCTTTAATTTTTTTTCTGCTGTAAAATGACAGTACTGTGCCTAGTTGTGATGTCCAATTTGTGTGCAATAGGTCAATTAATTTATTTACATCGACTGGTTTTGTTAATCGACGTTTTGGGATTTAATTATGAATAAAAATATTGAGCAAAGGGTTTGACTTACATTTTGCGTTTCGGACAAAATTTCGTGTGCCGAATCGTGAAAATGTTGCAGAAAACCTACGGTGAATCATGTATACGACGCTATAATCGTGTATAAAACATAGACATATGAATGATATAAAGCATTGAAAGAGTGTTCAGAAGTGGTAGTTGATTGATCTTCAACGTCTACGACCGATGAAAACATCGACACATTTAGGAAACTGGTGCTCGAAAATCGTCGTATGAGTCTTAGAGATTTGGATCAAGAGGTGAACTTTTAAGTCCATTCATAACATTATGACTGATATTTTGGGCACGAAACGCGACGCCGCACAACTGGTCCCAAAAGAGCTCAATTTTGTCTAAAAATAGCATCAGAAGCAGGTCGCTAAAAATTGATTTCCCGAGCTTTTGCGGAACTCACCTTCAGGAAACGCATCGTAACGGGCGACGAGAAATGTGTTTACATGTAAACAAGTCAACAGTCTCGAAAACGAGCCGAAACTCCAAAAACAGCGTCAATGTCGCTCGAAAATCAAAGTCATGCTGACAGTTTTCTTCGATTACCGTAGTGTGGTGCACTCAAGGTGAATAAAGAATACTATTTAGGCCATAATTGCCAGAATGGAATTTAGGCCATAATTGCCATATTTGTGGAAGAATAATTCATGGATTTTGCACCACGATAATGAACCATCGCACAAATTTATTGTTGTGCAAGAGTTTCGTTATCGGCGTCATCGGCAAAGCATCGTATTCGCCTGATTTTGCCCGTTTGACTTTCCTGTTCCCGAAACTAAAATTACTACTTCGAGAAGGCGTTTTGAGTCGATTAAGGTCATAAAAGAAAACTAGCTGAAGGCCATACCTCAATCAGCCTATGAACAATGTATGGAGGATTGGGTCAAGCGGTGGCATAGTTATATTGTACTTGATGGGGCCTACTAAAGAAGGCGACAAAATAAATTTTAATAAACAAATTAATTTGTCGGCCATGTTGGCGCAGTGGCTAAGGCGATGAACTATGGCCAGCGTGGTAGCGGGTTCGACTTCCGTTCTCGGTCGGAAAAAAGGGAAAACGATTGCACTGAGTTGATAAACATTTTTCGGTCGCGATTAATGCCCATAAAGCCATGTGCCTGAAATGTTCTGTACACGGCTTCAAAAAAAAATTGTGTTTTATTAAACAATTCCGGGTACTTTTTACACAGAAAGTATATTAATATGAAATGATTTATAGACTTAATTTAAATTGCCTATGCATCCATTTATATACAGTAACTCACAGTCAGAAAGATTAACCATAATATAATTGCAACGAAACTTTTTAGCATGTACATAATACTTTTATTATTTATTAAATTAGAAAAATATTATTTCGTTAAGACGTAGTTAAATCAAGAAAAAAAACTGGAAAATGTAATGCAAAATATTGTTTTAATATTTAATAGGAAAGACAAAATTTAACCAACATTTAGTCGGAAGTCCTTTGTTATTTATTACCTCTTCTATTAGCATAGAAGCAACAAGCTTTTCCGTATAACTCGGTGCGATGATCTTCTCACATTTTTCCCGATTCTGCCAAGAAGGAAAGATTTCAAGGCCAACAATAAAAGCATACTTACGTCATTGTATGCTATTTTTGTTCGATCAAAGAATGAAGGCAAACGAAGCAGTGAATAAAATTACCGATACTTACGGAGATATTCTGAAACTAAACAAGTGTCATAGATGATTTAAAAAGTTTAAAAATGGAAATAGGAATCCCAAAGATTAGATGATGGTATCCTGAAGGCGATGCTGTATATAGATGAAGTTCATATCTTTTTTTTAAATATTCCTTAAATACTTATATAATCAGGTCTAATTTTTCCATTTTCATTGTAAAGGTATATTCTTTCTCTTGCAATTCTTCAATGAAATTATTATTTTCTTTAATACCTTGTGAATGGTTTCAGCACGTACTTTCTTTTTCAAATCTTTTTCTATCAATTCTGCCAACTTAGGGACCTTCAATTTAAGATTAATTTTAATTTGGCGTAAAATCCATCTCTCATCAGCCCCAGTAAAAATGTTTTGTTGCGTTTACCTGAATACATTTATAAGCCGATTTTTCTTTTTTGGAACATGCTACGATGTGCTAGACTGTTGAAGTTTAAATGTTTTACATTTCTGAAAATTTTTTAATTTCAATTTCTCGTTTGCGAATTGTATTATGCACATCTATTGTTTAAATATTAAAATACAATTTTAAACATAAAACAATTTTACATTACCAGCAAATGTACGAAATTTATTTAAAATTAAGTTATTAAAAATATAAAAAACGCATAATTTTCATTGCGACCTTTAAGATCTCGCACGTAAAAAATCATTAAATTGTTTACATTGCAATAACTGTTCATTGCATTATATTGTAGTACAGATAAAGATTATTTTTGTATATAATCATGTTTATATTTATAACTTCAATTATAACTACTGCATCAATTTGACTATGAGCCACTGTATACTGTTTACTAAAACAAAATTGGACTCTTACTCTAAGACAAACTTATTTATTCGAAATGATCTCCTGCAGTAATATAATATTCAGTCGGAACTGTCCTTGTCATGAGCTTTTCAAGCAAATAAGGCTAATGGTTAAAAGTTAATAACCTTTTCTTATCCACAAATGTACCAACAGGCCTAACTCTTATGTGGGGTGCATTGTCGGAAAACTTATTCTAGCAATCCGGCTATTCTAAATACGATGATCTCCATCTGTTTTCTTCTAATTCCAAATTATTTCCATCCAATTCCTTCACAGTATGTGTCTTTGAATTAACTACTGAATGATTAAGAAGTTATTCCTGTGTACTTGGTTGTATAACTTGAACGTTTTGGTAAAATATTGCTTTACTTTCTCACAACAATTGATATTGTCCGCGGTTTCTCAACAAGAATCATGAAATGATGCTTATAAGGTACAGTGGGGCAAGTGTCACCCTACCATTTTGTGTTTGGCCCCATTTTTTATTGTGGTATTTATAATAGTTGGAGTTTTACTGTTATGTAG
The DNA here is from genome assembly GCA_031761425.1 of Cosmopolites sordidus. Lineage (NCBI taxonomy): Eukaryota > Metazoa > Arthropoda > Insecta > Coleoptera > Curculionidae > Cosmopolites > Cosmopolites sordidus. The sequence continues at coordinate 644,424 of JARFXV010000856.1, read as the reverse complement.
TGCAGACGTGCAAGTTTTATTATAGATTAAATAAATAATAATTCAATTATTGTAAAAGGTGAACAAATAAGTTTCCGCTATTTGACAAACGATGGCCCCACCAGAAGGTTATATTGAAATTGTCAGATGTAAAACGTAATATAGTAAGTTTGATCATCTGGTGACAACATAACCTTAAACTATTAGTGACTTCGTATCAGCATCACAATTTTTTTCGTGCGAAGTTTTGTGCCGTATAAGCGTAATTTGCGGGAGCTTTTGATTTACTTCTTTAATTTGAAGAAATCTGCAGCTGAGGGGCATCGATTGCTTGCAGAAGCATATGCTGAAGCTGCTTTAAGTGAGAGAAGTTGTCGTGAGTGGTTTCAAAAGTTTAAAAACGGTGAGTTTGACGTGGAAGACAAAGAACGCAGTGGAGGGTCGAAAGTGTACGAAGACACGGAATTGGAAGTATTATTGGAGGAAGATTCGTACCAAACACAAAAAGAACTTGCACTTACATTAGAAATGACTCAACAAGCAATTTCATATCGTTAAAAATCGTTGAGAATGATTCAAAAACAAGAAAATTGGATTCCATATGAACTGAAGCCGAGAGACGTTGAACGCCGATTTTCTATGAGTGAAATGCTGTTTGCCAGGCATAAAAAAAGATTTTTTTGCATTATATAGTCACTGGTGATGAAAAACGGATCCACTACGATAACCCAAAGAAGAGAAAATCATGGGGACCAGCAGGCCATGCTTCAACACCCAAACCGAATATTCATGGAAAAAAACTCATGCTGTGTTGTGTATTTGGTGGGATCAGCTTGGTGTCGTGTATTATGAGTTGCTCAAACCGAGCGAAACCATTATTGGAGCTCTCTACCGAACACAGTTGTTGAGATTGAGCCGAGCACTCAGGAAAAAACGTGCCCATTACTACTCCAGACATGACAAAATGATTCTCCTACATGATAATGCTTGCTCGCATGTTGCGGCGCCGGTCAAAATCTATTTGGAAACACTTAATTGGGAAGTCCTACCCCACCCGCCGTATTCACCAGACATTGCCCCTTCCGATTATCACTTGTTCCAGTCGAGATGGCACATGGTCTGTCTGAGCAGCGCTTTACATCATATGAACGTACCAGAAATTGGGCCGATTCATGGATAGCCTCAAAAGATGAAGAATTCTTCCGACGTGATATCAGAATGCTGCCAGAAAGATGGAAAAAACTAGTGGCTAGTGATGGACAATACTTTGAATAAAACGTAATATACCGTTATTTCACAATAAATTCCTAATTTTTGATACAAAACGGCAAAAACTTATTTGTACATCTTTTAACTCAACCTGAATTCTGGCGAAAATATTCCAATCGTCTGGCGCCTCATAAAATAACAATGTTTATTCAAACAATTTCATGAACTCCGAACAGTTGGGAGTAAGCCACGCATCAGAGGTTCAATAACAGTGCGAAACGGTGAAAATGGGGGAGGTGTGTGTTGAGGCATCTCCAGAAACATCGATTTGATGACGTGATTCACAATTGGGAATTTATCCACGCAGTTTATGCCGCATTTTAATAAGTGACTTGCACTTGTTTTCTTATAATATTCAATTTGTTTAAAACTTGCAACTTGTTTCTCACGCCTTAAATGGAGGTCAAGAAATTTGGCGACAAAACAAGTCTGTCTGCTTCAACATGCCCCGCATTCGCTTGATTTATCTTAGTGTTATTCTTTCCTCTTTCCGAAATTCATACTGGCTATGAAAGGAAAGTTTTATGATAGTGTTACACAAGTCCAAGAAGCCGTGACGAGGGTCATCGAGGCGATTCCCAAAAACGCCATAGAATATCAATACTAGCATTGATTGAATGTGCCCAGTGTTCTATTGATGTGGAAGGGATGTATTTTGAATAAAAATAAATAATTTTGGAAAAAATAACTAATTGTTTTTTTTTATTTAAAAAGTTTCGTTATTTTTCCGACATATTGTAACATATATTCAAAGAAAAAGATTAGTTATAAAAATAAAAATTATTTATAAAATTAAAAACTGTTTACAAAATTAAAAATTATTTATAAACTATTATATATAACTATTATATATAAAAATATTACGTATAAAATTATTATACAGGTGTCCAAAAATGTCGTTCATATTTAATTACTTGTTTACTCCTAGGTGGCGCAAAACGCATTGGTCGTGTTAACTTCACATCGAAGCTTGGTTCAAGGAAAATTAGTTTTCATGGAGCGTTTCACCGGGCAACAACGTGGTTTCCGTGTTCGCGTGTATTATCAAAACAACAATTCACTTTTTACGTCTCGTCATCTTTATAGAGCAGTAATTTACATAACATAAACGAAGCATCAAGTGTTAACAATAAAATGGAGAAAAAAGTCTGAAACTGCAGGATCAACTCTAAATTTACCGTCTACGGATCGTCCAAGGTCAAGCAGAGGTGCAAACAACATTGAATGTGTGCGTGAGTCGGTTAGAGAAAATCCGTACAATCCGTACGGAAGCGAAGTATACAGTATTATTTTTGCTAAATAAATTTCCGAACACTGTACTATAATGTTGTAATAATGAAATTATTAAATCGACTTCTATTAATTATTCCTACAAAAATGAACAACAATATTGGACACCTGTTATATTAAAAACCTATAAACACATATACAAGGTGTCCAATATTGTTGTTCGGTTTTGTAGGTATAATCAATAGAAGTCGATTTAAGGTATAATAATTTTATTATAATATTTTATTAACATTATTTATTATTATAACATTAAATAATACTGTCGAGATGGCGGTCTTCGCAGCGCTGGCATTTTTGAAGGCATGATCGAAAATGTGCTATCACCCAGCTGCACATATGTCTGGATATCGAGTGGATCTCATGACAGTATTCTCCTTTAGTTGCTATATGGTACTTGGTTTATTTTTATAAACTTTGTTCTTGACATAACCCCACAAGAAAAAAAATGAAGCGTAGTTAAATCTGGACTTATTGGGGGCCAATTAATATCACCTCTAGGGGATATCACTTTTCCTGGGAATAATTCCTGTACAACCTCCAAAGAATCACGTGAGGTATGAAACGTAGCGCCGTCTTGTTGAAACCAACTCTCCTCCGTATATCCTTCAAATTCTTGCAGTGATTGGTGGAAAAAACCTCGTATCATCTTACAATATCTAGCTGAATTAACATTAACAGAATTTACCTGTAGCATCTTCATATAAGTATGAGCTAATTTTTTTTGAGCAACCTCTAACTTTTGGGCTATGTAATGGTTTTTCGTGTTTTTCCTTTGGATGTTCCTCCGCCCAGTAGCTGCAGTTTTGCTTGTTTACATGGCCGTTTAAATGAAAGTTAACCTTGTTACTGAAGAAAACATTGTCACAGCAATGGCAACATGTCAAGCGCATAATAAAATCACTTTCTTTCACTTCTTGCACAATTTGAATTTTATAGGGATGAAGATAAAGATTTTTTTTTAAATAACATGCAGTGAATATTTCTTAATGCGTATCTGACTACTTCGCTTCAGTACGGATTGGGATGAATTTTCTCTAACCGACTCACGCACACGTTCTGTGTTGTTTGCACCTATGCTTGACGTGTTGACGACCGGTAAACGGTAAATTTAGAGTTGATTGTGTAGTTTCAGACTTTTTTTTATCCATTTCATTATTCAATTAACACTTGGTGCCTCGTTTATGTGGAGTAAATTATATTGGGCCCTATAAAGACGACAAGCCGTAATAAGCGAATTGTTGTTTTGATAATACGCGCGAACACAGAAAGCACGTTGTTTCTGGTGAAACGCTCCATGGCAACTAATTTTCCCTGATCCAAGCTTCGATGTAAAATTAACACCACCAGCGCATTCTGCGCCACCTAGGAGCAAACAGTAATTAAATATGAACGACATTTCTGGACACCTGGCACTAGTTAGTGATTGAATGAAAATTAGTAATTTCGCAGTAATCATTATCGTGTCGTATGATTACATAGAAGATTACATGAAGGTTCTGTAGATGACGCGACTAGTTATAGTTCTAGAATGAAAGTCGAGTTTTTTTTTTAGAATATCACCATTTACTACTTTAATAAAATGTTATTTTTAGCGGACGATTTGAAAGAAAGGATAAGAATATGGAAGTCAGAGAAAACAAAAACGACGTTGAATTGAAGCCCTAAGACTTAAAAAAAATAGTAATTCCTAATTTCCAATTTAATCAAAATAATGTTGAAATTATATATTATCATTTATATTATTTGTAAATTTGGTATTTCCTTTTTTTGTAATTTTTATATTGCTGGATTGATAGATTTTAGATATTTTCATATAGTACATTCTGTTAGATTCAATTTGGTTAGTTTTTCAGGTATACAGAAAATGTGCTTAGAGAGGTCTCAAGGCTTGTAATTTACCTGATTAAAATTTGAATGTCGATGATACTACTATAATCAAGGCTGATAACTTTTCGATCTCGTGCTTAACACAATAAAAACCCATTCTTTGCATTTGTTATTAAATGCCGATTTTGTTTGAGCAATAATTTCTTTGAATTTCGTGAATATCAGCATTATTATCTTTTGCCAACATCTGCTAAAAGCTATTTTTTGTTTTAATATCAGAAACTATTAATCCATTTTTATACAGTTTGATACTGCTTCTGTGGCACCAAAAAGAAACAGTCTTGAAATTTAGACAAGCAAGTTAGAAAGGTTAACGTTCTTTGAAGTTATTTAATATTTTCATGAACATATCGTGTCTTGAAATCAATGCAAGCTCAATGGGGGCAAAAGAAAATTGTTTTATATTAAAAAAAATAGAGTATGGAACTCTGTATGAAGATGTTATGTTAAGCAATGCTCTTTTTTACTGAAAAGTGAGAACTAATAGAGATAGCAAATTAGAGATGTAAATATCTATTATTGTTGGAAAGTACTGAGTGAGGTACTTGGTAAATTGGATATGGTGTACTAATTACATGATTGAATTTGTCTGTATATGTGTATTTAAGTATATTTTGGTTTTTCTCAAAGAAAAGAAGTCTTGATTAACATTTTTTAGTAATATACCATTTTTATATGAAATGTAGATTGTAGATTATTAAAATAATAAACCATTGTCATATAAAAAAGGTTATTTATTTTATCACCTTATCTACTTTCTGATCGTTGGTTGATGGTCGGAATGATCAGCGAAGAGTTGAATTTGACTCACAACCAGTTATCAGATTGAGCAATGAATTGGGGATGCAGAAAATCTTCCTGAAAATGCTTCTGAAAGACCTTTTGCAGGATTAAAAGGACCACAGGATAGAAACAGGTCTTGACTTTTTGGAGGGGATTGAAAATGACCCTCGTTTTTTGGAACATGTCATTATTAATGCCACTAACTTTCAGAACACACTAGAAAAATCTGGTTACCAGAAATCCGGAAGTCAAGAGCGTTGCTAAATCGAACGCTACGTCACCAATCTCATTACTTTGTTTACACACCTCGTAAATACATAATTAACTGAGGGGCTGATCTGAATTTGCTCCATTTGTGATGGCTTTGGTAATTTAGTATATGTAAATTTCCTTAAGTTGATAAAGTGCTATCAAATTGGTATTAACCAAATCCGGTTTACGGTTACAGTTTTTCATGTTTGTAGTATATATTACGATTAAAGTACCTTAACCCTTTCGCTACCAATCTAGTTTTTACGTGTCCACCCGTTTTTTTTTTGTGCCGACTGTGGTAAACTATTGCCCGGAAAACCAAATCAGCTAAAATTTAACAAAAAAAAATATGGGGGGAGTGAGAAAATCAAATAAAGGACAATGCACACATATTACAAAATAATGAAAAAGTTATTTATTATATCAAGTTTATAAAAAAGTAGTTTCAAATATGAATAAAACCTAGCGTTTTATTTAAAAAAAAGTAGGTAGTCATGGGGACTGCCGACAGAAGTGAAAACTTGAAACTGTTTTTTTATATTTTTAAATTCTTCTCGCCTCTCGACTTTTTAGTGCATCTTGAACACTTTCTTGTTGGTCCCTCCACTGGAAGTTGGTCACCCACATTAGTCATCAACTTTCGCTTTTTTGAAATTCGCTGCGCAGATCCTTTTTTTCATTGTACGGCTGCTCTTGATTTTCCTTCGCCAATCAAACTTCCAGCAAGAGGAATAAGAAAATCTATTAACGGTAAATCCTGATAGTGATGTGAATGTTTATAGAAAATCCAGGTGTTACAACGCATCCATGTGTTGATTATAAAATGATATAGCTTTGGAGCACGCTGTGACAACTTTGGGCACATCCTTTTGTTTTCGGGTTACTAGTTCAAATTCAGGTTTATGGCAGTTGCTCAGTACTATGACTTCTTTACTGTCCATCCATTGATCAACTAATGTTCCTTTATCATTCACCATAAACTCAAACTCCCCCTTTCCCAGTTTATTTTGATATTTCGGTAAATTTTTTCTGTTCCCAGTGACGGTTCCAACATCAGAAAATTGAAATTTATCCATCAGGTTGACCGAGGTGAAAAATCTATCAAATACAAGCAATACATATGGTCTTGCTATGCTGGATACCAGTTTTCCAACCACCTTTTTCCCCAAGGTTAATTTTAAAGAACTGCCTTAATTTTTGCCTGATGTTCAGATCGTAGGCATATATCAGGTCTCTGCGACACATCGTTGCCATATTTTGATGTCAGGTTTTATTGACTTCATTGATAAGTATTGTTTGAGCGATGATGAACCTTTGAACTTCGCCATAGATTCATCTATGCTTTGAAAAGGGGAATCCTGATGGACTTTCTGAAATCTTTATTTTAGCCAACTTACAAGTTCACCAACATAATATGTTTTGGAAGTATTTCCGCCTCTTTGGGGATGATTTAAATACATCTTAGCAAAAAGCAACTGACAGCGATTTCGGGATATTGCCAGTTGAATTACTTCAGGGATTTGTTTTGAGACCAATAGTCCGAAAACGTTGGCACTTTATTATACGTCATAATAAGCATCAAACCAATTACGAACATTATTTTGCCAGTATCGGTATGAGGTGTAATCTTTATTTGCTTGTTTTTGGTTGTTTCTCTCTCAAGAGCCAAACGAATATTACTACATTGGGAATATTACTACATTACAAGTGAGTTGATGTTCTATTTATTTTGGAACTCATTTCTGGATCCCATGTTTTAGGAATTGTATGTCTTGATTTTGTCTGTTGGGCATTATAACAACTGACCCAGCTGAAACTGGTAGCAGGTTGTGCATTGTCTAGCACACCATCTACAATCAGCAATATCAAACTGGTATGTTTTGTTCACCATCTGAAGAAACATCAGTCATTCCATCTGTCATCTCATCTTTTTCAAGAATTCTGATGAGTTCATCCTTATATAATTGTTTTTTGACCCCATTCTAGCTGCACGTTCAGTAATAAACAAAAGGCATTGAACTCAGTGGCGGCTCGTGAGGGAGGGCGTTGGGGAGCCGGGGTTTTAACTGCTCTCTCAAACATGCGATTTGGAGGTAGATTCCCTGCGACCGAGCGTATCGGTAATTAGTTTTAAACGCTGATTTGATGGGTACGGAGAGTTTGATATGTCTCGCGTCGCGTATTTCGTTTGCCTCGCGAATACTTGTTTGACTTTTCAACTTCGAACTTGATTAAAACATATTTAAAAAAATCAACGGGAGAAGATAGACTAAATGCTTTAGGTGTGTTAAATATTGAGAGTGCTATGATCGAACTAATTCTGGACTTTAACGAAAAAGTTATTGAAACATTTATTTTGGACCAAAACAAGCGAATGGAATTTCACTTTAAAAACTAGTAAACGGCAAAGTGCTATTCACCGACAAAAATGTGTACAATAACAGTTTTTTGTCATAAAACTTTGATATTTTTTTGAACTTTTCGAACATGAACTTCGAACTTCGAATTTTCGCTATTAATTTGCAGTTACAATAAACTGTTTGAATGGTTTACTCTTCGGGAAATGGTAAGTACCTGCTTATTCATTCCTTTATCTGCGCAACAAGCAACAACCCATCCTCCAATGTCCTTGCAAGTAGTAACAATACAAAATTTTAACGTTTTCCTGGTTCACCTCCTGTATAGGGTTTCAGTAGCACGAAAAGAAAAAAGGAGGAAGGCGAAAGTAAAAAAAAATCTTCAGCAGCACTATATTCTTCTGCGCCTTCCTACTTTAAAAACCTATGAGTCGCCACTGATTGAACTACACTTCACATTTACTTATATTTATAACTAAATAAAACAAACTAAAAGTCTAAAACTAAAATACTTTATAAATCCAGACACAAACCCAAAAAACAGTGATAAGGTCTGATAAAAATTCCCATCATAAACAACCACTGTGATAGTTTACATGGCGAATCTAATGTATTTATATCCCATTTAAAGGGGATCAGGTTCAGCGGGACAAATGTGTCCCACTGGAAGCGAAGGGGTTAAGGAATGAATCGATTAACAAGATCATAGAGCTTTATTTTTAAAGTTTTCAACATTTTTAATTAATTTCGTATGGCATTTTAGAACAGAACATTCCAACTGAAATTAGTTTGGATAAAATGAAGCTAATACAAATTATAAAATAATATAAAAAATACTCTGAATTTTTTATATAAAGTGTATTTATTATTTTAACAGTGAGCAATAAAGTTTTGTACATTACGATATGTAAATGTTAAGCATTAAATAGTTTTGCTAATTGGTCGTAAATAATTCTAAAAGTAAATGAATTTTTAAAATGCATTTATGGGTAATTTTAAGAAATCTGTATTCAATATGGATACTTCAAAAGTTAAGAATATGTAATAGTACGAATATAATGAATACATATTATAAACTTTCGCTGTGTCAATTCGGTGATTTAAAAACATATGTTTTTTTAATTAGTTTCTTCTATTTCTCTTTAACCCACTAGAACAAAATATAATCTTATTTTGGTAATACAATATAACACAATATACATCATGAAATAATCAAATTCATCAATATTTGTTGAAAGCTGTGAAAAAAATTAAGACAAAAATGACAAGTATACAGTTAATTTCAAAACGTATAACAAAAGATTCATATTCAGATATTCAGAATTGTTTAAAATATAAGAACATAAAAAATTGTACTTGGGTATAACAAAAGTTTTTGCTTTTTTTCCTTTGCTTATAAATAAAGGACTTTTTACAACAAATAACATTTCTTCCTCAATATTAAAGTGATTCCACTAGGAAATATTCAGTGGATGATTTTTAACAAACTCAAAATGAGTGCAATAAGTCGCGAAATTAAAGCAATTTTAATACATTATTTCATAAAATGACTGACGCTGCTCGTGAGATTTGCAAAGTAGTGGCAAGTAGTGTCATTGCAACTCTGGTTCAAAAAGCTCCCCAAGGGACATATGAGTCATGAAGATAAGGGAAGATCAGGTCGTTCACGGTCTCTCTTGATTCTGGCGTTTTAGGAGTTGCTGTGACTGCAGAGATACTGCAACAAACACTAGTGTCCCACATTACCGTTAACTGGCATTTGCGAGGCATATGGCGTCAAAGATGTATACTGTTAAAACAGTGAATAACTAACCACAAAAACGCAAATGCTTTTGCTATACCCTACATAGTAATACACAGTAACTTACTGTAAGCGTGTTTTCTTAGATGTTGAAATAAAAACATCATATTTGGAAAGATAAAAATCCATTCAGTAAATATCTGTAGCTACTTTGTATTACATGAAAAATAAAATCTCTACAGTATTGCACAGGCATTATTTACTTTTAGAATAATGGATACAGATATATAGAATAGTTTCAATTCATAAATCCAGTTTATCTTTTTTGTCCGATACTAAGTGTTTTTTTCGTATGTCGTATTTTTATATCAGCTTTGCCAAAATTTAAATCACTGTATTATATTTGATAACCTTTTTAAAGAAATAATAATTGTAATTATTATTGTATGATAATAATTGTATTTCGAAGTTCTCTCTTCCCCAATAAGTCGTTTTTTAACGCTCATCTTTAAATGATCTACAATGTTTTACTAATATATTTTACCTGGAAAATATGGACTATAAATCACCAATACCATTTCACGTTTGATAATGGCCCACTAAGTGAAAGCTACTCGTTTTCGATCGAATCAAATTCATTCAAAGTTTGAAATAGGAAATATCATTATTGCGTTGATACAAAAGATCGTCCCACTTTTTGACAAAACTGGAAGAAAAATTTTATTTACTAAAAATTGTATTAAATCAATATAAACTTCTGTTCAATGATCATTCTCCATCTTTCCGGTAGCTGCATAATGTCGCGCTCATAGAAGATCTCAGGTTTCTGGCTAAAGAATGGATCCAGGTGATTTTTCAAGTCTTCTAAGGAAGTATATTTATTTGCCATCTATACTGTTTTAAATCGATCTAAATAAATTGTAGTCCGAGGACGCAAGATCGGGAGAGTAGTTTTTGGTTGGTAGTACAGTTTGGTGGACGGACCAAAAAATACGTGTATTCTAGCATTGTCTCGATCGAACGCATTCTGTTAGCTAATTCAGGACGGTGTTCTGTTAGCTTCTTCAATTGCTCGCTTTAATTAACATATTTATGATGAGTATTTTTCCGAATTAATGTATTCGGTCTGGTTTACAGGTAACAGCTCATAATAAACAATTCCCTTTCAGTCCCATCAAATGCCTAGCATAACCTTCTTCGGATGTAAAATGGTGTGGTTCTTGTGTTTGGTTTGGTTCCTTTTCACGTTTACACCATAACCTTTGACGCTTAACATTATATACAGTCCATTTTTCATCACCTGTAACCATTCCTTTTAAAAATGGATATAATGGATAATGTTTGGCTGGCAAATCATCATGGAACGTTTAACATCAGAGCAACGCTTGCAAATTGGCGAAATGTTTTATCAAAATCAATGTTCTGTGCGCCAAAATTATAGAGGACTTCATGAATTTTATGGTGCATCTAATCGTGATGTGTTCGCCGAATTATCAATAAATTCCGTACGCATTTCACGCTGTTCGATATTAAGTCAAAAACCAAAAACTATGCGTACCGAAAAAAATATCGCTAATGTTTCTGGCAGTGTTGATGATGTTCCAAATTTATCAACTCGTCGCCATTCGCAGGAAGATGGGCTTTGTTATTCGAATATTTGGAAAATTTAATCTGGAGATGTGATTCCAACAGGAACATACATCATAAGATCATTCATCGGCCTTGCTGAGCATTTCAAGTTAGCATAATCGCCTTGATACTATTGTTTGGTTGATTCCAAGAATTTTCCCGAACCCTCAGAGTTGTTTTACGTCTAACACTTTCAATTAACGCCAATATTATTGTCATCCGCCTCGGCCGCTGTTCCAGAACGTGGAGCATCGCTGAGATTAAAAAAAGGTTTCATGAAACTTTCTGACGACCCCCTTACTGTACACAAGATATTTTTTCTTTCGCGTCTGCGAAGCACTCTTGTTTAAAAAAAAATAAGCCGAAAAGACTAATTTCCTGCCATTTTTAATGTGTAACAAAAATTAAAAGATACAAAACATTTTTTTCCCAGGTACCCCCTGAAATTCCTTCTATCAAAAAACAGTAAATTATGTGTCAAGTAGATAACTCTACGGTTTTGTAATGCAAGGCCATCTAGCGTCAAACGAACTTTTGAATTAGTCCAACATAACAAATAGTACTTGCATCACACTTGGAAGAAACTTAGTAGTTAAAACCATAATAATTTAAAATTGTTTTGTTGATTTACATTTTGGCAAAGTAACGAAATTTTGATAACATTTTTAACAGATGTGCAGAAAATTGAAATCTACTATTAAAAAGTAATCATTATCTACCTTAATATAAAAATTACTTATCTAAGTGGGTCTAACAATATCGTTTTACTAAACAAGCCTAACGTTAACCAGACTTTAGATTATTGTCAAATTTTCTAATTTGGACAGCTGCAACAGTTTTTATAAACATATGTTTATAAAATTATTGTCACTTATATAATTGGTGTTTAGATAACAAATTGTCATTCGTAGTAAATTTTCTGAATAACTACATTTAGATGGAAATATGGTACACACAACTAATATACTTAAATATATTTTAAATATCTGCATATACTCTTCTGAAGAATCTAATATGACAATAAAATGTGAATAGAACTACTCTCTTAACTGCATTTAGGCTAAGTGATTTTAATTTGAAAAGTCAAGATGTGATTAGTGTAACATTTGCTGTGATTTCTTAATTTTACTTAAATGAAAAAATTATTCTTTTATAAGACATGAAATCATCGTATTGACACAATTCGCTTACTTTGTTCATTTCAATTATTTAAACGATCGCATCTCAACCTTTTTAATATCGTGACCCACTAAATAGCCAAAAAGTAGAGCAAAACAACGTTGCGGCCCCTCACTACAATATGTTAATTTGACGTTTATCACAGTTTTACATCGGCCGGTTAATACGGCGACGATTCGTCCTTTTTTTCAATATCGTGATTTATGAAGAATCGTTTTTATTTTTAAATAAACGTTCACACGATTACGTATCGTCAAAAAAAAACGAATCATCTATTTGTCTTTGTATTAAATGATGCATCGTCAATAACAGATGTATGTGTGAATGGGCCGTAACATTTTTACCAAAACACAGCGCATGCTCCACAAATACCGAACCATAAGCCTTGCGTAACCCCTTCTTATATTACTTTTACCAGCTCGAACTTGTGCTCTACACTTGTAAAATGACCGTCCTGAGCCCTGCACTTACATGCACTTCTAAAATGACGCCCGTGCACCCCGCTACACCCGCCCGCCCATTTAGGACGGTATAAACGTTCGTGTAAACTATGCACTTTGGTAAAACAAACAAAGGATCGAGGCAAAGAGTTTCACTGTTAATTACGTTTTTACGAAAACAAATACTACGATTTATTCTCTTGCTCAGTGTTAAATACTACGATTTCTTCTCTCACACAGTGTTAAATAAATTAATAATACTGTGGTAATAAAATACATCAATAATATTAAATATAATGGGCGAATTTGTGACAAAATGAAATGCACCGTCTACATCTGGTGAAACAGTAAAGAAAAATACCAGATTGTACAATTAAACATTTAAAATGTGGATTCATGTCCTTGGATGACAAGCCGCAATGTGTTTGTTAACAAGTTCTGTCCGCGGAAATCATGAAAGCTTCAAAATTAATCCGGCATTTGGAAACAAAACACCCGTCTTCACGAAACAAACCATACGAATTTTTCGAGCGTAAATCACTTTTCTTGAAAAATCAACAAATCAAACCGTAATGAGGCCGCAGCACTTCAAGCATCCTGTTTACTAGCATTAAGAGTGGCCAGAGACCCTAAGGCCCACATGATTCCGGAAAAGCTCATTTTACCCGCTGCCATTGATGATATCGTCAATGTGATGATGTCAGCAAGAAGTAAAAAAGTTGAAAAATATACCACTTTCAAATGATACAATATCGGGACGTATTAATAAAATGGCCAATGATGTTCACGATCAAATAATTGAAAAGGTTAAATCAAGTGAATTTTTTCCTAGTTAGTTCGACGAGTCAACAGACGTGTCCACCTTGGTGCAATTTTTGTGTTTTTTAATATTATTATCTTATATTGTCTCATTTTTAACGTCGTTTTTAATTCTCCAGAATGAATTTACCGAGCATTTAAAAGGCATACATGGCATTGTCATGGTATTAAGAGGCATACATGAATATAAACAATCATTATCATATTCGTTATTATACGTTGATGAGAAATTTTAGAAAAAATTATGTGGTCAAAAAAATAAGAGAAATTTTTATTCCAAATCATAAAAAAAATAAAAGGTGTAATTCCTAAAACTGTTTAGTCTATATAATTACCGAAGCTTAGTACTTTGTAGCATAGTCCTTATTCTTAATTACTAATTGACGTCTTCCCGAAGAAAGGCGGATTTCGCAATCGAGAAGCCGAAACAAATCTTATGCAATTATTACTACAACCGGTACAACTTACTATCTACGACCGGCACAAACATTTAAACTGCGAACAAAATGAAAAAATCGGAACGGTACTTCTCAAGGCCACTAGTGACGATCTCGATAAACATCGAGGTAATATCTAGAAATAAGGAAGAACTGCTATCTTAGCTGTGCAAGGAACACGAATGCGACTTCCTGTTGGTCCATAGAGGCGACACTAAGCGCCAGCCTAAGATATCCGGCATGGAACTGACCCTGGAGAGGTATTACGAGTATCGTAGCGCCATCTTCGCGATACCTGGAATCAACATAATTTCTGCTTCACTGACGTATAACGACTACATCGAAATTCTAACAGTGAACACCGAGCAATACAGCGTTATCTCAGTGTATAAACCAACATACACGTATTTCAACCTGATAGTACCATCAAACTTCAGCCGAGAGAACATTAATTGTGTAATGGGCCACTTCAACTGCCATAGTAAGACATGGGAATACATCAGTAGTGAGAATGGAGAAAATCTTGGACTGTGGGCTGAGGCAAACGACTTAAAGCTTATACATAATCCCCAGCTGCCGCCGTCATTCACTAGCCGTACACGGAGGAGGGGATATAATCCGGACAACATATTTGCGACTTCAAAGGTAGTAGCACAATACGGGAAAATGGACATCGATGTCCGAACACTCATCGATGTCCAAGCACTGATCCACTATTTGTAGTAGACGCCATGGTGAAGCCGGAGGTGGTGCCTCTAAAGAGAAGAATTAACTTTAGGAAAGTTCACTGGAGGTCATGACGCAGAAATAGAACGCATCCCTCGGAGGGACGTATGAGGACTTCGTCGATCGTGTGCCGCGAATTTCGAGGAAAACTATACCACGGGGTTGCAAAACGCATTTCATCCCGGGCATGTTCGGTAATGCTAAACCCCTATTAGATACTCGAAAAGATTTACCACTAAACACCAAATCACTTTCTTAAACTTCTCGACGCACGTTTCGCTAACCATGTTAGCATCATCAGGAGATGATTTAATCTGATTAAACTTTCACACCGAAGGTTCCAATAGAAGAACTGACCCTATTAGATCGTTATCAAACCCTCTTTGAGGCCGAACCCTTTGCTGAGACAGTGTACATGCAAGGGAAAGATTAATGTTTAGCTATCGGTGAAAATCGCAGGGCCAACTGGTGCAGCTTGACAAAAAGTCTGGATATGAAGGGGAGCAGCAGGCGAGCATGGTAACTTCTTAAGAACCTCAGCGAAGATACCACTAAATCATCACAAAATTTTACAGAAGTGACAGCTAATCAAGTAGTAACGCAGTTGCTAAAGAATGGAAAACATCTAGTCGTATTATAAGAGATCTAACAGTACGGGACTTAGGAAACGAGAATCACCTGCTCGAAGAGTCTTTCTCAATGACCGAGTTGGAAACGGTAATCTCTAACATGAAACCAAACAAGGCACAAGGCATTGACGAGATAAGAGCCAAACAAATTCAAAACTTCGGTCCCCAAACACTCGAATGGCTGGTGGATCATGTAGATCCCGAAAATGCGGCGGAAGGCGAGGGTCGTTGCGTTACTGAAGCCCAGAAAGGATGCAAATTCCCTCAAACACTTTCGTCTGGTGTCATTGCTGTGCCAGAATTTAAAGATATTGGACCGCATGATATTTTACCGCATTGCTGGCAAGTTTTCAATATCACTCAACACATTGAAGATGGTCTCGAACACAGAATGATTACCGGAGCGGTTTTTATAGATCTAACAGCCGCTTCCCATACCGTAAATCATAGAAGACTGCTCAAGAAAACATACGACCTCACTCAGACTACTAACTAACGTCAATGATTGGAACTCTATTCCATAGCAGAATATTTTACGCCAGCCTTCAACGGCGGAACAGCGGCTGGAGGAATCTGAAGAACGGAGTGGTCCAGGGAAGCGTACTGTCACCACTCCTCTATAGCATTTACAGAAACGACCAGCCGGTGTCCAATTTTACTAAAAATTTCATCTACGTCGAAGATTTGGTGATAGTGGCACAGTTTCGGAGAGATTGAGGGAAAGTTAACACAAGCTTTGAACGAATTATCCAGTTATTATGACGCCAACCACTTAAAATTCAACCCGAGTAAAACGCAAGTCTGTGCTTTTCAACACCAAAAACGCCAAGAGGGAGTTGGAGATCGAATGGAGGGATGAACGACTCCAGCACTCAACACCAACCTGGGAGTCACACTATATCGTACCCTGACCTACAAGCATGAACACTAATGTCAAGGTTAACATAATCAGAAAACTAACAAACAGATCTTGGGGTGCAAAGCCGCACACATTGAGGACCTCGGCCATGGCTCTATGCTTGTCTGCCGCAGAATATGCGGCTTTAGTATGGAGCGGGTCAATGATCACAAAGCAACCTAATTAGCCCGCACGTATCATAGCTGGATGTCTGAGACCGACCCCAATAGGAAACCTATATTCGTTAGCCGGCATAGCGTCGCCCAATATACGCAGGGGAGCCGCTGCAGAACAGAGAGTGAAACAGGAGATCGATCCCAGACATCCGTTGGACTTTGGCTGCAGACCGTATTGTAAGATGGGAAAACCAGCTAAACCAACCGAATCACCAGTCAGGGAGGAGCTACCATCAAGCAGATAACACCCTAACGCAGTGTGGAGAACACTTAACTGATTGAGAGTGGGCGAACTTACTACGATGCAAGACCAATTTGCGGAAATGGGGACTGCTACCGGATGGTGGGGATGTCACGTGAATGTGGCGCTGTCCAGGACCCCCAACGTCTTCTGATTTGTGTGAATTTGGACCAACCCTGCACAATGAATGACATTAGGTTAGGGAATCACAAAGCTGTATCGACTGCAATTTACTAGTAGAGTATTATTTGACCGGACACGGAAAGTAAGTGCATTTATTATGAATGCAAAGAAACCGTCACTATGTGTAATTGCTAAAGTTATGAAAGAATCAAAGGTATAACCCAAAAACAACCAGAAATAGAGACTGTAAAAGAAAAAGAGTACAAAAAAAACGAAAATCGTATTGTGCGCGAGGCTTTGACGGATCCTTTCGCTACCTTTGTTGTTACATAAAAAAAAACTTGCTCCAAGTATCAGCACCAGAACCATAAAAGGACGTTTACAATAGAAGAACCTATACTGTAGAGTAGCCAGGAAAGTTCCGTTTTTAAGTAAACGGAATATAAACAACGGTTAATATTAGCAAAAAGAAACTGTAGTGAAAATTTCCAACATAACTGGAAAATAATTTTTTAGGGATGAAACCAAAATTAATTTATTTGATTCTGATTGCAAATGGTATGTGAGAAGCCGTATTAATAAATAATTCAATCCCCGTTGTGTGGATGGGTGCAGTGAAGCATGGTCGTATGGGGATATTATTCATATAACGGAGTAGGTCCAATATTTTGGATAAAAGAAAATAACTTAGGGATTTAAAAGACAATTTTGCAACCTTATGCTGAAGAAAATATACCTTTTCAGTGGGTTTACCAAGAAGGCAATGATACCAAACATACGGTTCGTGAGGTGAAGCACTGGTTCGAGAGGAAACAGTCCCCGTATCTAAATTCAATCGAAACCCTTTGGAAACACGACGTCTTGCTGGTAAAAAAAATAGCAAACAAGAAAATATCATGGCAAGAAATTTAGACAGCTTGGTTTTCAATACCTGCACAAGTATGTCTACATCAAATCGACACCATGCCAAGAAGATGTTAATCAGAAATCAAGAATAAGGCCCATGATATATAGTACTAAGCTTCAATAATTATAAGCTTCGGTAATTAAATAGAGATAACACTTATAGACAATTACACCTTTTTAGTTTTTTAATGATGTGTAATAAAATTTTCTCTTATTTTATTGAACACACTTTTTTTTCTAAAATTACTCATCAACGCATAATTATGAATACAATAAGTGTTTATATTCAGATTGATAATGCCTTTTTGCTCAGTAAATTCCTTATACCGCCAAGTGTCAGGAGTTTTCTTGGGTTGCCTATATTAGGATCCATTTAAATCTCAACTGCGATCGATGTCGCTTAACTTCAGTTAGTGAAAACTGATGTGTGGCACGATCCCAAAACATAACATTAATGTATTTTTCGGGGTGAATTTCATATTCATGTTTGTTCATGTCCCTTTAAAATGCAATAAAACAATATTATTATTATAAAATAATATTTTAACACATAAATAAATGTTATTACAACCTATAATTGTATCATATATTAAAGTTTTTTTTCAAAACGTTAAATAAATATTAGATGCATAACTACAATATACAATATAAAATAAATACAAAATTAATAAATATACAATTAGTTTTCATATAATCCCATATCCTTAATAATACTCTCAATTGGTTATAGCTAATGAAAATCGATAAACAATCGGATCCAGAATGACAGTTCCACTGTTAACTTGTTGATTGCACATACATACATACATACCACACAATAATTCATTAAGCACCCTCTATAAAAATGAGATTCAAAACTATTAAAATATATGGATTAATTTGATTTAATCTTCTTCATTGCATATTTATGATTAACTAGCCTTTAAATGCTGTCTTAAAAAATCAAGTTATTCGGTTTATAAAGCTGCCTGTAGCAATTTTTCAATAAAAAAAACAATTCATAAATTACAAAATCTTCAGAATTTAAAAATATCTTTTTATATTGATTGATTTCCAAGTATTTATCACATAATCTACAATTTTACTAAACTATATACAGCTAAACACCAAATCACTTTTTTAAATTAACTCGACGCGCGTTTTGCTAAACATGTTAGCATCATCAGGATTTATAGCATCAGATTGAATCATTTCCTGATGTTGCCATCATGGCTAGTGTAGCACGCGTCGAGAAAATTAAAAGAAGTGATTTGACGTTTGGTGGTAAATTTTTTTGAGTTTAGTATTCCACAGCAAAAGTTCCAATTGAAGAATTGATCTACAGTTGTACTAAACTTGAAGAGATTTACCACTAAACACCAAAACGCTTTTTTGAACTGCCCGACGCACGTTTCGCTAACCAGTGATTAAATCATCTCCTGATGATGCTAACATGGTTAGCGAAACGTGCGTCGAGCAGTTCAAAAAAGCGTTTTGGTGTTTAGTGGTAAATCTCTTCAAGTTTAGTGTTTCACACCAAAGGTTTCAACAGAAGAATTGATCTACACTTGTACTGGTTTCTCGTTATTTTGAAACTATCTTGTCAAATAATATCAAAAATATAAAATACGCGTCCCGGGATCTAATATTGACTAAAAATGTATGTGTTTTTCATAACTGGAAGCACTATTGTGATATTAAACATGTCCATAGGGACTTGTGTGAATTTTTAGTACATCAGACTAAACTAAATATACATTTACCAGAAAACATCAAATTATTTGTTTGTAATGCCTCAACGAGCGTTTCGCTGGCCATGTTAATTCCTTTCGAGATTTAATCTAATTGAATCATCTCCTGGTGATGCTAACATGGCTTGCGAAACTCCCGTCGAGTAATTAAATACACGTGATTTGGCGTTTAGTGGCAAATGTCTTGAGGTTGCTGTTTTACGTCAAATATTTCAATATGAGAATTAATAAATCATACTATGTATACAAACTCTGTGATATTCCCATATTAGCTTATAACACAGGCTTATTTCTGACTTGCCAATTAACAAAATAGCTGTATCTATTGCTAAATAATTATCTAGGTATTTTACATAAAATAAATTTACTAATTACATTTGAAAGTATTATTTTTCATAAAATAGATTACTTATATTTTAAATGTATTAGTTTTCAAATGAAATTATTTTAGTTAAAAAAAGATACTGGCCATCATACCATATAGTTTTTTGAGAATTTATTCTGAAAGTAAAACTAGAAGTCTACATTCTGTATAAAAAGTAGCCGGAATTTCTCATTTACAAAACCCGCGTAAAATATTTTTCTTTTCTGCTATGACAGTACTGCGCCTAGTTACGATGTCCAACTTGAGCGCGACAGGTCAACTAGTTTGTTTACATCAGTGGTTTTATTAGTCAATGTCAAGTGTGGGTTTTAACTATGAATAATAGTATTGAGCAAAGGGTTAAAAAGAGCCTTAAACTTTGTGTGTCAAACGAAATTTTATGCGCCGAATCGCTGAAAGTGTTGAAAAAGACCTAAGGTGAATCGTGCATTTCAAAAAAACAGGCATATCAGTGGTATAAAGTGTTTAAAGAGGGTCTCGAAGTGGTAGTTGATTTGCCTCGTTCTGGTCGACTTTCAACGTCTATGAACGACCAAAACATCGACAAAATCAAGAAGCAGGTGCTCGAGAATTGTATGAATCTTAGAGAGTTAGCTTAAGAGGTGAATATATCTTTTCAGTCTGTTAACGACAGACTGATATTTTGAGTATGAAACGTGTCGCCGCATGATTGGTTCCGAAAGAGCTCAATTTTGTATAAAAAGGGCATCGAATGCAGGTCGTTGAAGATATGATTTCTCGAGCCTTCTACGGACTCCACCTTCATGAAATGCATCGTACCGCGCGACGATATGTAGGTTTGCGGTAAGATATGCAAACAGCCTTCGGAATGGCACATCGGAAATGAACTGAAAACCAAACAACTGCGTCAAAGTCGCTCAAAAATCAACGTCGTGCTGACAGTTTTTTTCGATTACCGGAGTGTGGTGCACTTCTAATTTCTTCCACGGGAACAAAACGTCAATCAGGAATACTATTTAGGCGTCATGAGACATTTGCGTGAGTATATCCGCCAAAAATGACCAGATAATAAAATCGAGACCATAAAACAAACTTCGTTGAAGGAGCTGAAGGCCATACCTCAATCAGCTTACAAATATTGTATGGAGAATTGGGTCAAGCAGTAGCATAGTTGTATTGCACTCGTTGGGGCCTACTTTGAAGGCGATAAAATAAATTTGAGTGAATAATTTTTTTGGTTTAATTAAACCAATCTTTCTTCAATTAAACCATTACTTTTTACATAGAATGTTAAACACATATAAAATGTCAAAAAATAATAAAATTTTTTAAAATACAAAAAATTAATCTAATACATATAACAATTAATAGTAGGCCCTCAAATATCTATCTTTGTGTTATGAATGGTAAATTGGGTGCCATACTACAAGCAAAAACATACAAAACACCAAAAAATAAATTTAATTTGGCAGTTTGTTTTGGAATACCTTGAATGTCACTGGATCTAAATTGTTTCTCAATTTTAAAAGCACCAGGAAGAGTAATTAAAGGTAAAACAAACCATTTTGAATACTTTAAGGTTGCTACCATAAACATAATATAAGGTGTGAAAAGTAAAAAGGCATATAAAATGTGTGATGCTGTATGTCCAATGATGATAGCTAAAGTAACAATTCCAACCTTTTTGTCTGATTCAGAATCCCTTGTGTTATTGCTGTGTAAAATAGCTTCAGTATTTAATGCCAATGGAATAGCATAATACATTGTTGCCCATTCTACTCTTCCAGTTTGAACCATAAAGGCGAAAAGCACAGAAATAGGTCCAAATATGATTAAAATAAGCACATCTCCTAATGCTATGTATTTGAATCCAATTCCGCCAGTATATAGAAAACTTGAAGAAAGTCCTCCAAAATATACTAAAGCTAAGTGTTCCATTTTTGCAGGGGATAGAGCTGCCATTAATATGAAGCCAATACAACCACACAGGTAGAGAGATGCACCTAAAGAAACTACCTCATCTTTTGTTAAAATGTGATCAACTAAAATTCTGTCATCAGATTTTCTGTTATCAATACCTAAAATTAAAAAAAATAAGTTTTGAATAAAAAATGTTTTTTGGTTTACCTTTCACATAATCAAAATATGTGTTTACAACATTCCCAGCTCCGTGAACGGAAACTACAGTAAATATAGTAAAAATTAAAGTTAAATAGTTGAAATCTGTTACTCCAGGGTATTTATAGGCTATTGTCGACCCCAGCAAAGTTGGCATTAAACTTGCACTTAATGACCATGGTCTGAGGGCTAGTACATAACTTGATAATTTCATAAACACTGATTTTGAATATCTTGAAGATTTAACATTTTGTTTTTGTATATCTCCATTTGATATTTCTCCTTTAATTGATGACTGAGTTTGCTCTACTGGCATACTTATGATATTTAATCACTTTTTTCAATGAAAACGGTATTCACCAAGAAAAATATTTGTATTACTAAAAGGATATATATATACAAATTTTCCTGATATAAAGCTTTTTAAAATTTACTTGCTTTCAAAAACTTAAAATGTTGAGAATTTTGATATATCTAACCTATATCTCTTCTTTTCATACATCTTTTCAGGCATTTTTACCCGTCGTTTAATAATTTCGGATATTATTTCCTAAAATTGTTTTGCCTAAAATTATTCCATTTTAAAAGCTTATTAACTTTGTAAATTTATAGCACCTTCTAATGAATACTATTATTTATAAAAATGGCCTAATCAGTTCTTTAACAAATTGATAGGTACATGGTAATTTTATGCAACTTATAATGCATACTGGTTTAGTACAAGTAACATTTCCTGTTTAGTTACTTCAACACAAGAAATTAACCTTTTTCTTACCTATATCTTGGTCCGTATATTCAAAATTTCCTGAAGATGTTTGATTCGTGATTCTATACAAAATATAGAGTCTTTTTTTATTAGTTTCTAAAGTCAGTTTTATAAGATACCGTCTTTAAATAAAATATATATCATTTAAGATTTTTTTTTTGTTTAATAACAAACCATACTTTAAACATGGAAGTTACACAGTCAAGTAGGTTTAATGTTTAGAGAATTTCATGTTTTATTAACTTTTATTTTCTAGATTTTTTACAAGTGCTGCCTGAAATTGAGGATGCAATAAAAAATTGCTCATTTATAAGCATCGACTGTGAATTTACAGGTCTGAAGACTGTTCTTAATCATATAAATGCATTCGATTCACCTAAACAGTATTATGAGAAGATACTGAAAGACTGCAGAGAGTTTCTATTAATTCAATATGGTTTGACAGTTTTTCGGTAAATTTAGTAAATTATTCAGATTTTATTCTTTAGTTTTAACATTTTTTTCTTTATAGCTATGAAGAAAAATCAGATATGTTTAAGCATAAAAGTTATAATTTTTATATTTTTCGAAAACCTGTTAAAAATTATGTTGAAGATCAACGATTTATGTGTCAAACTTCATCTATAGATTTTCTAATGAAAGAAGGATTTGATTTTAATAAGTTATTTAAGGAAGGAATATCATATTTAAATAATATTGAAGAAGATATGTATAGAGCTAGTTTAGTGGAAAAGCAAACTCAAATGAAGAAATCCCCTATTTCTCAACAAAATAGTAACAATATACCAATTCCTGATGAACACAAGGAATTTATAGAAGAAGTAGTGTAAGTATTCATTAAAAATATTTATTAATAACTATATTATTTTAATTCTTTTAGACATAAACTTCATGATTTTATTAATTCAGAAAAGACCGAACTTCAGCTCCCAAAATGCAATGGTTTTGTCAGGAGATTGATATATCAGACTTCTTATCAACATTTTTCTAATGAAATATCATTAGAAACTCGTGTAGAACAAAATGATAGAATCCTGTTTGCTACAAGATTTAGAAATGTTGAAGAAAAGGAAGAATTTGAAGAAAGTAAATTTCAGGATATGTTGAATATTTTGGACAATTATATTGGCTTTTCCAAAGTTATTAGGAAAATTGTGGAATCAGTAAGGACACTTAACAATTGAATTACATTATACATTTTGTTATTCTTCATATTTTGTAGTAAACACAACTTGTTTACTAAATTTTAGATACAAATATTATTGATTATTGATTGATTTGTCTCGTGTTCATTTTTATATTGAATAAAAAAAAAATTTTACTGTGTATATTTTATATATACAAAGTAATTTTTTTATTATAATGCAAAACTGGTTACCAAATTATATTAACACAAAGCTAAAAATAAAATAAGTGATAGATAGCAAAGTAAAAAGTCTTATTAGTGGGAAAGAAAATTGATATCAATATACACTTCTTCTAACTAGACATTTTGTGTCAAAAGTAGTCAGCATTGTTAAAGAAAACACATAAAAATTAATTTATTTATCAAAATGTATTTTGTCACCTTCAAAGTAGGCTCCACCAAGTGCAATAAAACTATGCTACTGCTTCTTCAAAATGCCTTCCTCGAAGTGTTAATTTTAGGTTTGGGAACAGGAAAAAGTCACACGGGGCAATATCAGGTGAATCGGTTAGTTTATATATATATATAGGAATCAGTTAGTTTATGTGGCACTCAAAGCCCCGAGTTTTGAAATAAATTCCATACATTGAAGATGTCAGGCAATTGTCGCAAGGCTGTAGTTCATCTCCTCAGTCAATTTGACGGCAGTCCTTCAAAAGCGCTTTAAGGGGTAATGTCGAATTTAAGCCGCTCTGCGGCACAATGTAAGTGGTGCAAATCAGAATTTGAAAAAGAAAAGTTATTCTACATGTTTATAGCTAGTGAAATACATAGGGGATTTTGAAAACATTGATTTTTGGGTGATTAGCCAGTATCTAATTTAAGGATCGCCAACCTGTCGATAGCGAGCTACCGGTAGCTCGCATGGACAATTTCGGTAGCTTACGGCTATAAGCAATCCTCAGATGTCGAACTCATAATCTTTATAAACGAAAATATTTTCAGACATTAGATTTGTATATTGTATTTTGTACAAGTTTAGATTGCTTTCTCTATTTGATAATTATTCAAGTAGCTCAACATATTGAAAAGGTTGGCGACCACTGATCTAAATAAAAAACGATACATTTTCGACAAAAAAAAGCAATTATTTGTTAATAAATAATATTTAAATTAACTTATATTAACGAATATTTGGTACGTATTTTTGGATGTATGGTCCGTGCTGCTTTGATGTGAAAATGATGTTTTCGAAAAAAACGCGTTAAAAGTTTTGAAATGTATTATAGATATGAAAAAATAAAAAATCTGACTGTGCAATCAAAATGGTTTCTCAATAAACAGATATCGCCCAGAGGTGATTATATGTGCGTTGGGATTCCAGGGGAAGTTGATTCCTTGTATTATCCTTATTGATTCCTTATCTTATAATAAGGATTTAACTAAAAAGCCCTGTTTACTCTAACAAACCGACCCCATAGCATATATAATGTATGTTTCCCAAGAAATAGCCAAGATCCTACTCTGTAGATGTCAAGTCATTTTTCCAAAATTTCCCCTCAGTGTCAAAATTTTTGACACACCTAAATAATTGTTTTTAAAGACTTTTTGGAATACATATTAATATCAAAACTGCAGTAAAATTAATTTTTACTTTTCTTAAGGTGAACTGAAGACATTACTCGAAATGTTTTTCAAAAAAATAACTTAATATTTAAAATTTTTAATGGATTTTTAGATGTGTCAACATGTTAAACACCACCATTTTAGAGGAAAGTTAACAAGAGGAAAATATAACATACATTATCATATTTTCTGTGTGGGTCTTTCCACCACCTTTTATTAAATCAAAATCTGTTTTAATGTTCTGGAATTTCTTCCCATGAAGCATGAATTGTACTTTTCAAATCTTCTATGTTTGTAAATTGTCTTAATTAACTATAAACTCTGGAGATACAGCAGGCCTGCCCAATTTTGAAAGATTATTTTTTTTAAACCAATCCATTAACATTTTTGTGTACACTGTAGCTTCCTAACAATAGCTCTTGCAGTTTTACCGGAATTCGAGACAATTCCTAGAATGAGTTTTTTTCTTCTTGACACAGCAGATGGCTTAGTTGAACAATGAGTTCTGAATCAGGTTGTCAACCGATGAAAAACTTCGTTTTAATCGGCGTCCTAGGTCCCTACCATTCATCCTGTTTGCGTGTAACGAAAAAATGAATCTTTCTTTTTCTGAAAATTTTTAAAAAATCCTCAAGATTAATCTGATAAATGCGTGAACTAAACCGATAAATTGGTTAAAACCTCTAGAGCAGGGGTCGCCAACCTTTTCAATGTGTTGTGCTTCAATGAGCTACTATAATAATGTTCAAATAGAGAGAGCTATCTAAACTTGTTTAATGCAACAATGGAAATATATTTTCGACGTACAAAATACCTCAATTGGTAGTCCAAGCATTCCAAGGTTCATTTTTAATCGAATCTCGGCCTTCTGAGGGTGCCTTAAATCCCCTGAAAAACTGGGCCCTTGATAAAACACTGTTTTTATAGGCCTGTTGAAGTTTTGCAAAAGTTTCCGTCGCACTTTGTCCAAGTCTAAAACAAAACTTGATAGCTCATTTTCATTTCGTATTGAAGATGCATCATATGTTGGACTGCCTTCCCTCCAAAGGGGAAGCCAACTGTGTTGCCAGATCGAATACTACGTCGTTAGTCTCATTATTACTTTATTTATATACCTCTTGTACTGGGGTGTTGCACTTTTCCGTTCTACAGAATAACACATCAGGAAGATTGTAAATAACTTTTTCTACAGCTGGTTGTGTGCTACTTTTATTGTTAACATTTTTTTAGGAAAAACTAATTGTTGGGCATAATGTACTACTAGATTTTTTACACACAGTTCATAAATTTATAACACCATTACCTGAAGATTATACTGACTTTAAAGAATGCGCCAGTTCTTTATTTCCCAGGTGAGTGTCAATAATATTAAAATATTCTATTAATAATGAAATTATAATACTTTTAGAGTTTTGGATACAAAGTATATATCAAGTACGGAACCTTTTAAAGCGTTAATTAATTCAACAGTACTTGGTCAGTTATTGGACGTTGTTTTGGAGCAACCCTTTGAAATGCCTCAATATGGTATTCATTTCATTGTATTTGTATCGTAGAAAATGTTGTATTTTATTTTTTAGAAATTGAGGATGGATGTTTGGGTTACAAAGTAAGTGATGATAAGAAACATGAAGCTGGCTATGATTCATTTATAACTGGGCTCGCATTAATAAGCATGTGGAAATATTTAGGTAATTTGTTTATTATTTTATTTCTTCTAATGTTTGATGGGGTTATTGGACTGATTAATTTTCAGGATCAAAAAAGAAACTTTCGAATGTGGACATTTTTGCCAATTTCGGAAATAAACTTCTAAATCCATATTTAAACAAGTAAGTATATATGTCATGTGGGTTATGAAATTATTACGGAAGTTTTGAAATAATTAGGTGTTCATTGAAACAGTTTGAAACAGTACAAAATGGAGTAAACCTCTTAATATTTGGAAAAATGATCCTTTGTTGAAGATTCAGCTTCAAGACGTGATGCATACTCTCAAAGTACCTTTTCACATTTTTTTTACCCCTGGACAATGATGTCCTTGACTATCTTATCCAAACTTATCAATTTTTCGATAAGTTGTTTGGTTGCTAGTGATCATTCCTTCGTTCTTTCCCTCTTTGTCAGCTCCTACCTCTGTTCTGTTGGGTTTGGTTTGTCTGGATAATTACCTGGCCAAGACAGAATCTTGATAATTTTTCAGCCAGAAATGCCGTTACACTTCCGGGCTTAAGACACGCGGCTAAATCGTGTTTAAAAACATATAAATTACTATCAGGGAACCATTCAAGGACCTGAGGCAAGTTTCCAAGACTCTTTTACCGAAGTGCTGAAAATATAGCACACGTGGAGGAGTCTCTAGAAATGTTGATTCGATGACATGGTGCACAATTGGGCATTTCTCCACGCAGTTTACTCTGAATTTGCCTTGCACATGTTTAGAATACTTAGTATAAGAATACTGTAATGCTATCATAAACTACCACTACCATCAAATTGACAATTTTTATGCAACATTAATAATGAGCGATGAAGTTCATTTTCACATAGGTGATCAAGTTAATAAACAGAATAGCCGTTTCTAGGCAAGAAAGAATCCCTGCGGTATTCATCAAACGGTATTACATCCCGTGAAAGTAACAGTATCGTGCAGAATTCATGCCCCAAACATCACTAGACCATCATTTTTTGAATGTGATAGTGGAAAAAAAGTAACAAAGCTCGATTATAAATGATAACTTCATAATTATATTACTTAATATCATTTATTGACACAACCATAAGCTTTAATAACCACTTTTAAGCGTTTAGACACCGTAGACTTGTGACATAAATCGGGAGAAATAGATTGCCATTCCTCGAATATTTTTTGTTGAAGTTGGGTTTTTCCGTGGAAATAATACTTGACTACATTTCCCTTTAAAATGTGCCAAAGATTTTCGATGGGCGATACGTTTGGAGACTGTGCCGGCCATTTCAACACACGTGCCCTATTATTAGGGAACCAACGTATTGTTGCTTGAGGCCGACACAAAAATATAAACACAAAATATAAAGACTAAATAAACATATAGGAAAAAATTGTTAAATGGTAGCGTGGCACCCCACTGTGTATTTGTCTTGTCTAATTATGCCGTTGACTATGTAAACACGCTGCGTGTCTTTTGCGGATATTACAGAACACACCATTGCTCTTACTTACTGGGGGAATTTTTCTAGTGGACGTTGTTCCATAAATGAGCTTTTGTTCGGAAAAATTTAGAACTTTGACACTAGTTGGAGAAAAGGTTGTAAAACATGAAAATAATCCTAAAAACAAATTATTTAGAAATATTAAATAAGTATTAAACTTAATATAAATATTAAATAATTAATTAATTAATTTGCTTCTTCTTGTGGTCAGACGTGGCTTGTTTGTTGTCGGCCGTCAGTTAAGTTTAAGGAAGTTGTTATATTGGAAGTGATGTATTATTTTATGATTTTGTTTCAGGATTTATTTGATGTATTTGACTGATAATCAGTATCTAAATTTGTCAGGTGAAGATTGTAAGTATTAGTAATATATATATATTTTTTTCAGGTTATTTAGTAGAAACCGAATTTATACTTTAATTATTAGTAGTTATTGTGCATGATTTTATACTTTAAAGATGGTTCTTTAAACTATGTATATATATATATATATATATATATATATATATATATATATATATATATATATATATATATATATATATATATATATACAATACAATATTTTTTTATCATCACAAATAATATTTTCGGTATCCCTTAAAAAAATAGTCGATTTCTGTGTGTGTGTGTGTGTGTGTAAGGCAAAGTACTTTCGTAATTTTAATCAACGATTCTTATTTCAACAGTTTTTTAAAGAAAAAGTTTCATTAAAATTTCCACAGTATGTCGGAAAAATAACGAAATTTTTTAAATTTAAGGAAAACTACTAGCGCCATCTATTGAAACAATATATAATCTCAAAGCTGTATATCTCCTCTATAAAACGAGCAATTTGTTGCCACGTCGCAATCGTTGTGATTCCATTAATATTTGTCTTTTATTAATGGTTTGATATGCAAAATCCATTTGAGATAATATTATTCGGAGACTAGTTCTGCTGCAAAGAATGTTGGTTTCATCTTTTCTTAGTTCGTTCTTCATCTTTCCTTAGCAATGAATGCAATGTAGGCACAGTTTGCTCTTCATACATATCATAAATTTTTGTTTCAAATTAAGTCTTTGTCGCTTTCGTCAACATATTTGCTTTTACCAAAATCATTACGAACTTTTTTGGCTTTAATTGGCTTCGTCACAATATCTTTAACCGTAAACAATGGAGTTTTCGTTAACGAAGACGTTTCTGCTGCGGCTGTATTTACATTAAGCCCCCTATTCAATAAAGAACCATACACATTTTTAATAATTTGCTTAGCATCGGGCGAGAAATGTTTTCTTTTAAAATTAGCACTACCGGAGGCACAATATCATTATCTTGCCTAGAACGCCACATTATTAGCACGTGTGCAATAACAAAAAATACAATCGAATTTATAGAACTGCACTGTTTCAGAAAAAAATGCGAACTAATAAAATATTTCGAAACTTCTAAACCAGATATAAAATTAATTTTATCTCTTTTACATGTTATTTTATTAGGCCCGGTCCTGTTTACGTTTCTTGCAACTTTGCCAGGTTTCGTTACGACAGGGGTTGTTAAAAGTTTGTTGCAGCCAATCGGTCAACGATATATCTTGAAACGCACTATAACTCAAAATTTAGAACTGTCGAAATGTTTGTCAGATTACACGTCGGTACTTAAAGGTTAACAATTGCAACGTCTATTTTGGGATATATATGGATCTATCAGAATTCAGTTTTTGTTGCTTTGGCGTCTTAAGGTATTATTTGAAAATAAAAAATTATATTTTTGTAGTCATTTATTCCGTATGCTTCCGCATAAATTTGTTTTATTTTGTTACAATAAAAAAGGAAAATTTACACATTATTGTCGTTAATGTCAAACTGTCAAAAAATTGCTTTCATTATTTTTTTCACACTGTAACACGTTTTTACGATTCACGTCACATTGAGAAACATAATTAATTGTCATATTATATTAACTATTCAAAATATCCACCATCTCATTCCTGGTGAAACAAGCTTCGTCTTGATTTTAACTTCGTTTCTTTAAATGGAATACCTTATATATTATTACATTTCTAGATTCTGTGAAGCATTTTGTACTTTTTATGTAACATATGCTATATCTATCTTGAGCCGTTCCGGAAATAAAAAATATTGTTTAAGAAATTTGGCAACAAACAAGTTTTCGACGCACGTTTTGCTAACCATGTTAGCATCATCAGAAGATGATTAAATCTCTTTGAGTTTAGTGTTTCACACCGAAGGTTCCAAATAAAAATTGATCTAGGTTACTTTATGACAATATAATATGATAATTAATTTATCGCATACAGCGCGTTTACAAAATAGTGCCCTTTTGATAGAACTTAAAAATGTGTGTTATGTAGAAATTTTAAATAGAACACCCTGTATTTTATAGTGAAGCACAAAAGAGCAATACATTCTGTATCTAAAAGTATTAAGTGATGATATACCTATTTTTAGCGGTTTTCGACTTATAAGCAAAAAACCAAAATAATGCAAACATAATGGTTTATTTTAGTAGTGGGCCAAGACTGGCTAGGGTGACATTACTTTTAAACAAATATTTTGAAAATGTATGGTAACTAGTTATGTTGGTTGTAAAAAATAATATTTTTATATCCCGAAATGTATCTTGCCAAATTTCTTAAATTATTTTAAATGGAGACACAGAAAATATTTTAAATGGAGAGCTCTGGTTTATTTACATAAGCATCTAAAATTTTAAATCTTTATTTGAAGTAGTTTTTCGTAAACGTCTAATGTACTATTACCGTGAATCGCCCTGTATTCTGTTGAATATTATTTCAACGAATCGTTTATGTTTCGGATTATAGTTGAAATATTTAGCCAAACATCACTGCTTGTTTTTTCCTTTCTAAGTTGATCAGCATTTTATACATACACATATTTTTCGTTTCATACACAGTTGAAGAAGACATATTTTTTGAAGATTAGTTCGTATCGGCATCTGAGGCTATTTAGAATCGTATACACGTTTGAAATAGAGAGGTAGTCTTTTTTAATTCTTTATTTAATTTTAATTGATTATTATGAGTACATAATATATTCATAATTGCGAGGGTCAGTTGTTTTTTAATGAAATACCGGTATTTTGATCAAAACTCGATTTATTTTTCAATGTAGTATCCTTTTAGCTCGACGCACTTCGCCCAACGACTTTCCAACGTTTTATGCCTTCCAAAAAGAAAAGACTTGCTGAACTCTGCAAAATACTCCGTTTCGCCGATAATCTCATCATTTGATGTAAATTTCTTTCTTGTCATTTCTTCATGTTTGGAAAGACAAAGAACTTGGAACTGGCGAAGTTCGGAAAATAGAGTGGATGATGTATCAATTTGTTGTACAACTTAACCAATTTCGCTGTTGCAGTCCTGGATGAACGAACGGCTATATTGTCGTGGAGAAATAGCACTTTTTATTAGCCAGATGAGGGCGTGTCTCTTGGTGTATATTGATGAAGCCAAGTTTTATCAACAGTCACGAATCTCCGCAGAAACTTCTTCGGATTATGCTTGTCTCATCACGGATTGCCCTTATCTCAACACCATTGTGAAGTGGCCACTCGATTCTGTTTTTTGGTTCGCAGAGAGCAAGCGCGACACCGATCGCGTTGATAGCTTTCTCCTGATTAATATATCGATCCACGTGTCATTTTGTCTAAAGAAATATTTAATAAGGCCATGCCGTGCCGTCAAACATTTTTGACGTATTCATTAATGGGAAAAAAAACTAAATACTATCATCTTAAAACTCTTTATTTGCAACCAGAAATCTACTTTTTGTACTGCAATAGTAACATTAACAATTTTACGTTTATTTAAATGAAAGAAAAAATTAGTGTGACTTCTGTTGTTGCAAATTAGATGCCAAATAACTTATATTAGATTCTTATGTTGTTATTTTTAGCAGAATGCGTGCTGAACTGGAGTCATCTGACAAACAATTTCTAAGCGAGTCTTTAATGTTATTCATAGGTAGATGAAAATATTGTTAAGATAGCAAAAGTCAGCTTCTTCAGGCAGCTAAATGTGTCTGGAATTGAATTTTACGTTTCCATAATTTTGGTATTGTCATTTTTACTCATATTGCCTGATACTCTTTCTATTTCATTTAATTCCAACTCTTTCCTTGTTTAGATAAATTTTTGAATCCATATTGAACTAGACTGGAAATCAATCCGCTGCATTTCAATTTATTCAATTTCCAACCAATCAAATTTGGACAAGTTCAGTTTATCATGTGAAGTCGCATCAGGATACATAATAAACTTAAACTCTTCAGTGACTTTTGCTTGGTTGGGTTTTTCGTGTAAATCTAAATCTCTGGTGATTTTTTTCAAATTTGGGAAATACTTGTAGTTTTTGGAAATAATATCGTTACTGAAAACTTCAGTTTAGCCTCAAAAGCAAGAATGAAACCTATCATAACGATAATTGTTTTAATTGTGCCTTAAAGATTTACGTTCAATTTATTGAAATGCTCTGCACATGTCTGTAAAATCATTAATTTTAAAAGCCATCAATTGTGAATATTATTCAATTTTTCCCTCATTTTGTAAAAACAGTCTGACTCTTCCAATCAACAAATCTTTGAAGGACGTTACCGCGGCTGAACCAGCGAACATAATTATACATCAGTAAGCCATCAGTAACACTACTACCAAAACCAAAACCATTCACTATTTTTGTGCACGCAAGACCAGTTGATGAATGATGCAGTGGAATTCAAGTATCGAATGTGCTATGTGTGTTTGAAATAAACTGATAAAACCATTTTTTGTCCACCATATTTGGAGCAGTATCAGTCATTATCGAAACAATTTTACTTAAATCAATTTCTTTATCAGCAAGTGAATTTTTAACAGCCGTACAAATATTTGTGCCCTTAGTAGTTGTTAGTAACGATATAATATTATCGTAATTACTTCTTTCTTGATATAATTACTACACAATATTGAGCAAAATCAGCTAAGCGAGCAGATTTAGTTACATCAGTGTTCGTCAAGATAGCAATATAAAAAGGAGAGGATTTGATGTCATTTTTTTGTTGTTCTTTTACATTTTCTGTCAGTTTTATGATTCTATCTTTTACTGTGTTTCTAGATTTTTGATGGGCTGAATTATCTTATCTTTATTTTCAAAATTATCAAAAAGTGAAGGGGCGCATGGCGCAACCAGGCTTCCATGTCTAGCAATAATATTTGCAGCCGAGCAATATTTAATCATAGACGCTGACTATTTATCTCTTTAATTGCACATGCAATAAATTCCTTTTGCTCTGGTTCGCTTTTCTGACAAATATATTTGTGATTTGTTTGATAATGCTGTTTTACAGACGATGTTCTACATACAGCTTTATCGCCTATACTAATTATGTTATATTTCTCAGTTCACCAAGTTTGAAATTCTCTATTACACTTATCTTGCACTTTATTTGTTTTTCTGCCAAACTAGTCATGTTGCATAATACTAATTAATCCTTTAATTAATGTCGTGCCCAAATTATTTTGTCGCGTACCATCAATGTCACGCGTGCCCTTGGTTTACCATCGCTGGTCTAGGATATTGCGTATGCGTTCATCCGATCTAGATAGAATAGAATTGAACGGGAAGTTCTGAGCGTGAAGCAGCCCTCGTGCTGGTTCGACCAGGTCGAAACTCATTAAGGCACATATATGAATTATGAAATTTGAAGAGAAATGTGAAGAACAGAGTCCTCATAATACTTTCTTCACCTTTCTTTTTGAGTAGTGCGTAATGAGCAAATGAATTTCGCCTTTTTCCCACAATTGTAAAAATATCGAACTTATTTGCTTTCGAAAACTGTTAAAACGAAACTAAATTTCATATCGGATTGAAATTTATGGAGTGTTTCTAGAAACGAAGCTACTTTTTATAAATTCAATCACCTTTGCTATCGCACTTTCATATATTATAAAAGAATTTCTCAAAAGTTATTAACCACCATCCATGTTTGTGTTTTTCTATATTTCCTAAACAACATTGCCTTAGCAATTAGACTATTGAAATTATTTTTTAATAAAATTGTATTATTTTATTAATGAATTTCTTTTAGTAACTCCGTCCAGGGACCACGTTTTTTACTTAACATTTCCAAAAGAATGGACAACAAATAATATTGTGCAATTATTTAGCCCATTTGGTAAGTATAATAAATGACAACATCATCATTTTTATGTAATATAGTAAATTTTCATAAAATTTAGTATTCATCGATACATTTTTTGGCCTTGTTAAATATTTTAAATGCTTATCAATCAGGTGAGCTTGAAGAGATTTACCACTAAACACCAAATTACTTTTTTTTAACTTCTCAACGCACGTTTCGTTAACCATGTTAGCATTATCAGGAGATGATTTAATGTGAGGTAGAAATACAAAATTAGGTGACAGGATAAACAAAATCTGGCGAATAATTTCTCGGTTCCAATGTACAGATGATGCCCTTAGTCGACATCTTCCAACTGCCAGTATGGGCCATTTTTGTACTAACGATAGCACAAATGGATAAGTTATTGTTTACAGCGTTCAGAATTGTCGGGTATTTTATTTCTGGTACTGAATTCAGCAACTTGCAATGAATTATGCCATGCCAGATAGTCGGTGGTATTTTTTTGTGTACATATTGGTTATATGTATATTTTGTTTACTAGATCTTCTTCATACCTTCCGCATGGGTCAAACTGAGAGGGACGGTTGTGTGTATGTGTGTTAATTTTAACTCTTCTCCGATCATTCTGATCGTCAACCGACGATCAGAAGGCACATGATCCCGGATTATATAGACATTTTCATGACGTCTTGCTGTGGAAGGCTTACTGCGAGATTCGTCGTCAATCGAGTTTCGACCCGCTGGGAATGCCTTAAACCACCTAAAGTCCTGTTCAATTGACAAAACACTGTTTTCATAGGACTGTTGGTGCTTTGCAACGTTTGTTGAAACTAGCAGTGAACACGCATCGGATTTTGGCTTGCCACCACTCCAAAAGGGGAATCTAACCAAACACACACCATTCTCATAACTTTATTTGTTAGCACGCCTCGTTCACAGCCTGAGATTGGATTGTTTCAGTATATCGATCCGGTTAGAGGCGAAGGTTGAAGGAAGTCAAGGATCACTAACGGATTGTGGCACCACAGGAAAAAGATTAGACGTCACAGTTGATATCTACATTTTAAAACTCTTGGTAGGCCTTTTTAAAAATGATTCAAAAATATGTCTTCAAGCATACTTTTTAGTTCCTTCAGTTTAGTCTACTACATCAACAGGCATTTTTTCGCAGAGCAAGATTTTTGACACTCCGGGATAACACTGCGTTGGCTTTTGGCATGGCAGTTTTTTGTTTATTAAATAGAATATCTCTTTTAAGGTAGTCCCAGCGGGAAACCCCTTTTCGACAGATTTTGTCCATTTTTATGTCACAGAATATGAATAATGTTTACTAATAAAATAGATTACAACGAGGTATTTAATAGTTACTTTCCATTTAAAGCATGTCGAACTTCCTTTGCACCCAACTATTTTCTGTTGTATTAAAAAAATTTCACTACAGAATTAAAAAAAAAATGGGAGAGTAAAGAGAAATGTTTCTAAAATAAATAAAAAAAAGTAGTACTCTGTCGTTTTGCTTACGAGGTAGAACAATTTAAAAAATTAGTCATTTTACAATTTCAATGCGTTATTTTTATGGTTGACAGTGATCTGGCAACGCTGTACGTACAATCAGTAGTAGTACTCGAGAAATTAGTACACTACTGTCTGGAGTAGTGTAGGGTAAAGAGAGAAAAGTTAATTAAGAGAACAATTATATATATATATATATATATATATATATATATATATATATATATATATATATATATATATATATATATATATATATTTGAGTTTTGAGTTCAGAAGTTAAACCCGATCCTCCAAATTCCATTATCATTCAGAGTACAATAAATTCTTTCAAGTAGTCTTTCAAATACTAAAAGCATCGCTTCTGTTTTTTTTTGTGATGGCCCACACCTCGCATTTATAGGTGACTACTGCCTATGTAATCACCTTTCGTGTTTCTTTGTATAAGTTTAGATCGTAGGATAAAATGCAGAGAGTAAATATCTTTGTTACCCGTCGTCATAAGATTTCTGATATCTCCTGTTATGTTGTTAAGATGTAAATTCTTTCACAACTTTAATATTGTCATCGCCGAGTATGCCGTTCTGTTTTCTTTTTGGATTAACTCGTTTTTTTCCATCATCTTTGTTTTGTCTATATTTATTTCTAGACCGTCCCTTTTGGCTTTTGCCTTTATTTCATCATAGGTCTCTCTAATAATCTTTTCGATCGTGATAATATGTTTAGGTCATCTGCATATCCTACAATCTGTTTTTAATTTCTTCTTTTCCACCTCCTATCACTCCTTCAGCTCAAACACCAAAAACCGCGACTTTCCGAGAATGAAAAGTTAACTCCTGAATCAGTTGAGGATTTTCATTGGCCCAAATCCTGCAGTTATGTTTGTTCACAAACCCATTAAACCTGAAGTACGCTTCGTCTGAAAAGATTATTTTTTCCTGTGAGGGGGGTTGCCTTTGGAGCTTTTAATTTCTACGCGCTATTGAATCGTGTATCTTCCATTGTGAATTACCATATTGTACTGAACAAAGCAGTTTATGTGTCACTTTTAATGGAAAACTTTATCGAATAAATCCATTTACATAAATTTTTAGGTACTGTTTATATAGCTTGGATTTCGGAAACGTCTGCTTTTGTTGGATTAATGAAGAGGGAGCAATCTGCTCTAGCCTTTAAAACACTGAGTCAAAGTGATTCATATAGTATAATGACGTTTAATAAACGACAGGCATTGTTGGCTGGTTTAAGGTCAATAGCACCTAGTCCTATAAAGAAGCGGAAATCTAATGAGGCTATACCTCAGACCAAAAAAAGAAAGACTGGCAGCTTTGATGGGTGGGTTCAAGTCGATTATCACAAATTAGTGAAATTTGAGGTTCTATATTTATTTCTAACGGTTTTTTAGTGCTAGTTTTTCCAGTTCCAAACGATCAATAGATCCAATAGAGGAAGAGGAAGTTACTGATGAAGAAGTGGAAAAAAGTACAGGTAAAAAAAGCGTATTTGAAGAAGCAGCTACTTGGGATTAATATAATAAACTTTTATGTTTTATATTTTTTTGTTATTTGAATAAATCAAAATATATGGCTGTATTTTGTTTTAGTGTACTTTTATTTGTACATATTATCTGGTTGTCTGGAAAAGTCGTAGGTTTTTTTTAAGAGAAAGAGAAACGCAAATAGTTTATGTAAATATTTATTTAGTCTATTGTGCAATTATCAATTACCAACGTAGTGCTAGGGCAACGATACATTTTTTGTCAATAATAAGCACTTATTGGCAAAACATATAAATAGGTTGTTTTTTACTTCTACCATTTTAAAAGGTTTTTTTAACATTTAAACAATTTTGGAAGGAGTGGAATAGGTAGTAATCCGAGGGGGCGATGTCGTCAGTGATTAAGATAGATGTTGCGTAATATTTCAATTGAAGCTCAACAAGTTTGTGTGGTCGTGCATTTTCACGGTGAAACATGATTCTTTTCCTGTTTGCTAATTCCGAGCGGTTTTCTTCAATTGCCGTCTTCAGTCGATGTTGTGAACAGTGGAGGTCGGTGTTGATGATTTGACCGAGATGAAGAGATCTCAGCAGATGTCGCTCACTAATTGTATCGACAGACGTACCAAATTTTTTCTCAGATTTTTTTCAGTCAAAAATATTCCATTTTCCAGTGTTTAACTTATACGGACTAACTATCTTTTTAACTATAACGGACCGTGGTGCGTAGATCTTCGGCTATTATGGATTTTTTCCGCTATATCAGTG
Source organism: Cosmopolites sordidus (assembly GCA_031761425.1). Taxonomy (NCBI): domain Eukaryota; kingdom Metazoa; phylum Arthropoda; class Insecta; order Coleoptera; family Curculionidae; genus Cosmopolites; species Cosmopolites sordidus. The sequence goes on along the minus strand of JARFXV010000856.1, from coordinate 605,838 downwards.
CTTGAAGGACGGCCAGAGCGATCTTACAGGTCAAAATATCTGCCCCTGAACCGACCAAACTACTTTTGCACCATGGTATCCCGAAAATAGCCCTATCCGTAAGCAAAAGCAAATAAAAGAGAATCTCCTGAAAACACTTTTATGTCATTGTGACATCCAAATGACACCACGCAATGTCAGGTCTTACATAAGATATGTGTCATATGACTCATACAAATTTTACATAAGACAGATGTAAAATCTTGAAGAGAGTCAGTTTTATGTCAAATTTACGTAACATTTTATTACATACATATAAATGTGGTTATTGGGTCTGAACATAAATATTGTAATTACCACAGGAATTAATATGTAAATGAACATTATTAATCCAACACAAATTTTTGAAGTTATACTGGGCGCGTTTGGGAAAAAAAAAACAGAGTGTATTTTTAGCGTGGGAAGAAGTTGCGCGCGCCGATGTAACAATTTATTTTCTTTTTAAAATTATTATACCTTCGCCATTTGTCAAGACTTGCTTTTTTTTATTAATTAGACCAAAGAAGTATAACTTCTTACGTGCGTACATAAGTACACACACGTAGTTTTCTTCTCGCCTTTGGAAATTTTCTTTTTAAAAAACACAAAAGCGACTTTAAACGTATTTATTGGAACTTGGTGACGTGCGTACTGCACTAATAACAACTGCTGTCTTTGATTTACATTCAAAAGTATTTATAAGAATAAAATGCTGGTGAACTTTAAAAAAGCTAATATTGCAGTTTTACACGATATGCTTTTATCATTGATGCAATTTATTATATAGGGTGATTATAACTCCTCCTGCCTAAGATGAAAGTACAACCTTTTGGTTGGAATTTCAAAGTTAAAATTCTATATTTTCAATAGACTCGTCATTATTTGTAACATTTTTTGATACCTTTTAGAATAATATTTATATAATAGAAAAATAATTGTTATAAGAATAAACACATAAATCAAAATTGTCCAAACACTTGTTCTATTTGTATAGATAACGGATGACATCTGTTGAAGGTCTTCTTTTTGGCGATTGAGGCTGTATTGGATCTCATCGTTAGCCTTGAGGTTGATGAATTTGAAATCCAGGGATGGTGGATTGAATTTGGCTTCTTTCCTTTGGATGATTGACCAGTTTAACTTGGGCAAAATCATACCTTGGAATGGTATGTTACTTGAAGTATAGCTCTCGAGATTGTTAGAGCCTATTTGAACTTTACATCCTGCTGGTGACTATAAGGTAAGAGCCGAAAAGAGGGATGGTTTCTTCTGATTTATGGCACATCGAATGGGCAAGGATTTCCATTGGTGTGGTCACAATCCATTTACCGTCGATAATTGGTGTAACTTGGACTTCTCGTAGCTTAATTTTAAACGAGTGGCATAAGGTACTATGTGACATATTTTAACAGGCTCACTGCACAGGGGTTGTTATCTCCAAGTGGTTTGCTAGAAGCATGTCTGCAGATATATTCATTCGAGGATGTTTCTAGACATTCTTGATTTTGGTATGAATAAGATTTATCACTAAGTGCTAGGTATGGTTCAGAAGGTATGTTGACTATGAAAGTATGGTTACTCAGAACAGGTAGAGGGTAAAGATGGTAATATTGATATCTTCCTGTTTCCACTAATGGAAGCTCTATTAAAAACTTAATTTCATAACCTTTAGAATAGCATTTTATTTCGATTAATTTTTCAAATTTTAAAACATTTTGAAGTTCTGTTGTCAAGGGTAATGGTCAGTGGTCAAGTAAATTATATATCGAGTGATACAACATAGTTATCTGATTAATATGGGTATAAATTTGTAAATATTGATGATCATTGGTTTCGTGTATAGATACTTCTTTGATTGTTTGTTCAATTTGTGATATTCTTATTTGCAACTGCTGTTGATTATGCGTAATATTAGACATCATATCTTTAATATTATTAAGAGCTTTCGTTAATAAAGTGATGCGGTTTACTTCATCAATTCCCAATTTATTTTGATTGCTTTGTAGATTTTTAAATTTAGCTTCGATTATTTCTGCGTCCCTTTGATCAAGATTCCCTGTGATACATTTAATGAATGAACCTAAAGGGTTGAATAATCCTCTTTTATTTCGATACGGTTTTTCATGTGGCACTATTTGATTTATTAGAGTTTCTATTTGTTTTTCTGTCGAACTTAACGAAATAAACGAATTGTAATATTTTTGCTGATAGTCGTTATTATTTGCTAAGGCTGCTAGAAGAGTTTGTGATTGAGCTTTTAGAGAGTGGAATTCATCAACTATTGGTAACAACATAATTCATCAAAAATTTTGGACAAAAGTCCAATGATTTGATGTAATTTTTGCGATTCCTTTCTTGAAGGGTAGCATTCCTGGATAGTTGTTAAGATTGTGGAATTTTACCTCTGCTGTTAGGACGGTGCAGGTCCATCTGAAACAATCGGTGTTATTTTAGTTTCATTGATGTGCAGAACTTCCTTATTTTTTGTTTTCGGGTGTTCGATTTCAATTTTATGATTATCTAAGATTTTTGTTAAGATAAAAGGACCTAGATATTTCTTTTTCAGTTTTCCTGCTTGTGGATCTGTTTTTTTGTAAACTTGAGAGCCTATCTGTGGATGTATGTTCTTTTTCTTTTGATTGATTTTGTCGATTATTTTTTGTTTATGTTCTTGGGTTTCTTCTGCGATTTTATCGTATAAAATTTTTGTTATTCTTATGATTATGAACGTATTCAGAATACAATTACTGTTCATTAATGCATTAATACAATTCCGATGAATCTTGTTCCTTCGCACGTAGAAGGAACAAGATTCATCGGATCTCTTGCATTAGTATGTCCTAATACAAGTTCGTGAGACGTGAAATTGGTACTAGAATGGATGGTGTTATTGTAAGCAACAACAGCATAAAGCATTAAATTTGTAACATCAGAATATGTGTCAGACTCTCTTAAAATCCTTAAATGTTCTATTAGTGTTGAATGTAAACGTTCAACGGGAGAGTTCGATTCGTGATGATAAGGCGTTGTGAAATGTATGTCTATATTGTGTGATTTAAGAAAATGTTTTACTACTTCGATTCGAAATTCGGTACCGTTATCTGAAACAATGCATTTCGGAACTCCTACGAATGAAAAGTAAGTTATTAATTGTTCGCAACATGAAATAGCGTTTCCATGATAAGAAAGAGCTTGGCCAACTTTTGAAAACTTATCTAAAAATGTTAAGAATTTATTTGTTCCTACTACTAACGTATCGATGTGTACTAGTTCAAAAGGTTTACTAGGCGTTTCTGTTAAGACTAATGGTTGTTTGTGTGGCTTTTGATTGTACTTGCTTCTTTGGCAAATTTCACACGCATTTATATAATTTGTTACGTCGGTTTTGAGGGTTTTCCAATAGTAATTAGCCTTTAAAAATTTTACTGTTTCGTCTATTCCTCGGTGATTTGTTTTTCCTTCGTGTTTAGACTGTATTAAAAGTACTCTTTCGTCCTCTTCAACATTATTGACTAATTTAGTACATTCTATCAGTTTATAATTTCGAAAGTTTTCAACCATGCTACGATGAAGAAAAGGTCTAAGTTCTTTTGATTGAAAATAAATATAAGTTGGTTTTTCAGTCAAATTTTCCTTTAAGAAGTTTGTTATCCGTTGAGGGTTTGTCGGTAAAGTTGCATAAATAATTTTGTGTCCATCGAAGTTTTTGCGTTCAATTTTTATGTAAGGATCATAAGGAGATTTCTTTATTATAATTTGATTTGCTTTGTTGTTAATGATTTCATCTAAGTAGGAGGACGTATTTGTATATCTGAGATAATGTTAATTTTGGGTCGACTCGAATCTTCTATTTCCTTTTTTACTCGATCGATATCGTCTTGGTTTGCAGGGCTCGATTTTTAGAAATGCTTCGATATCTTTATGGATATCATCTGGACAGTTATATGTCGAGTCACCGTCAATTGCGTTTAGTTGGATCCGTGAAAGAGCATCCGCGTTAGTGTTTTGACTGCCCTTTTTGTATATGATTTCGTAATCATATTCCTCTAACTTTAACCGCCAGCGAACTAACTTGCTGTTAGGCTCTTTTAGGTTAAAAAGCCATACTAGAGGTCGGTGGTCTGTGTATATCTTAAATTTTCTTCCATATAAGTATGGTCTGAAATATTTGCATGACCATACAATTCCCAAAAGTTCTTTTTCTATTGTTGAATAACGTTGTTCAGTCTCGTTCAGCGTCCTGGATGCAAAAGCGATTGGGAGATCATGAGGGGGGTTGTCTTGTGAAAGTACAGCTCCTAGAGCTATATTCGATGCGTCGGTTGTTAATACAAATGATTTGGAAAAGTCTGGATAATTTAGGATAGGAGCATTCATTAGAAGATTTTTAAGGTGATTGAAAGATTTTATGAAAGCAGGTGAATGAACTATTTTTGCATAATTTTTTAAACAAAGGGTAAGAGGTTTGGCAATTTTTGCAAAATCTTTAATAAAACGACGGTAATAACCAGTCAGTCCTAAGAAAGATTTAATTTCTTTCCTGGTATTAGGTATAGGAAATCTCTTTATCGCGTCTAATTTGTCCGGGTTTGGCATAACGCCTTCGCTGGTTAGTTTATGGCCTAGATAAGTAACTTCTTTATGAAGAAACTCACTCTTATCTAATTGGATCTTAAGGTTTGATTGCCTGAGACGGTTAAAAACTTCTCTTAGTCTATCGATGTGCTCTTGCAAAGATGTCGAGAAAATAATAATGTCATCTAGGTAGACTAAACAAATTTCGTTTTGAAGCCCACGCAATACATTGTTCATTATCTTTTGGAATGTCGCCGGTGCGTTTTTTAACCCAAAAGGCATGCGACGAAATTCGTAATGTCCGGTGTCAGTAGAGAAGGCTGTTTTCTGAATATCGGCTGGATCCATTTCGACTTGATGAAAACCGTTTGTTAGATCTAAAGTGGTAAAGTATTGAGCTTTTCCCAGTCTGTCTAAAATGTCTGTTATTTGGGGAAGTGGAAATTTTTGATCGATAGTTTTTTCATTTAATTTCCGGTAATCGATAACGATCCTCCATTTTCGTTTACCAGACGCATCTAATTTTTTTGGTACAATCCAAATAGGACTGCTCCAGGGTGAATTTGAATCTTGTATTATGCCGTTTTTTAACATTTTGGATATTTGCGAATCTACCTCTTGTTTATGAACATGGGGGTATCTATAAGTTTTAGTAAAAATCGGTGTTTCATCGGTTAATTTTATTTGGTGCTTTATTTGGTTTGTGGACGTTAAGGGTGTGTTTTCGCAATAAAAAATGTCACGATATTCGTAACAAAGTTTCCTAAGAGTTTTATATTCTTCATGATTGCAATGCTTTAGCCGGATATTTTTGAGATTTTGCTTTGCTAAATTGTCCATGCGTTGGTCGTATTTGATGTTAGTTCATATTTTCGACAAAATGAACTTCTGTTTCTTCTATAATTTCGACAGGTAAATGTTCGAAAATTTTAATTTCGATTGGATTTTCCCTCGAGTTCGTTATTATTGTATTTGCGTTGAAATTTTTGATGGTAACTAAAGATTCGGGAATTTCTGCCTGGCCAAAGTTCGTATAACTTAGAATACCGATTCCGTTCGATTTATTTACAGGTATTTTTATGACTTGAGAACTACGGGGAGGTACGGTGAATTCAACTCCTTTAAAGACATTTTTCGAATTTTTATTACATTGATAATACAAAGGTACAGTAGCCTTTTGTGATTGCAAACAGAAGTCTTTTAAATTAATGTTAACGCCTATGTGCGTCAAAAAATCAATACCTAAAAGTCCGTCAAATTTAGGAGAAAAATCGAAGAGATAAAATTTATGATTTCCAGGATGATTGAAAGAAGAAAATATAGGTATATTCATGACTTCTCCATGAGTAGATGTGGCGTGTGCTGTTTTTACAATAAAGGTTTCTTGTTCAATAAAGTTAGGAAATAATTGATACGCTATTTGTGGCTGAAAAAAACTTCTACCGCTACCGGTGTCAATTAAAAATTTTGCATTTATTTCGGGTAAGAAGATTACTGGTAAATCGACACTAGTATATGTGTTTAAATCTATCAACTCGTTTGATTTATATTCGGGGCGTCCTGAAAATTTTCATATTCTGGCTGATAGCAGAAATCGTCAGGGCAATTATTATCAATATCACCAATAGGATATTGATCATGCCAATTTTCGTTGTTTTCTGTATATAATATTCATAATATTCATAATCCTCGTACTGATTGTTCGTATGATCGCTCGCTTCATGCCGATTCAGGGAATAATCATTACTTGGCAATGTTTGGTTTTCCGCAATTTCTCCATTATTGTTGGAAGGCTCAATTGTTTGGTTAAACAATTCTCGAACCATATATTTTTGTTGATTTTGACCGAAATGTTGTGGTCGACTGACATGGAATCTGGCATTTCCGCTGGATGTATCCATCGGTTCGGGTTTGTTTGTTCGAATGACCGACGAAGTGGCTTGTCTTTTTACTCCGCGAAAATTATTTTGATTATTATATTGCGGTCTAAAGTTATTAAAATTATTCTCTCTTGGGATGAATTTTGGTATATTTTGGTTAAAATTTGGGTTTCTTGGGCCCCATTGTCCGAATCCTAAGAATTGCTAATTGTTGAAGCTGGGCCTTTGTGGTTGTATCGGTGTATTGTAAGAATGACGTACAGGGCCGGGTGCGTTCGCAGTATAACGCGTGGGTGTATTATAAACTCTTGGAGTTTGCATTGGAGGTGCTAAATTTATATTTATTTTATTAATGTTTCCGCGGTTTTTATAATATAAGAAATTTTCTTCTTGCTCTGCAAAACTCATCGCTTCTTCTAGTGATTTTGGATTTTTCAACCGGACTACTAACTGCATGTTATAATCAAGGCCATTTATGAAAGTTTTAAGACTATGTTTTCGTACTCCGAGAAAAGTTTTATTTCTCTACTATCTTCACTCATATTTATTTTAGAAAATAAAAGACTTTTTGCATCTTGCAATTTTAAGCCGAATAATTGAGGTGTTTCGTTTTTTTCTGGTTTTAATATTATTATATCTTGAACAATGCAATCAATAGATCTGCGATCGGAAAATGTACTTATTATTGATGATTTAACAAGTTCCCAACTATGTAGTTCCACTCGTGAGGCAATTAAATCAGCTGCCTTACCTACTAATTTACTTAATATTGTGTCAAATAGACACACGTTGATGGGTGCGTTTGCATTCGTTCTGTCTCTGTGGTTATTCAAAAAATTTTCACATGCATTAATAAATCGTGTAATTTGTTTAGAGTTACCGTCAAAATTTGGAATATTTTCGGCTTGATAACGGATAAGAGCATAGTTTGGAGTAGTCATTATTGTATTTTGTTCCTTATCTTTTAAACTAATATTATTAAGTAAACTATAAATGTCTTCCAGTTTAGGAAACAAAAGGTAATCAATATAAAATGGGTAAAAATTTAGGAAATGAAAATTAGGATGCACTTACAGCAATAAGATGTAGTGGACCATTCCTTAATCTAGTTTTCCCAATAAGATGAGCGATGCCTGTCTCTTCTCTAGGTTGTCTTATGTATGTACTTTGTTCCCTTGTATCTTGTTCCCTAGCCTTGAGCCGTGTTGCTTCACCAAGTTGTTCGATTTTATGCCACAAATCGTTGAAATGAACCGAATTCTTTTAATGTGCGATACACTATCCAATCCGTTGACACTATCCTACCGACTGCGCCAGTTTTGTTCTCGCCTTTGGAAATTTTCTTTTTAAAAAACACAAAAGCGACTTTAAACGTATTTATTGGAACTTGGTGACGTGCGTACTGCACTAATAACAACAACTGCTGTCTTTGATTTACATTCAAAAGTATTTATAAAAATAAAATGCTGATGAACTTTAAAAAAGCTAATATTGCAGTTTTACAGGATATGCTTTTATCATTGATGCAATTTATTATATAGGGTGATTATAACTATGTTGATTTTTTTGTTTATAAGCCTTAATGAGCAACTAATGGAATATCCTTACGACTTTCAATGATGCAATGTCTATATTTATAGAATGATGTCGTAGTGGTGGTATTTATTTATGCTCTATTGCACAAACCCAAGAAATTCATTTCATTGTGGCTTGTGTACATAATGCTTTTCTTGATTTAAATTAGTAAAATATTTGCTGCTATCTGCTAGATATTCGACGTAATTTTATTTGTAATAAGGAAACAAACATTCGATTTTTGTTTTATAGTAGGGGAATAGATGAAAATGGTACGTTTAAAGAAAAATAAAAGCTAAGAAAAAGTTGCTTTATTACAAAACACTTAAGATGTTAATTAAAAGAACTTATTCTATTGTATTTATTAATAAAACTTTAATCGAAACACAGGTTATACAAGATATTACATGATTTCCAACATCCTCATTTTGGTTCGTTTATCTAACACACTGCATCTGAGTATTCCTTCATCATATTAGATCTTGTACTTTTTTCTTTTTTTTTTTATGTCAATCGTTTTTCGTTCGTTTTCCATTTCCTTTATTCGGTTTCCTTTCCTTTTCTTTACCTTCTTTGTTAGTCTAAATTTTTAATTGTTTCTAGTTCTTTATGCTATGACAATATTTTCTCATTTAGCGTTAATACTATTCGCATTTGGCGTTTTAGGGAATGGAATGAAGTATTTTGGACTAACAAGGAATTAACCGTCTTGATCTTGTTTGTTATGGTTCGCTAAGATACGATCGATTGCGATGACGTTCATTATAGTCCTGGTTCCGAAATTAAAGTTGCATCATTTACGGATATTGCTAGGAAAATTGTTTCTGTAGAAAAGTCGATGTTTAATAACCATATAGCTGTAACTTGGATCGGGTTATTAGCTATTAAGAGGGTTGGAGATTTTTGGAAGGCTTTGTTGACTAACTCGGTAACCTGTAACCTAAACCCGCGTAGATTAGGTTGAAAGGCATTTCATAAATCCTACATCCAGTGGCTGTAGACAATATGTACAGTCAATTTTTCTGTTGGAAAACAGAACCTTCGGTGTGAAACACTAAACTCAAAGAGATTTATCACTAAACACCGAATCATTTTTTTTTCATCAGGAGATGATTTAATTTAGATTAAATGATGATGCTAACATGCTTAGTGAAACGTGTGCCGAGAACTTAAAAAAAGAGATTCGGTGTTTAGTGGTAAATCTCTTTGAGTTTAGCGTTATGTACAGTGTGAGGGAAACTCAATAATGTGCACTTCATGTTCTCCTTCTAAATCAATGATGTCCATATTTGTAATGTGATTCTCGTTCCTACTGAGTAAAGCAAAACCAGATTATCATATGACGCTCGCGAAAACTATGAAATTTTCAAATCAGGTTGTGCATTTTTTTGGATCTCACCACTTTTATGACGCAGAGTTCAAAGTTCTCGTGGGAGTCATCACTTTTTCTACATTTAGTTTGTAGTAAGACTTTAACGCAATCAAGCATGATTGACTAGCGTTGAGGCATAAACAACATAATATAAAATTCACAGAAGTCTCATGAAACTTCAGCCAAGTTATTCATTGATACATTAAAAGAAAATATCGATCCGCAACGTTACAATTTAGATCAAATATTCATTGCCGATCAGACAGGTCTCTACTGGAAGCCGCTAGAATATTCGTGTCACAAGAAAAGCGATAAGATCCAGGATTCAAAATCATCAAGATAGGTATATTATTATTTTCTTCAGCAATATAAGTAGGGATTTTGACATCAAATCTTTTCTTGTCTATAACTCTGAAAATTCTCATTTATTCAAGCGGTAATTCTTAGGACAATGGTTTAAGTCACTGCAAATTTACAATATTTTGACGAAGATATAAAAGGTTTTCTACCATCGAATGCTACCTCTCTAATCCAGTCCTTTGACCAAGGCATAATTTCTACATTTAAACTTTATTACCTTTGTCTGACACCGAAGAGATATTTGTTGACACTCAAAGAAGCATAGACGCCACTGATACTGTGTGTGCCTTCTAATAAAGCAGAAAGCATGAAAATTGCATAGGAAGTGAGTCAAACAATTTTAAATGCTGTATGGAGAAAATCTGGTCCCAGTGATATCAGGATTCCTCATTTTCAACGTTGTTATCGAGATCTTAGGTTCAGGTTGCTGTCTTGTACATCAAATTATCTTGATGAATTACTGCAACTGGTATGGTCATTGTTGATAAGACTATCATGTAGATAGAGGGATTCACGCAAGATAAAATTAACTGATGCGCACAATACTGATCTGTCGAAAAATTGTGCTCTCGATATGAAGAAACTTCAGTGGCAACGCAAAAGGAGTCAGAGGAGACCGAGGCCAGCAACGAAGACGACGACTGCCGACAAACACCCTTCCAAGGTTTTAACTATGGTGGGCCAATAACTGAATAGATTTGTAAAGTGCACGATAACTGGGAAATAATTTACTGACAAGTTTTAAAATGGTACTAATGATAAAATACAAAGTGGTCTACGGAAAACGGGCCTTTTTGGAATTGGTAGCACTCGGCTAGTACAGGAAGACAGGGCCTGTGGAGACATTAGTTTCAACATGCCTACAGGTGTATCATATATAATTCATTATCGAATTTCTTCAGTGTTTCTTTTGGACAATTGTGTGGGAAAAACGCATATCACTGGCAATCTATGCTAACGTAGAACAAACATCGCACAACACAAAACCATGGTTGGTGATTCAGAACTTGAAATGTTAGCACTTTGAATATTGCAATGATGAACACTGGCACTTTTAAAATAAACAACGGTATTATCAACACATTCACCAATGGCTCTAAGGCGACCAGCAATCCATCAACCAACAAAGGATGCCTAAACATATCTACCAAATAAAAAACCAAGATTAATATCTAAATTTCCACAATATTTTAAACTTGTACGTATGACAATTGTGTGTATTTGAACACTGATCTGTATTTGAAAAAGACACTGTGTGTCGAAACAATTGTCATACGTACAAGTTTTAAATATAGTGGACATTTAGATATTAATCTTGGTTTTTTATTTAAAATGAATTTCCATCAAGTATTGGCTACCTCAGTTAAATATAATATCTACCAAAGTTTCCAATGCGTCCATAAGCCCATCAACGGCCTGAATGTAATCAGCAACAGTCCCAGCAGCTTAATCAGTAACGGATACATCAGCATTCTCAACTTGACCAGCAACGGATTCATCCATAGTCTCGATGCAATCAGCAACGAATGTAACGGACAGTTTTAATCGGACGATCAATGGTTTCAACGTATCCATCAACGCATTATCCGTCGGTACTCTTATAAATACATCCAATACACAACGATAATTGATATATGTTATATAAGCGTCAAACCACTAGAAATTTGCAAATCGGCAGTTGAATCAAAAATTCGACACCATCGCACGAATATCTCTGGAAGAAATACTGGAAAAAGCAACACTACATCTCAAGAAAAATAATACTTCCACCATAGTGAAAAAGAGCACCACCTCCACCATAATAAAATAAACTTTTTTCAGTTACTAAGGCTATTAGCGACTGTTACCTACTATTACCTATAGCTTAACGTGGGTTTCGATTCACTGTTATCAGCCACCGATTAACCTTAAGTCTCTTGAGAAGCCTACTGACTGGCGAGTGAACAACGTAGAATACCTCTTAGAAGGCATCCGGCCTTATCCAGCTTCAAACTGGTGTGACTGAGGGGCAATTGCTTGTCGGATTTTACGTGGTTACCTGTTTAAATGCAAACCTTGTGCGAAATGCGACGCTGCATTTCGACTTCCAAGTCGCCGGATTACAGGAGATGCCAACCTGCCAGAATAGTTTCTGCAGTGACCAGTGCAGTGCAACCTGCAGTGATAATTCACTACCATCCAACAAATCGCAACACATGCACGTGTTCACGACAACGAAATCGGTATGTGGGACTCCCTGTGGAGGCTTACTGTATACAATAACTGGCGTTAGTTACAACACCATGACACATAACATATACCAAACCAAGCCGAAGAAGACCTTGGATTTTTTAGTATTTCCGGCAGTGGGAAAATGGAAACAACATGTCTACAGGTGCTTTAAATATTATTCATTGTCGAATTATACACTAGTTAATAAACTAGTTAGTAAATAAAGATCACTGTCGAATACTTCAGTGGTTCTTTTGGACAATAATGGGGGATCGTGAGTATGAAAAAGACGCGTTATAATGTCAAATCCAGCTGGATAAAATAAAAAAATCTTTAATATCTAAATTTACTATAAGACAGGATTAAGCATGGTTAGCGTCATCTGTTAGATAGAAAAAGGATATACCTAATTAGAGTATTGCAGTGCCTGTTAAGTTAGATAGCCTAATTTTTTTGCTCTTAACTTTTACAAACATTTTTGGTGAGTATTCATGAGTTAATGTGTATTTTCTTTAACATTGTCATGAATGGTTAGGTCCGTTTGCATCTCGAAGTTATATTGAACATTTTTGGGATTTCCAAGGGCATTGCAATTAAATATACCGGCAAATGCCGCTAAGAAACCCCAAATTTGTCTCAACCGTTGAAATCAATGTTTTAGTCTACGTCCTACTATGGTTGTATCTTCTAATTACTTTCATAGCTTTAAAAACATATATACTAAAGATCCACAACTAAGATAAAACTGCAGTTTTGAATTATTTTTTGATTAATTTTGTGCAACAATTTATTTTAAAACTTTGTTAAACATGAAAAAAAAGGATGTTACTGCTGCTTTATTACCGGACAGGAAAACCTGTAAATAACAATATCTAAATGAGATATACAAAACATTGCAAATAAGTTTAAACTTAGCTTTTCGTTAAGCTTATTTATTTGAGTCTCTCTTGAAACGTTATTTCGCAACTGGATCTACAATTTAACATGGCTTCCGAACTATTTACACACATACATACATATATATATATATATATATATATATATATATATATATATATATATATATATATATGTATATATATATACATATATATATATATATATATATATATATATATACATATATATATATATATATATATATATATATATATATATATATATATATATATATATATATATATATATATATATATATTTATACACATACATACATATATATATATATATATATATATATATATATATATATATATATATATATATATATATATATATATATATATATATATATATATATATATATATATATATATATACCAGGTGTCCCATTAAGGATGGATCGCGGCCGTATCTTGAAAACTATTTATCCCACAGCTTTGGGGAAAAAAATATTATGGTAAAACTGACCGTGATAAATTCACCAAAAATATTTTTAAGCTTCTAAAACGACCGCAAGAGGGCGTGACGAGCTAAACATTTTTAAAAATAATTTTTTTGTGTATTTTCAAGTGTTAACCGAGTAAGAAAAATTCTCAGTTATAATTAGCAAACTGTTTTGGGGGGGGGGTCCTTAGTTTTACCTATTTAGATAAAAAGTCGTCTAATGTCCGTTTGCCTAAACCGATTTTCCTTAATTTGGATTCATTTAAAAGGCAATTGCTGGGACAATCAGATAATCTTGGAGATAAATTATTTAGTTTATAAATGAAACTGCGAGGTGGCGTTACATTAAACAATAACTTTTTTGAAGTTTTGTTCAGTTTTTTCAAATGGAATGGTACAGCTTTTATTACATGGTTAGAAAGGCAATGTAAAGAGGAATCATCCAGTGAAAACCCGAAATCGATATCTCTGACATGTCAAGAGATATTTCGATTTTTCGTAAAGTGTGAAGGAAGGCAAACATATTTTTTAACTTAATTTTTAACTTAAATTTTTTTAACTTAATGCAGGTAGTAGTGAAATAATAACTGATTTTTTTCAGAAAAATCGAAATATTTCTTGACATGTCAGAGATATCGATTTCGGATTTTCACTGGATGATTCCTCTTTAAATTACCTTTCTAGCCATGTAATAAAAGCTGTACCATATTAAGACCAATTTTTAACTTAATATTACGGTAAAAATTAAAACTAACTGATTTTTTCAGAAAAATCGAAATATCTCTTGACATGTCAGAGATATCGATTTCGGGTTTTCACTGGATGATTCCTCTTTAAATTACCTTCCTAGTCATGTAATAAAAGCTGTACCATTCCATTTGAAAAAACTGAACAAAACTTCAAAAAAACTATTGTTGAATGTAACGCCACCTCGCGGTTTCATTTATAAACTAAATAATTTATCTCCCAGATTATCTGATTGTCCCAGCAATTGCCTTTTAAATGAATCCAAATTGAGGAAAATCGGTTAAGGCAAACGGACATTAGACGACTTTTTATTTCAATAGGTAAAACTCCCCTCCACTTCTTTATTCGCGAACTTACGTCATAAAACAAAGTTGTAGGAGACAGTTTGCTAATTATAACTGAGAATTTTTCTTATTCGGTTAACACTTGAAAATACTAATGTATATATATATATATATATATATATATATATATATATATATATATATATATATATATATATATATATATATATATATATATGGCAAACCATTTAGCTTGAAAATAAACCTGAAAAAAGAGTCAGGTTTTGTTCAATAACTTCGCTCAGGAGAGAAGAATTTTAGTTTTAGGAAGGGATTTGGCGATTGTGGACAGTTTTATATATCTTGGCCAGAGGATTTCAATGGAGGGGAATACCGCCCGGCAAGTGGAACGGCGTGTTAAATGTAGCTGGCAGGCATTTGACAGGCTCAACATTGTGTTTAAGAGCAGACTCCCACTTTGCCTGAAAAGAAAAATCTTCGATCAGTGCGTTCTACCCGTTATGACATACGGAAGTGAAACCTGAACACTCACATCTCAATCAGTTCAAAAACGTCGGGTAGCACAAAGGGGAATGGAAAGATGTATGCTTGGTATTACAAGACGAGACAGAAAGTCCTGCGCATGGATCAGGGAACAAACGAAAGTCTGTGACATCATTGGAAGAGTAAAGCGATTGAAATGGAGATGGGCAGGCCATATAGCGATGTGATGGGACCAAAGATGGACCAGGGCGGTCCTGGACTGGATACCGCTTGATCGCAAACATCCACGGAGAAGACCGAAAACACGATGGACTGATGACATTATTAAGTATATTGGACCCGAATGATAGACGAGAGCTCAGGACCGCGAGAGTTGGAAGTATGCTGAAGAGGCCTTCATCCTGCAGTGGATTGATACGGGTTGATGCTAATGATATGGTATATCAATGACTGATTTGAAGTTGCGTAATTCTCTTTGAGAATGGCCGCAAGACTGAAAGATGTCAAAGAATATCTTGAATATATTGTGAAACAAATACCAAGAATTTTAATTATTGTCTTTGCGGAAGCACAAATGGGCCGATTAAAAAATTATCGATAATGCTGCACTAAATGTTGTATATATATATATATATATATATATATATATATATATATATATATATATATATATATATATATATATATATATATACACAGCTTCCTGAAGCTCCAACCCTTCGTCCACGTCGATGGAAGCGGACAACGGCTGAACCCGAACGTTTATTTCGGGAACAGACGGCTAACAGGGCTCTGGCAGAAAAAAACCCAGGTCGCGTCTGTAGTGGCAACCACCGGCAACCTGGTCGGCGTCTGTTCACCCAGAGGGTGCGGCTGTACACCACGCTCCAAGAACTAACAATCCCTGGTTCTAAATTTCCAGTGGAAACACTGGACCTATAAGCTTATAAGCAATCATGACTCGTGAAAGTAATAACAATAATACCCCAGGTGGTAACCAATCCACCCGTCGACAAACGGCAACCGGGTGCTCGGATTCTGGGGAACCTGGACTTTCACGATTTCAAAAAAAGTCGGAGCTTTCCGGCAAATTTCCACACAAAACTCCTACATACATTGGCACCTTCAACATCAATACGCTAATCCAACCAGGAAAACTTCACAACCTAATCTCAGTACTTAACAGACAAAAGATACTTGTACTTGCCCTACAAGAAACACGCATCACAAATGAGGACACGGTGGACTACGGCAACTATCGTATATTCTAAAGCAGGACAGGCAAACGAGTCACAAGGGATGCTCCGCTTCTGGGCATGGCCTTTGTGGTACACAAAGGGATAGTTAACTCTATTAAGGAAATCACCCCCATAAACAATAGACTGATGTGTGCCAATAAAAAATACACCATGATCAACGTACTAATGTCCTCACTAATGTGGAAAACAAAAAATACCCCAAGTCTAAAGAGAAATTATGTGCAACACTAGAAAAGATAATGACAATGGCAAACAGCAAAATTTTGCTGGGCCACTTTAACGCACAAATCGGTAGGGAAAAAATCCATCAGAAAACCGTAGGCAAATTCCCCGGTCACAAATTCACCAACAGGAACGGCATAATACTCATCGAATTATGCCAACAGAATAACCTGAAGATCATGTCAACATCCCTGAGAAAATCTCCACGAAAACAGAAGATGTAGAGATCGTCTATACAACAGATTGGTGAATTCCAGATAGACCACGTTGCACAATAAAGAGAGATCCATGATGTTCAAGTCCGCAAGGGCGCAAACATCGACTCAGACCACTAACACTAACGCCTAACACTAATCAAAGTCAAGTTCACCCCAAGAATTCACCAGAAGAAAGCACACCTACAGAAATTCGACACGAAAAAGATTAAGGAATCCAACAAAACAGAGGAATGGGAAAAAGAACAGGTAGATACATGGGAAAAATTCCACAAAAAGCACAAGAACTGATCCCATTGAAAAAGAACACAAAACATTCTTGGTAGGACTCAGAATGCGAAAGTGCATTGCAGCGACGTAAACGAGCATTTCAGGAGTACAACAGTAAAAAATCCTCAGAAACAGCTTTTTAACGAGACTAGAAAGCAGACCGCAAAAGTTATCAAACTAAAAAGAAGTACATGAAGGAAAAACTAGACTATAGAGGAGAATTTCCGCAATTATAACACGAGAGACTTTTATAGGACTTTCGCAAGAGAAATCCGTGGGTACTCACCACAAAATTTTTGCTTCAGAAAGCGGAGTGGGAGATTAGAGCTAACCAATCAGGAGAATTGTCAGGAGCTGGCACACTATTTCTCTGATCTCCTCAATTACCCCGAACGCGATACAAGATTCCCCAAGGAAAATTGTGTCTATACCCATTCAGAATCACCACCACCAACACAGGAAGAGATCCACTGGCACATACAAAAACTGAAGAATAACAGGACATCCGGTGAAGATGGTATCACCGCGGAACTATTGAAAAACATCGGACTAAACTCACTACGGGAACTCATGCAAATTATCACGAACATCTGGCAAAGAGAACAATTACCAGATGAATGGAAATGTGCTCTTATACACCCGCTGCACAAGAAAAGAGACAGAACAGATGTGAATAACTACAGAGGAATCTCCTTACTACAAGTCACTTACAAAATCCTCTCAGCATACCTTCTCCAGAGAATACAGGAACAACTAGAACACAAAATTGGCGATTACCAGGCAGGCTTTCGCCATCGTCGCTCATTCACTGAACAAATCTTTAACTTAAAAATAATACTGAAATACAAAGCTATCAGGAACGTCCCAATCATCTGCACGTTCGTGGACTTCAAGAAAGCATACGACTGCATCGACCGAAAATCTCTGTTCAACATCCTAGAAGAACATGGACTCGACCCCAAAACACTACGATTGATCAAGCAGAACCCTTCCTAATTAAACCGGAGTACGCCAAGGAGATGGGTTATCCCCACTCTTATTTAACCTGGTCCTGGACAAAGTCAAAAGGGAATGGGAAAAGGATCTGAAAAATCAAGGACACTGGAAACCAATACGACTCGGACAAACCAAAAACAATATTGAAATCTCATGCCTAGCCTTCGCGGACGACCTAGCCATACTCGCAGACAATGAAACAAGGGTAACCAAACAGATAGAAATCCTTAAGGAATGTGCAGAGAAAGTTAGCCTACAAATCTCCTTTCAAAAAAACCGAATTCTTATACTCAAAATTAGATGTCCAAAATTTGAACACCAAATACGGCAAGATAAAAAGGGTCACACATTTCAAATACCTGGGTGAGATCCTCGAACCCACAGGAGGAGAGAAGATAGCACAGAAGACTCGATTACAGAAGATGAAGAGGGCATACGGCAAGCCACACAATATCTACAATAAGAAATGCATATCCACATACACATAAATAAGACACTACAACACAGTAATGAAACCAGAGGAATATATGCAAGCGAGACACTTCACTCCACACAAAAAGCGACATAGAGAACATACTAAAAGAAGAACGCAAACTTATGAGGAAAATTCTCGGCCCAAAAGTGGCAGAGGAAGGATACAGACTACATTCAAGAAAGACCACAGAGAGAATGTCCAACGTAGCGGCGGACATAAGAAAAATAAGGTTGAAATTCTATGGACATATCAATAGGCTCTCACCGACAAGATTCTTACATACATACAAGGAGTCAAGTCAACAGTACCATGGATGGCACAAGTCAGAACTGATCTGGGAAGGGCACAAATGGATCCGACAGAGATTGAGGACTTACCGAATGCTCTCATACACTTATGGGGAGGTCGCTATGAGTGAAAGAACGTGTCGTGGGTGGTTTGAACACTTCAAAAGCGGTCATTAACGTCACGTCGAAGACCGGCATAGTGGCGGAAGAGCGAAAATTTTTGAAGATAAACAAGTAGAGGCATTGCTTAGTGAATACTCGTGTCAAAGTCAAGAAGAGTTGGCAAGATCATTGGGACTCAACAAGCCATTTCAAAACACCTCAACGACCGGGGAATGATCCAGAAGCAAGAATATTGGGTGCCATATGAGTTGAAACCGGGATATGTTGAACGCCGTTTGTTTGTGTGTGAACAGTTGCTTGAAAGGCAAAAACGGAAGTGATTTCTCCATCGCATTGTGACTGGGGACGAAAAATTGGTTTATTACGATAGCCCCAAGCGTCGAACATCATGGCGATATCCCATGCTCCCACGCCGACGGCCAAATCGGATATTCACGGGTCCAAGGTCATGCTTTGAATTTGGTGGGACCAGCTCGATGTAGTATATCATGAGCTGTTAAAACCATCTGAAACAATCACAGGGGATCGTTATCGAACGCAATTAACTCGTTTGGGACGAGCACTGAAAGACAAACGGCCGTAATATAGCGATAGAGACGATAAAGTGATTTTGCAGCATGACAATGCTCGGCCTCATGTTCGGCGAAAGTGATCAAAGCATGCTCAGAAACGTTGAAATGGAAAGTTCTACCCCACCCGCCGTATTCTCCAGACGTTGGTCCCTCTGACTATCACCTGTTTCGATCGATACAGGCCTGGCTGACCAGTACTTCCGGTCTTATGAAGAAATCAAACATTATATCGATTCGTGGATCGCTTCAAAAGATGACCAGTTTTTCAACGCGGAATTCGAATGCTGCCTGAAAGATGGGATAAGGTAGTGGCCAACGATGGATAATACTTTGAATCATAAATGTATAACTAGTTTTTTACAATAAAGCCTTGATTAAAAAAAAAACGGCGGGAGCAAAGCAACGACCGGGGTATGATTCAGAAGCAAGAATATTGGGTGCCATACGAGTTGAAACCGGGATATGTTGAACGCCGTTTGTTTGTTTATGAACAGTTGCTTGAAAGGTCCTTATAATAGTGTTTTAGCTTTTGGTTTTATCCACGCAAAGAATAGTGTTTAATAAACACCTAAATTTTCCTTTTACCGAGATAGAAAAAACATCGAACTTATCTGTT
Source organism: Cosmopolites sordidus (assembly GCA_031761425.1). Classification (NCBI taxonomy): domain Eukaryota; kingdom Metazoa; phylum Arthropoda; class Insecta; order Coleoptera; family Curculionidae; genus Cosmopolites; species Cosmopolites sordidus. The sequence goes on along the minus strand of JARFXV010000856.1, from coordinate 585,891 downwards.
TTGGAAGACTGTCATAACAAAACTAAATGTTGTATAGTCTTAAAATTCATGGAGAGTTATTATAAAAGAAGCTATTTTTTATAAATGCAATTGCTTTCGCGTACCGTTTTTTATTGAAAAAGTATCTGCTTTTCACTTTATATGTATCCACTCAAGAAATTCATACTAAGATGTCAAACGATTATCATTTTTATGTAATAGTCAAAAATTATGTGGCCGAATTTAAATTGGCTGTTGAAAGTATTAAAACGAAGCGTGTAGTGGACTTCTAAAAAGTCTTAGAAAAATAAAACTATTTAAAAAAGGTGTTCAGAGATGATAAAATTGGTACAATCGACTATAATGGTCATGGGATCAGTATTTGGGATGTAAATTCTTGACAAAGGTAAAATAACCACAGGAGTATAATACGCAAATATTTTGTACATGTTAGATGAAAATAGCTCCAAAAGAAGTCCCGGTTGAAGAAAAAAATACAATTTTCCATCAGGATAATTCATCTGCCCACAAAGGTGTTTTGTTCGTTACCAAATTAGAAGATCCGCATTGTTCTAGCCGTCCATCAAGTTCTACACTGATATCGAGAAAATAAAAGCTATCATAGCCGAAGATTTACGCACCATGGTAACGTAAATATTTGTAAATCGACTGTTTTGAAAACAAATGGATACATCTATCGATACGATGTGTGGGTGATTCACGAACTGAGTGAACGATATCTGCTGGACTGAATCTCTTTGTGCGATCTTTTGCTAAAAAAATCTGAGGCTCCATTTCTGAAGCGGATGAAAAAATCATAAGTGTTGATTTTCAGCGATTTTAAGTACGGCGAAAGACTGCCTATATCTGAGAAAAATTATAATTTGCATTTGGTGGGATCGGGAAGGACCTATACACTTTAGGTTTCTTCTACGCAACCAAACTATCAATACCTATATTGTTAACAATTAGATCGGCTGAATGCAGCAATTGAAGAAAAACAGCCTGAATTAACAAAATAGAAAAGGTGCCATGTTTCATCATGACAATGCACAATCACAAACAGTTTTTTTTTTCAGTTTTTGCCGGTTTCTGTTAAATCAGGGCCCATAAAAAATTGTCCAGCTTCAGTTAGAATGTTTTTCTCCATCCGCCTTACTTACCCGGCATCGTATCTATTCCGTTCCCTCCAAAGTTGTTTAGATGTTAATTAATTTCTTTTAAATGGAAGAAGTGTTAAAATCTGTTGACATTTTTTGGCAATAATCATGCTTTTTGGCAGAAAGACATTATGGACCTACCATACATTTTACCCATATACCTTGAGTTTGTTCCATGCAATCTAGCCATCAAAATCAAGTTCCACAGTTAAGAATTAGATCGACTGAACGCAGGAATTGAAGAAAAACGGCCAGAATTAACAAGCAGGAAAACCGTCGTTTGTTATTATGACAATGCATAATCAGAATCCAACAAATATTTTTTGATTTTTAACTGTTGACATTTTTTGGCATTAAAGACGTTAATTGTTTGTAATTACAATTGTTGTAATTACATAATTGATTAAATAAACTATTTACATAAATTATTTTTCTTTAAAAAAATCCCTTATTATTTCATCATATTTCTAATATAAGCATAATATGAGCACAATGATAAGCATAATATGAGCACAATATAAGCATAATAGGAGCATAATATGAGCACAATCCACGACGATTTAGCCCATCACGACTTGGGACTTAACAGGCCAGTAGCTTTCAAAACTATCAACTGAACCTATAAGGCCCAAATCGCAAGAAGCTATTTTAGGTCATTCATTCAGCATTTGTAATCCTAAAACAAAAATATATAATATAGATATAAGGTATAAATAAATATATATAATATAATATTCACGGTGTCTCAGATAATAATGCATTCTACAGCCATATCGTAAACCATAAGAGATACAGAGATGATTAAATTAGAAAAAAGTTGCTTACTTAACTGTGCAATATCACGTTTTCATATTTTAAAAATTCCGAATATTTCCGAAGATATATGAGAGAAACTGAATTTTCACGATTTGGATTTTATTCGTTGCTGATTTTATTTGAAGAGATATGTCAACATAAATTAGACATCTTCATGCGTAATTAGATTTTTGATCGGACGTTTCGGCTTTTCTCGACCATCATAAACTTTTTTTTAAATAGTCAAAAAATGTTATTTTGTTTACTAAATATTACTTTTTATTCTGAATCCAACGACATGTTACAGTTAACATTTATTACACGTTTTCGACTAAGGGATGACAATAATAATAATAATTTCCGATTAAGGGATGACATTTGCGTCAGTTTGCAATTGTTTCAGTTTGTCAGTTTGAAATGTATTAATTATTATACTTAAAATAATGGAACATTATTCTAAAGAAGAAAAATTTGATATGCTTTGCTGTTACATAGAGGGTCATAAGAATTATAGGCAGGCAGAGATGCAATATTGTCAAAAATATTTCGAACGGCATCAGTCCAATCGATCCATTTTTCAAAGATTAGAAATTTGAGAAAACATGGTGCGTTTAACAAACCAGTGCTACATCGCAAAAAAATAACCCTGAACAGGTAATGACCGTTTTGCTTGCTGTAGAAGATGACACTGTAGGACTTCGTAGTATTGAAAAGGAACATGCTGTTCCTAAATCAGTCGCACAAAGAATACTTAGTCAAGAATGTTACCAAGATACTATCCGGATACCTTATAATTCCGAATCTGTCATATTTTGCTTCCTGGCGATTACGAGACCAGAATGACTTTTTGCGAATGGTTTACTAGGTAATGCAATAAAAATCGTCATTTTCCTAATAATGTTCTCTGTATGGCCGAAAGTTCTTTTTGTAACAATGGAATCTTCAACAGAAAAAATCGTTATTATTAGGCAACACAAAATGAAAATCTTGTTCGAACATGGAGACATCAACACCGTTTTTGATTTAACATGTGGTGCGGTATTTTGGTAATTTGAAACCCGAGTTATTGGACTCATAATGTATGAAGGAACACTAAATTCTGAAAGATACGTACGCTTTTAAGAAACGATATCGAAGATATCCTGGACAATATTCTTTTAGCGATTATCAACAATATGTGGTTTCAACAAGATGGGGCCCTCCTCATAATTCCAGAAATAGTATGGAACATTTGAGAGATCGCTTTCAAAATAATTTATTTGATTCTCATGGTCCCATAGAGTAGCCTCTGTGATCCCTAGAACTTACACCGACGGACTTTTTCTTTTGGAGCTGAAAGCTGAGGTTCGAGCCGCAGTAAGAGAACTAAGTTCAGAAATGATAAACAATGTTATGGAAAATTGTTTACCGATGTTATATATCTTTGGAGAATGAGGGTAGAATATTTGAAACTGAAAAATAATTTTGTATTATAAAAAACGATTTTTGTATTAAATAAAATTAATTATTACTTGTTGAATTTTTAGAGAACTTTTTCTGATTTCAGAAGAGTTCATACATTCATGACATTTTGTTGTTACTTTTTATTTCTGTAATAAATTTAATATTATTGTCAATAATGTAAAGAAAATGTTTTGAGCACCAACGAGAAGTTTGAATACAACAAAAGAAATATTTTTTAAATATGCTTATTTACATTGATGATGATTGGATGGTTGGATCTCTTCAAATATAATCAGAAACTAATAAAATCCAAATCGCCATTCAAATTCGGTTTTTCCCACATAACTTCGGAAATATTCAGAATTTTTAAAATCTGAACATGCACGTGATATTGCAGAGTTCAGTGAGGTGCAACATTTTTTAATTTAATCATCGTTGTATCTCTTATGTTTTCCGAGATCCCAGTAGAGTGCATACTTATCTGGGACACACTGTATATAATATAGATATAGATATAAGCTGTACATGTTACATAAAGGATTATTGCTTTATGAGACTGCTGACAAGTTGATTATAGTTCTTACCTATTATATCCGTTGTCAGATTTGAAGCAATGATTATAATATAAGCCGGCACATCCTGGATGTATATCGTTCTGCTTCTGTCGGGTTAAGATGACACTAAAATTGTTTGTTGATATTAATTTATTAGAAATAAAATATACTTTCTGATAAAAAATCCATGAGTCAGTACAAATCTACATTTTAAAACCAAACTGTTGATAATTCCTATTAAAAAATATGTTGTTTCCTATCTATATTTTCAGTTTTTTAGATATTCCATCCTAACAGTTGAAATAGTTCTAAATTAAATGACCTACGTTAAATTACCAAAGTTGGATGTTGAATGTTGTTGGATGTTCGTGCTATGATTTACTACGATTTTCGACGTGGATTATCCCATCAACAATGTATTGAACAACTCACTTCGACTTTTGGCGATGAAGCACCATTTAAAACCATTGTATATCACTGGTTCAGTGAATTCAGTCGTGGCCGTCGTTCGCTCATGAACGAATTTAAAAAAGGTCGTCCAAAATCGGTTGCGCCAGAAAGCATCGATACTGTGCGCTAACTTACTGGTAAAGCAAGATCGTTATGTGACATAACGTGAGATTGAGGCATCCCTAGGCATTAGTATGACAAGCATATACAAGATTTTACATGTACATTTAGCTGTGAAAAATATTTGTGCGCTTTTGATTCCGTATAATTTGACAATCACTCAAAAAAAGGCAGTTGTCGATTAGTGCAAACAAATGCTCAAAAAACACAATTGTGGTGCGTCAAAAGCCGTGCAAAATATCTATACAGGTGACGAATCTTGGATCTATGCATATAAGCCCGAAAGTAAACAACAGTCGACTGTCGAAAAGAGGAATAAAGTTGATAAGTTAAAACAAGAAGTTCTCACGTTTCAAACAATTCCCAACCCAGGCTACTTGATCAGCCGTCTAGTCGCCCCAAAGATAATACATAACATTATCCGTGGACTAAAAGTAAGAAAAGCACCAGATCACGACCGCATCTCTCCGATGCAGCTGAAACGACTACCAAATAAGCAAATAGTGCAGCTGACAAACATCGTCAACGTGATATTCAGACTTCAGCACTTCCCTACTTCATGGAAGCACGCCAAAATCACGGTAATCCCTAAGAAAGGGAAAAGTTCCAACGATCCAAGCAGCTATAGGCCAATTAGCTTGCTTAGTGCACTCGGCAAAGTCGCTGAAAGGGCAATTCTCCATGTCTTGAATGACTTTCTCGCCGATAATAAGATCCTGCCGAACGAACACTTTGGCTTCCATAGGGGCCACGCCGCTGTACATCAGACGGTGAGTCTCACCGCGGACGTCAGATGGGAGTTAGGCAGAAATCGTCATATGGGAGCTGTCTTTCTGGACCTCTCGAAGGCTTTTGACAGGGTCTGGCATCTCGGACTCGTAGTCAAAATGTTTAGACTAGGCATACCCAAGGATCTAGTGAAATTATTAGCATCGCCACTGACTGGACGCGCTTTCTAAGAGCTCGTTGACGGTGTTTTATCTAGCGTCCAGCAAATAGAATCGGGTGTACCGCAAGGCTCCCCTTTCACCCCCATAATCTTTAATATCTACATGGCGGCCTTTCCTAAAATTCCGTATGTAGAAATAGCTTTCTATGCTGACGGCACCGCTTTCTACACGTCTTACTACAGAGCCTCGACGATTATGTCCAGAAGCAGATGTTGAAAGCTTTTAAATGGTTGATCGAATGGAAACTCGCGATCAACCCTTCAAAAACTCAGGCCATCTTCTTCACCCGGAGAATATCTAAATTAGATCAGTAAATCCGGATTCATGGAATTCCAATCAAGTGGGCTAAAACGGCGCACTATCTGGGCCTTGAATATGACAAGACCTTGACGTGGAATAGGCACCTAAAAAAGGCAATCGGGAAAGCCCACGGAATGTTCCGTGCGCTATACCCACTCATCAACAGAAGAAGTAAGCTCTCCACTTGCAATCAACTAACACTGTATAAAAGCATGATCCGGTCGATCCTCATTTATGAACACCAGACATGGTTTCCATATCTCTAAGCTATATCAAATAAACGACTTCAGTCGTTCCAATCCCGTGCGCTTCGAACAATAATCAACGCCTCATGGTTTGTAAGGAATGTACAAATCCATCGGGAAACAAATATCCTAACGCTTCAGACATTTCTGTACAATTTATTGGATACATTCTATTTAACAGCTTCACTCTCGGAAAACCCACTAACCAGTGCCACAGCGGCTTCATTCCCCGCCGTCGCTCTAGTATGACCTTTCACTTTGGTCAAAAATCCATGCCTACAGAACGGCATATAAAACCCCTCCAAACTTGTGACCGGTCACAAGTTTGGAAACAAAAAAGAACAAAAGTAAGGGCCCTCGAGTCAACTTACCACCCAGGCAAGTAGTAGTAGTAGTAGCACTAACAGTCGAATGTATGGATCTTGCAAAATGTGCCAAACCAAACAGAATTTGTTTGTTCAAGAAGCACTTGATGAGATTGATGAAAAGTGATTTGGAATTTTTTGAAAATCCTCATAAGTTAAATGTATTAATTTGTTTTGTAGTGAAGAAGAGTTGATAACCCAAATTATAGAAGAATCCAACCTGAGAGAACCAAAAAACTAGTGCGCGTCTAGAATAGAATATGTTTGGCGTTATTTTTTGATATTTCGTAAAAATGATTTATTGCTGCTGTTTTTCTAAAGAAATTGCTTGGTATAATTAATGAAAGTAAAAGTTGATTTTTGTAGCATCTAAATTGTACCTTGAGATCCCAAATAATAGTTTATATTATAAACATGCTCAAATGTTTTGCACTGCGTCTGTTAACAGACTTTTTTGGGGTAGTATATATGATGCAGGATATTTTAAATTTAATTGATGTATATGTCAGTAAGAACTCGGAGCTGAATATACATTAAATAATCCTTGCACTTGTAATAAGTCAACCGAAGAAAATTGCAGTTACAACAATATTTTATTTCAAATACCAGTGATTTGTCATTGAGTTGTCAATAAACAATGCAATGAAAACCTGGTGGAAAATATCCAAGAAGTAGTTATACTGGTACACATTGATTCAGAAAAAATATATATCGCAATATTTTACCCAGGAATACTAGGCATATCTTTATTACAATTTCACCATATTTAGTCTTAAGTTCAAGGTTCTCATTATTATTCTATATATCACAGTAAATCTAGTTTTGCATTATTTTCTTCATATTTTTTTTTTCGGAATAGGCTGCTATATGTCATTAATAATTATAATAAATGGCGGAAAGAGAAAAATAATAAGAGAATGTCATTCTTTAGTTTCATGCCTTACATTTTATTTAAACGGTTTTTGATGAATTGGATCGGCGCATTAACAGTTAGGTATTCTCATAAATTATACAGATATGTTGTAAACAATTTTCATATAACATTTTACCGTTATATCGCGTTTGTTATAAATCTATTTTAATTTGTACTCACCGAAAGGGAAGAATTTCTGCAGGAGATTACAATTTTAGTATTTCTGCGATTGTTATTGAAGCTTTTTGAAATTCGCAGTTTTCCTTATAAAATAACAGGATTGTTCGAAAATTACTTTCGGTACAGTTTCAAATTCTTTTAAGTAACTCATCGATCAATCAGTCTCCGGTCTGACAAATACAATATACTTTTTTTTGCAAAATTCCACTTTATTCATCAATATATTATCCTTGAAGAGCAATATAATCATTCCAATGCTTTTCTACCATTTCTACACCTTTTTTTATAGAACAATTTCTCTTTGCCTTCAAAATATCCTTCACTTTCGGTAGTTACCTCTTCATTGGAGCGAAATTTCTTTACACCGAGCATTTTTTTAAGGTCTGAAAACAGGAAATAGTCCTTAGGCTAGATCTGCAGAATACGGTGGATCAGGAAGCAATTCAAAGTGTAATTCATACAATTTAGCCATCGTTGTGATTTGCGACACGGTATATTGTCTTGGCGAAACAGCACTTTTTTTGTTCATTTGGAGCTTTTTTTTACGATCTCGTAGCAATGTAATATTCGCTATTGATGGTTTTACCTTTCTCGAGATAATCAATACAATATTTCATGCGCATCCCAAAATACAGAGGTCATAACTATGCCTGCTGATGGTTGTGTTTTTGGTCGCTTTAGACGGCTTTCACCGGCTGCTGTTCACTCAGCTGACTGCCAATTTGACTCCGGAGTATAGTGATGGATTTATGTTTCATCTAGAAGTTCAGTTCAGGCTAGAAGGTTAGCACTAAATAAGAGTTCATGCACTCCATGAGGAACTCATGGAGTGTAAATATCCATTAAATGCCATTATGTTGAAATGTAAACTGTCAGTCCTACACTTAACGGTACAACAGACTTTTAGATTAAATAAATATAGTCTATCATGGCAATGATCAACCCATATTTTGATCTTTAGTCACTATCCAGAAATGATTAAATCGCGCTCCGCTGAAATGTGTCACCCTACATGTTTTGCGTAAATAGAATCATGAATTTGCCAGCAATAAAAAGTAATTAAATAAAATGGGCAATATGGTACTGGATGTGTCTGTAGATGTGTCCTAGCCAACACAGTTGTCTTTTTTTCTATAGTTTTTTCTGTTGGTTTAGTTTCCAGTTCCATTACTGTCGTATTTCTCACTCTATCCCTTCTTGTAATTCGCTCTATTTGGCTAAGAATCTACTTTCTTCAGCTGTAATTCTAGTTTTGTCTCTCTTTGTTAAGGTCGAAGATTTGCTGCCGTATATCATCGATGATCTCTCTACTTTCTGGTACTCTTTCGTTTTTGCATCTTTCGCATCTCTCAATTTTCTAAGAATGTTTCACCGTTCATTTTTTCATTATCTTTATTATTGTGTTTAAATAGTTGTAGTTTTTGACTTGTTCCATTACCTTCCCATTGAGTACAATTTTATATATTTTTTGGTGCCTGCAGTTACCATTGTTTTGTTTTTGTTGATATTTATTTCCATGTCGACTTTTCTCAACTCTTAATTATATATCGCTAAGTTATGTTGTAGTTTGTCTTCATAATCTGTCATTACCACCATATCATCAGCAAACAGTAATTGTTGTGTTTCCACTGTTTTAATTTTTCTAAAACTAATTTTTGCATTCTTGTATTTTGTTATGCTATTCTTTATAATATCCTGCCCATTATAACAGCCATCTATTCCTGTCTGAAATTTTGTGGTTTCATCTTTATGTTATTTCGTTGTTCTTACATCGTTATTGCTACTTTATTCTTGTTGTTGTCTATAAGGGGTAGTCCCTTTTCTACTTCTCTTCTCTTTGGACTTTTCCATACATCCATTCTTTTTTACTCTATTGCATCATTTCTCAATCTTTTTAGTGTCGCGACCCACTAAATAGCCAAAAAGTTAAGTAAAAAGCGTTGCGACCCCCACACTACAATACGTTAATTTAACGTTTATCATAGTAAACTAGTTAACATGGCGACGATTCGTCCTTTTTTCAGTATCGTGATTGATGAAGAATCGTTTTTATTTTTAAATAGCTTATACATTCTTATGAGCGTGTTCACATGTTTATGAATTGTGAAAAAAAAAGAATCATCTAATTGTCTTTGTATGAAATGATGAATCGGCAATGAGGGATGTATGTGTGAATGGGCCGTTACACTTATACTGAAATATCGCACACAGCCACAAATACCGAACTGCAAGACTGCAATCTGCAATCTGGATGTTTGTAGGAACTAGAACAACTGCAAGACTTGTGTAATCCCTTGTTCTTATATTACTTTTACCAGTTCGAACCGGTGCCCTGCACTTACACGCATTTGTAAAATAACTCGCCCACGCATGACAGATGGATTATTGGTCCCGCGCGCTTATGCAGGTTCGTACAAGCTCTGTGCGTTGGTAATAAAAACAAAGTAAAGATACGAAGAGTTTCATTGTTAATTACGTTTTTACGAAAATGTGTACTACGATTTCTTCTCTCACCCGATATAGAATAATACAATTTCTTCTCTCACTCAGTGTTTAATAAATTCATAACAGTGTGGTAATAAAATAAATCAATAATATTAAATAAAATTGACAAAACGAAATGCACAGTCTACATCTGGTGAAACTCTAGAGAAAAAGACCAGATTGTATAATGAAACATATTTAAAGTATGAATTTATTGCCTTGGATGACAAACCGCAATGTCCTGTTTGTTCTGTCCGCGGAAAGCAGGAAGCGTTTAAAATTAGTCCGGCATCTGGAAACAAAACATCCGTATTTAAAAAACAAACTATAGATTTTTTTCGCGCGTAAATCACTCGTCTGGAAAAATCAACAAATTGCTATCAATAAATCAAGCCGTAATGGGACTTCAGCACTTTAAGCAACCTATTTAGTAGCATTAAGAGTGGCCAGGGAGTCTAAGCCTTACACGATTGCGGAAAAGCTCATTTTACCCGCTGCCATTGATATGATGATAAGTCCGGAATGATAAGTCAAGGTGATGATAAGTCCGGAAGAAGCAAAAAAGTATACCACTTTTTGTATACCACAGAAAAGGTTAAATTAAGTGAATTTTTGCTATACAGTTCGACGAGTAAGTACGAAAGCAAGGGGTCAATTAAAGAAAATATGCTATATTACAAATCAATCTCTGGTCATCATGCAACTGGCGAAGGACTCTTTAAAGTTTTTGTTGATGCAACACAAAACGAAAACTTGGACTTTAAAAATGCATTGCGATATGTACTGATGCGATATGATAGCATATGATATGATGCGATATGATAGCAAAATTAAAAAACATTATATCACATATTGAATGAACACACTGCTTTCTTCGCAGAAATGCGCTTGCTACAAAACATATGCCAGATAATTTACAAAATGCTCTATCAGAAGCTGTAAAAATTGTTAAATTTATTAAAAGCTGACCATTGCAGACTAGATTGCTTTCCACATTGTGCGAAGAAATGGATGACAACTACGACTCACTGCTGTTTGATGTTGAAGACAGGTGGTTTTCGCGAGGAAAAGTTCTAACGAGGCTTTTTGCATTGCGAGATGAAAATCTTTTTTTTGAAAATCTTTTTTACAGATAAAAATAGCTCGTTTTTAAAGTTTTTACAAAATGGAGAAACTTTATTACTGTTGGTTTACTTGAGTGATATAATTTCACATTTTAATAACTTGAATACGAGTTTACGAGGCCATAACAAAAATATTTTACTAATGTCAGACAAAGTCAATGCCTTTATCAAAAAGCTTGGAATTAGGGTTATACGCCTTGAAAAACTGCAATTCTGATACATTCACTTTAACTTCGGATATCACCAAAAATATGGATTTAGAAAATTCTGGTATTGATCGCGTATTGGAGAGCACGAAAACTCATTTACCCGAATTGAAAATTCAGTTACTGGAATATTTTCAGAATAGCAAAGATGATTTGTTGAAAAGTTACGCGAATTGAAAATTTAGTTACTGGAATATTTTCCAGATAGCAAAGATGACCCTTCGCAACCCGTTTAATGAAAATGTTGTTGCAGCTGCTGAATTACCTATTGAGATTCACAACCAACTTATTGAAATATCGGCCGACAAAACTCTACAACTAGAATTTTTAAGTCAAGATTTAAATAAATTTTGGCTTGCACGACGATGTGAATAAGGAAGCCTAGTAACGGATGCTTTGAAAACTTCGATCCCTTTCGCTACTTCTTTGTTATGCGAAAAATGCTTCTTCGAAGCTAGAAAATGCAATATCGAGCTTTAAATACTAAATATAGAAATCGTCTATTAACAATGGAAAATAATTTGCTTATGTGCTTTTGTAATAATGATCCATATATAAAAAAAATTTTAAGTGAAAATCAACTGTTGCATGAAATTGGCTATTACTTTATTTAAGTTTATTTTATTATGTTGTTATTACCTATTAATATTTAATTTTCTTTTTTTTTAATTAAAAATACTTTAATAAAATGATGTCTCGTATACGGGTCTTATTTTTGTAACACATTGCGACCGCCATATTCATGAACGCGACCCCCAGGTTGAGAAACGATGCTCTATCGAATCATTTTTTAGGTTAACGAAACAAATGAGGATTTCGGTTTCTTTTCTTAACAGTTTTTCTCCTACTTGTCCCTTGATGAACCCTTGTCCCTTGAGATGAACCACAACATAATAGACTATAATACAGTTAATAAACTATAATTATTTCATTAATTCTGGGTTACTTTTTTTTAAAGCATAAATCATTTTGGAAGATGTATTAGTAATAGTATTATAGTTGATAATATTAAAAAGGGTGAGGCAAGTATTATGTTATTTTGGTGCCATTTTTTTTCGTTATATTTCTAGAAGTTATATTATGATTAATTGTTTTATTAAATTAAATGTTGTAAAAAATGTCCACCATTTAGGTCTATCCAAGTCTAGCATCATTCTAACCTATTTTTCCGAACACGTTGAAAAAGTTCAGGTATATGGTATCGTGATATTCTTCTATAGAATACAATTTTGATCTTAAATGTAATTTAAATACACACACTGGAATAACTTATGTCGCCAACAGCCTTTGTCGTGGAGATCATCTCAATTAGTCAATAGGACCATTTTTTGGTGGTACATGACTGATTTTTAATGATTTTTTATATATATATATATATATATATATATATATATATATATATATATATATATATATATATATATATATATATATTGATTGTCTGGCGTTTGCTGATGATCTAGCAATTTTGGCTCAAGATGTATTAACGGCACAGAAACAGATTGAAATCCTAAAAGAAATAGCAGAAAAGGTAGGACTCCAAATTTCCTTTGAAAAGACACAATACATGATCTGCAACAGACTAAGAACCCCATTTCTAAAAACAAAATATGGTAACATCAGACGAGTCTCTCAATTCAAATATTTGGGTGAAATAATCATGGAAAATGGGTTGGAAAAAGCGGCCAATAAGGGTAGATGTCAAAAAAAGGAAACGGCATTGAGACTTACACAAAATATTTATAACAAAAAATGCCTATCTAAAAACACAAAACTGAGACATTACAACACAGTTATTAAGCCAGAATGTCTATATGGGGCAGAAACGCTCATTTTGAATAGAAAGAAAGACATCGAGGACATTGAAAAGAAGGAAAGAAAAATCATAAGAAATAGCCTAGGCCCCAAACAAATAAATACAACAACATACCGACTTCGAGAAAACCAAGAAATCAAACAATACACAGATATACATAGCGATATGAGAAAAAGAAGACTTAAGTTTTACGGACACATAAAACGGATGAATCCAAATAGGCTAACTAGACAAATAGTCGAATTTTATGAAAATAGGAGTAGAGCTAATGTAGAAATAATTAAATGGATTGCTGCAATTAAAGAGGACCTAAGATCAGCAAATATTACACAAAGTGAAATTCAGGATAGAGGCTGTTTCAGACACAAGGTTGACGTTTGGAAGGTTGGCCAGAGAGAAAAATGTAGGAATACTGGAACAACTTGGTCTGACGAAAGAAAAAAAGCTCATAGCGAAAGAATGAAATTAGGATGGGCGCAAAGGAAGGCTAACAACAACAAACGCCTCTAATTGTACTTCGCGTGGTCCACCCGGGCCCATACGTGAATAATAATAATAATATATATATATATATATATATATATATATATATATATATATATATATATATATATATATATATATATATATATATATATATATACAGTACAGACTTGATAATACGGGTCCTTATTAATCTGGATTCCTTGGTAATCCGAACACATTTTTCCTTATATTATGTACTCAGTAATGCGGATATTTCGAAGACTCGATAACCTGGAATACCAAATGCAAATATTTGATTGCAAGGTAAAATAACAATGTCCAAATTTCTTTTGTTGTAATAGGCCATTGCGTCTTATAGTTTGGCCACGTAGGTCTTATATGAAATCCAGTACTATTTAAGCCAGTGTTGAGGGTGAACCTAATGGACGGTTCCGATAAAACGACAGACATAATACATTAACATTGCAGGCAAATAACGAAATAATACAGCAGTTACAAAAAGCTTCCTAATAAACAGTTGGCAGGCACTAAAGTTTGGCGTCGGTAAATCTACAATTTCGGATATCAAGAAAAGGAAAAATGGTATACAAAATAATTTTTTCGTTGTTTTTTTACTCCAACAATAACAAACCATTCTTCTTTAGATTTATGTCGAAATGTGACTCGGGCCGGGAACTAGAACAATGCTGAAAGAATTCGAATTTCCACAAATGGAGAAACTCCTTTATGCATGGTTTCTAAGACAAGAAGCAGACATGCGCCCATTTTTTATGAAATTTTGTCCCATAAAGCGAAACAACTGTATTCCCACGAAACCGACAATTTTAACGCCAGCACAGATTTAGAACCTTGAAGATTTGCGGTGAAAAGTTGATGAATTGATCCATTCAAACAAAAATTGCCGAGACTTATAGAATGGGATGATATTTCACCCAGCCGGATTTATAATATAAATGAATGGTGTTTATTTTGGAAATTGCTTCCAGAAAAACCTATAGTTCATTCCAAAGAAGCAACAGCGCCGGACCGTAAAAGTAGTAAAGAAAGAATTACTTTTTTATTGTGCTCCAATGCCAATGGTTCTAATAAAATGCCAATTCTTGTCATTGCAAAAATAAATAATCCTCGAGCATATTAAAACCAGAAACTATTCGTTGTGTACGTTGGATGACGACTATCGTTTTTATAGATTGGTTCCATCTTTCATTCGTCAAGTAGGTTAGACAATTTTCAATGGAAAATAACCTAAATTTGAAGAGATTTACCACTAAACACAAAAATCACTTTTTTGAACTGCTCGAGGCACGTTTCGCTAAACATGTTAGCATCATCAGGAGATGATTTAATCGCAATTCTTTAGTCTCAGATTAAATCATCTCCTGATGATGCTAACATGATTAATGAAACGTGCGTCGAGCAGTTCAAAAAAAGTGATTTGGTGTTTAATGGTAAATCTCTTCAAGTTTAGTGTTTCACACCAAAGGTTCCAATAGAAGAATTGGAAAATAACCTGCCAATAAAAGCTTTATTACTGGTGAACAATGCTCCAAGTCACGATGCAGAATAAGGTCTAATTAATCAGCGATGATAGACAAATTAAAACCCTTTTTTAACTCCGAACGGCATAGCGTTAATCCAACCTATGGATCAAAACCCGATTCGCCTAACATAATTGTTCTGTAGGAACGTCTACTCACCCAGATTTTGAGAAATGAAGAAGAAAACATTGTTGAATGTTTGAAAAAACTTAAATGTATGGCTCCTATATGATATATGGAATGATGTTTCCTGCAGTGTCTTAGATAAGTGTTGGAATAAATTAACTTTAACAACAGAGTGGGATAGTGGAGATTTACTACCACTAGCTGAAATAAAAAAAACATATTGAAGAAGAGAACAAGGATAGGCAAGACATTTATGAGATGGTACAAGATATTGGATATACCGAAGAGCCAACGGAAGCTGAAGTTGTCACCTGGCTCAACATTGATGAGATTATAATTCCTACCAAAGATGAATAACTAATTGAGGTTGGCGAGGTGGAAAATGAATAAGTTGCAATAATGTCAGTAAAACACGATACAGCTTACAAGTCATTTCAACAGGGTTAGAATGGGCAACTACGAGATCAAGCTTTTTCTTTGAGCCATAGAAAAGTTAAACAAACCAAACTTCCCGATTCCTTTAGATAATCATAATTGCTAAGTTATTTTACATTAATACGTAATTACTACATAGTTTGTCCTTTTTATATCCATATATACATAATATGTTATATGTGCCTAGTTTTTATATTTGTCCCATAAATACTTAGCAATTAGAAAATATCACTTAGTTTGTATGTGTTTCTATTTACAATGAAGTAAAACCTTAATAATTATTATTTCGTTCCGTTGTTGTATTAGATGAAAAAATAGCCGCGGTAATTCGAATGAGTCTTGTTTTTATTAATTTATTTGTTTTGAAAAATTAATTTTGTTAAAAGTCTTAACTTAATTACCTGTCTTCCATTTTATATTGCTGACAGGTACTACAGATACATATCTTAGATGACACACTCCATATATATCCGTGAATAGTTCGCTTGAAAGCTTTTCGGAAATGCAGCATGGCTGTTTTTGAGCAGCAATAAAATCTACAATGAAAACGTTTTATGTTCTAAGTTAATAAAGCCTTGAATATATTGTCAGTTAAATATGTTATTTTCCAAAATGTAATCAAATGTGTGAAAAAGTGTATGTAAATTTTTGTCTTTATTTTACGATTCAAGCCATAAAAACGTTTATAGTGAGGATTATGGTTCAAATAATTTGCCATTAGTATATTTTGTTAAAATCTTGGCAGATTTATTTTCACCTTAAAATGAGAAGATAACATCATTTTGGATAGTAACACCTTGTCTAATTTATATAAAATGAAAATAAAACTTTTTAATATATTGAGATATTTAGAATTTTATATAAAATCTCTTACATGAAATAATGTTTTAATATAAAATCTATAATAACTATAATTAATATCTTAATTTGTAAAATAAGTTGTATATCGTAAAAAGTTGAATTGTTTGAACAGAAATAAAACTGGAATCATGGGTATATAAATATATATCATCCCCAACGTAATTTTGCAAGTGTGATTCTATTTACAAATATCCTTTTTAAAGAACATCTTGTGTTTAGGGTAGGGTCTTTTGTTTGCTTTAACATACCAACATAATAAATTTTTAAACATTGTGCTCTAAATTTCAAATCAAATGATTCCATGCTAGCGAATAATTGAAACTCAATACAAGTAAAGTATTTATTAGCAGCAACAATATAGTATCGAAATGTCAACTTCCTGATTAGCATAGCCTGTAATCTGGCGATTCAGAGATTAAAACTTAATATAGCTTGGATCGGTGACCATCTAAGGAGGGACCACGCTTGCGTATACCATTTTAAAAGACATGCCTGTAAAATTCGACCAGGAATTGCGCCTCAATCACGCCAGTTGGAAGCTGGGTACCGCCTTAGGCCTACTGAGAGGTATTCTATGGTGGTCAGTCGCCAGTCAGGCTTGCCTGTATGTATATAGGCCCTGTGTATATATATATATATATATATATATATATATATATATATATATATATATATATATATATATATATATATATCGCTTGAAATCTTGATGGCTGGAGATAGAGAAAAAGTTCAGTATAAGAGTTGTACAACTAAATAGGCTGCATAATTTAAAATTAATTTTATGTATACAGGTTATCTCACAAAATCGTGGCGGAATAGAGTTCTGTTTTTTTCTTATTAAGCACCCGATATGTTCATCCATTTTTGCATACTCCTATTAATTCTAAACATATTTCGTGAAACATATCCTAAACCCAATGTTTTTACCGATTTTGCCGCCATTTTGTAAAAAATATCGGAGTTGCAGACTCTATTTTGTAGTGTCATATATAATTAATTTTTTGATCTAGGATTATCATGCAAGCACATTTTGTCTGTGTTATATAACACATGGGCTGAAAAGTCTCGGGCCTAACAAAGAAAACACGGTTTTTTTGGTTCAAAATTAGCTTTATTCATCAACGTAATCTCCATCAAGAGCAGCGCAATCATTCCAGCGCCGCTCTAACATTTCAATACCACTTTTGTAGAATGATTTATCTTTTACCTCAAAATAGGCCTCAGTTTCAGCGATAACCTCTTCATTCGTGCGAAATTTCTTACCGGCGAGCATTTTTTTCAGGTCTGCGAACAGCCAGTAGTCGCTGGGAGCCAAATCTGGCGAATACGGTGGATGTGGGAGCAATTCGAAGTTCAATTCATGTAGTTTTACCATTGTTTTGATTGACTTGTGACACGGTGCGTTGTCTTGATGAAACAAATTTTTTTTCTTTGCCATATGCGGTCGTTTCTTTACAATTTTGGCCTTCAAACGCTCCAATAACGCTATATAATATTCACTGTTAATCGTATTTCCTTTCTCAAGATAGTCGATGAATATTACACCACGCACATCCCAAAATACCGAGGCCATAACCTTTCCAGCCGTTTGTTGTGCTTTCGGGCTGGACGAGGTTCACCAGTTGCTGTCCACTCAGATGACGATCGTTTTGATTCCGGAGTGAAGTGATGGATCCATGTTTCATCTATTGTCACATATCGACGCAAAAATTCCGGTTTGTTACGTTTAAACATGGCCAAACACTGCTCAGAATCATCAACACGTTCTCGTTTTTGGTCAATAGTGAGCAAACGCGGCACCCACTTTGAACAGAGCTTTCTCATAGTCAAATGCTTATGCAATATAAAGCCAACATGTTCTTTTGATATCTTTACGATGTCAGCTAACTCACGCAACTTCACTTTTCGATTATTCAAAACGATTTTGTGGATTTTTTTTATGTTTTCTGGTGTTGTCGCCTCATTTGGACGTCCACTGCGTTCTGCATCATCGGTGTCTCTACGACCACGTTTGAAGTCAGCAAACCAACGTTTTATTGTTGTTTCTGATGGAGCGGAGTCCCCATAACACTTTTCAAGCCATTGCTTCGCTTGAACGGTATTTTTTCCCATCAAGAAGCAGTGTAAAATTAAAACACGAAATTGTTTTTGATCCATTGTTTTGAAAATAATAAAAGTAGCGTCACTCTTAGCACAATAACTCACAAACTAATGAATAGAATATCATGAAATTTTAACAGCTGTCTTTTGAAGGTTAGTATTAACTGAAAAAAAGGTGACTGCAATAAAACTAGCGCCATCTATGTGTTAGGCTCGGGACTTTTCAGCCCATGTGTTATGGTGTACAGGATAACTGAGATAAATGAAAAATATGAAGAACATCATATCTTAGTTTTTTAAATGGAATGTCTAATATTTTTTCATTTTCCAATATTCCTAAGACATAATTTCCGAGATTTTTACGTTTTTGGTTTTAATATTTCGTTTTTAATTGTATTCACCTAAGGCTTTATGTTATTATTAAACTAATGAATAAATTCATGATAAGTCATGATATATTAAGAATTTAGGTCATCACATGTTTTAATATTTGATTAGAAAGCAATTATTATAGAGTAGCAAAACTTATTATTATAGTAAACAAAATGTTATAAATATTTAATTTTTAGTAAGACAGTTTAAGTACAAACGTTTATAAAGAAGAAGTCATTAATCATTTAATTATATGTTCAATATGTCTACCATTTTGTGCAATGCAAACTCTACGCCTGTGTTGAAAAGAACTATTGACTGTAATGGGCATTGTGGTGGGTGGCATTTAATAAACTCGTTCTTTAACAAAACCCCTTTAAGAAAAAAACCGTTCTTTAAGAAAAAATCTAGTTTTGTTAAATCCGGAGATCCGGCTAGCTACCGTACAGGACCTCTACCAAGTCATATATGTTCATAATTCGAGCCCAAATATTGTTTCACCTGCCTGCTAAAATGTGGAGGAGCGATCGTCTAGCTGGCTGTAACCACATTCATTTCGCTGCAATTAAAGGCAATTCTCCAATCCATTCTTCAAAATTATTTTTTAAAAAATTGAGACAACTATCACCATTAACTCCATTTTCAAAAAAAATGCGAAGCGTTCACTCATTTTTTGAACGCATTAGAAATGTCCGGTTCACGAAAATAATTGCTACGGACCTCCACTGGTCTAGAGGAGTTTAAAGTCGTATCGAAGGCGCATCGGATGTTGGCCTGCCTCCCCTCCAAACCGAAAGCCAATAGTTTTGCCAGATTAAATGCTATGCCACCTGTCTCACTACTTTATTTATATACCTCGTAACATTTCACTTCAAGAATAATCTCTAGTTTATACTCGAATAAATAGGTTTTTCTAAATGTGCTTTTGTATAATCTCACCTGAATATAATAATGGTAAAAAGCTATAGAATAATATAACCAATTATTATGCAAGCAATGCATGAATATTATGCTGATGTAGTCTCAGAATGTAGCCAGCAAATGATCAAGTAGACACTATTGCCAAATATTTGTTCATAAAACTTTCTGATGTAAACTTGCTTGTAATAAGTTTTTAGGTATTTTTTTTTTCCTGTAATCCGATTATTTGATGATCAGAATGCAGAGCCATTTATTCCACTTAGTACTGGGATGAGTATGGACTTATGAACTACATTTCAATAAGTAATAGTGTAAAATAAGGGATATCTTCTGAGAAGTATTTTAAGTTGTTACTTAGCAAAAGTTGATGAGGGTACTGACGGGGGATAATCGCTAGCAATTCTAAACCTACATTTCTAAAAGTACCTATTCCTATAAAATACGAAATCCATTTACAGAATATTTAAAAGAATTTATTCGGAAAAATTCTTGGGTATCAAGATTTTTCACAATATGTAAATTTAATTTTTTGCATTGTAAACGTTCAGAATTTAAAGCCCCCAATTTAAATTTAATTATAAAAATAGTTTTGACAAACCTTTTTGAGCACATTCCTTAATCTTAATGTTAGTGGTTCAGGTTCATTTGCATAGTGTCAAACATAAATTTACTTGAATTAAACATTTTAACCATTTACGTATCTTCTTTTAACCATAGTTGGGGAATTCAACTATATAATTATTTAAATTAATGAAATACATTTAAAGAAATTCGCATTTTATTCGCAATTTGCCTAATACCAAAATACAGAGCGCTTGCTTTTAGTTTATTAAGATTCGGTATTTTTCTCTCGACTTATCGCCAACGTATGTAATTTTCATTATTTTAAGAGGCTCTTACGGCAGTTTTTTCAACATATTGCAAAATTTAATGGTCGATTTCTAGTTAATGTGTATTTTTTCAAATGGTAAAGGTAGTTGATTTAGCTAATTGAATTACAATGATTGTGAGAAGCTACCGTGGAATTTTATTCCTTAAAGCTTTTGATATATTTAATTTTGATGTGCCACGTGTTATTAGTTGTACGTAATATTTAAATTTGAAAGATTATCTTGTAACACATATTATCTTGTTTGTTTTGCTTTGTAAAGAAATTTAGTTTTTTCAAGTAAACAGTACACTATACATTATAGTTGACAGATTTATTTTCTTTTTCTTGACATTTAAGAAATTGAATAGATACTTTTTATAAAAAATATCATAATGCACCACCCCGAATATGAGTAATTTATTCAATTTTACAATGAAAATTGGCCTAGTGAAACGAAAAAAAAAAAATTAAAATCGATCGATTGTAGATATATGGCAAAACATGTCCCAGCATTCTTTTTCCTGTTACATCTCAGATTTTGGTGTTTGATTATATCAGTCAACCATCTAAATCAAATCGACTATTTTTTCCTTGTTTTTTGAATATTTTAAATATTCTCCACTTGTCCCCTCTGTATTTTCATGCATATCTGGTACCTGAATATAGGGCCTGAGTTTGGGTCCGAACGTTTTCAGACAGTAGTACTGTTACGAACCACCGGATGGCGGAGCTGCATATCAAAGGTGCTTTCATCCGATTCGGCCGATTAATATGGTCCGGACCCTGGTCAATCCTTCAGTAGCTTTCGAATGTACAACTCGAAGCCCGATTGATGAAGGCTTAAGGCCAGAAACCGGTCTCGGGAGATGCTTGTTGGGGTTTGATGGTGACTGAAGGAATAAGAATTTTACGTGGAGCACAGGAAAAAAATTCCTTGTTTTTTTGAATATTTTATCCTCAGTTTTACTTCAAAAAACTCTTTTATTTAGTACCAATATATATATATATATATATATATATATATATATATATATATATATATATATATATATTATATACATATATATATATATATATATATATATATATATATATATATATATATATATATATATATATATATATATGTATATATATATATGTATATATATATATATATATATATATATATATATATATATATATATATATATATATATATATATATATATATATATATATACTTATATATACATATACATATATATATATATATATATATATATATATATATATATATATATATATATATATATATATATATATATATATATATATATATATATATATATATATAGATATATTTACTTGTCCGAGCAAAAAGTTAAAATCGGATTAAACCTCTGAGTAGTGAAGTATAATCATTTGGAGTAAAGTATAAGTACAGAAAACAACGCAAATACCTGTTATACCATAGTAAATAAGTCTTTTATTGTTTATATTCAGTTGAGAGTGTTTTCACCAAAAATCGCAGGATCATAAATGTTTAGATCATATATAAATGTTTAGATACTAAATGATTAAAAAGAACCATATATCTACAAAAATACTGGAAGAATTACCTATTCAAGTATATACGAATGTCTCTTCCAGTTCTCTCTATCTTCTTTTATCATGTGCTGTTTTTATATATGGCAATTTTCCGTGTTTCTTTATGTGATCCAGCCATCTTATTTGACGTGGTTCTTTTTTCCTTTGATCTTCATATGAGCGCCAGTTTTGGATGACATGGTTCCATCTATTGTTTGAGAGCCTTTGGTCGGGCCTACGAATTTCCATTTAAGTCTGGCAACATGTTCTACTATGTTTATAACTGTGGTTGTTTGTCATATTCACGTTTTTTATGCGATCTCGTAGAGCTATATTAAGTATTCTTCGTTCCATAGCTCTGTCTTCGTCACTTTGTCAATGGTGAAGGTCCAAGCCTGAGCACCTAACAAAATGCTAATTTAGGCGAAGACGCAGGTTGTTGTGTATTCCACATGAGATTGTGGAACCCAGCAGTTGGGTGTATGTGACACTCAGCTACTGTTGTTTCGTTGGACGATGCAAAGAAATCTAACATTGTATATATATGCCATCCGACGGGAAGTCGGCGAAAGTATGGGTTGTTGACTGTAGATAGGGTCTCCCTATTCTTGACGAGAGAGCATATGTTAGTACACTGAATAGTCTGAACATTAAAAGGCGAAACACATGCCCCCCAATTGAAATGATACTTGGGGCTCGTCCCCAGTCAAGCACCTAACAAAATGCTCATTTAGGCGGAGACGCAGCTTGTTTTGTGTTTGTTCCACATGAGATTGTGGAACCCAGAAGTTGGGTGTATGTAACACTCAGCTACTGTTGTCTCGTTGGACGCTGTCCAAAGAAATCTAACATTGCATACATTCGCCATCCGATGAGAAGTCGGCGAAAGTATGGGTTGTTGACTGCAAATAGGGCCTGTCGATTCTTGACGAGGGAGCATATGTCAGTATCCTGAATCCTGAGCCTGAACATCAAGAGGCGAAACATATGCCTTCCAATTGAAGGGATGGGTGTGGATCGTCCCCAGGCAAGCACCTAACGAAATACTTCAAATTCAAAATATTTACTTCTGACCACCTACTGTGATAGCGAAACGATATTATATACAATAATATAATATAAACAATGAATCAACATTAATATACATAAAGTGGACAAAAAAGTATTTCATTAATCAAATGTGGTGAATTTTCATTAAGTATAAGCCAACATAAACCAAAAATATAAAAATTATATTTAATTTCATAGATTGCGAAACATTTCAATCAGCCCTCGTAATATACAAAGCGGTATTAAACATCTCTCCATTTTTGTGCCTATCAAAACCATCAAGAGTAAATAATTAAAATCCTAAATTGATGTCAACTTAAATTTTGATAACTCTTCCATATTGTATCCTAGCCGAGATAAGTTCATTATCTGGCTCTTCCATCTCAAACCGCGATACGAGACATTAAGAGAGTTAGATAGTTCTAAAAGTGGTCGTGAATGCGGTTTTAGGTATCATAAACCGTTCGGGACGTCAGCGTTTGGAAGAGCAGAGCAAATTGGAAGGGTCATGAATCACAGACGATGGTCGAGCTGGTGAAAAAAGATCCGCTAGAAAATATGTTCAGATTAGAATCGATGTGGCGAGGGATCGGCTTAGAAGATTATGTCATAAAAATATTGCAATAGTTTTAGTGAGGGTTTATATTAAGATTTTATTTTAGTTGACTTGCAAATAATTTCATTCGAAATATAACTTTACATTTTACAATGTTTCAATATTCAATGCAAGTTAATGTTCAATATTCAATGAAGTACAGTTTACGCTACCTATAAGGTGATAACGGGTTATTGTTTAAGAGTGTCCGAACTTCCGATAGGGATCGCTGTCAAATGATCTGTAAGTTTGCGCACCCTTAGTGACAAAATTACTCAGTATGATATTATACAGTATAGCATAATAATCACTCAACGCTTCGCTTTTCGAATGCTTTTCACGACAGAAAAACCGTGCGTTCCGAAGGAAATGTCACAGCTGTGGCTGGCAGTGTTGATGTGATCCAAATTTATCCATCGGTAAATCCTTATCCGATGTCTTACAAGATTCAGCTTGTCCAAGAACTCAAGTTGCAAGACCATTGTTTGCATCGTACTTTCGTTAAATGGGTTCAAATTCAATTGCAACTTGACCTAGAATGTTGTTCAGTGACGATTTTCATTTTTGGCTAAATGGTTACGTTAATACAATAATATAACAAAATTGCCGAATTAGGAGTGAAAATAATCCGCAGAAGATTTAAAATTACCGTTGTATACAGAAAAATATACCGTATGCTGCAGATTGTACACCGGTGGCATCATTGGACCGTATTTCTTTAAAAATCAAGCTGGAAAGCACGTTACCGTTAAAGTGGATAGTTACAGAGCGATGATCAATGATTATTTAATTTCGAATTTAAACGGTATTGATCTGGTGAAGATATGGTTCCTACACGATGGCTCTACATGTTATACAGCCAACGCAACAATCGATTTATTGAGGGAACAGTTCGGTGAGGAAATTATTTCGAGGAATGGACCTGTTAATTCGCCACCAAGGTCATATGATTTAACGCCTTTAGATTATTTTATTTGGGGTTATGCCAAATTCTTGGTCTATGCCGATAAACCATTGCCGCCTTGGAAGCCAACATAGCTAGGACAACTGCGGACATAAGACCGCAATTGCTTGAAAAAGTGGTAGGAAATTCTCAGATGTAGCTGCGGCGAACATTTGTCCGATATTGTTTTCGAATATTAAGGGGTTATACGCAGTCAGATTTTTTTTTCAAAAAAAGTATATACACAGAAAATTTCATGTCAATCCGATAAATATTCTCGAAGTTACACGCACATTTGTAAAGACGTCTCGGAGCGTTCGAAAGTAGAGGCCCGAGCAGCAGCTGCTTACCTGGAACGCTGTACTTTTTATGACCCTTTCGATTGTATTTATATTGATTAAGTAACAATGTAGTGGCGTCCTTTATACAAGGGAGCTAAATTTAGCTATTTCTAATTCCAGGCATTAATTATATTAGAGTGGTCAGTCTAAATAGCCAAGCCAAGCAGTAAAGTCGTGCGCTCGTTTATACTTTATGTTGTGATTATTCCGTGAAAATGAAGTGTAGTAGAGAAAAAAGAGTATCTTCTAAGATGCAAAAGTCAAGTCAAGTAAATGTTTTTACTTTACCTCTGCGAATAAATTCAAAATGCACAAGGAGATCTTAGTTCCGCGTGATTCTAATTCCGCGCACCCAATGCGCATTCATTTGCCGAAAAGGAGGATGAAGAGCGCATCACAATCTCCGGCCAAAGAGCGTATGAGATGAAAAAAAATACTACGTATAAAGTTCTTTTCAAACTTTGAACGCGTTTTTCTCAAAACTGTGATTTTAACGTCGGTGAGCAATATTTCTCGGAAACGGCTAAACCGATCAGTCTCAAATTTTTATACAAGCTTTCTAAATATATTTTTTTAGAAATTAATCGAATTTTTTTTTATTACCGATAAATATTTTCCATTTTATAAACAATTTATGGCCAAAATTTTATTTTTTCGATTAAATTCTAGATAATACCTTATATTAATAAAATTTTTTAATTTTTTTCATTTTAGATGATCTAATCCAGAGATATGGTGCTCACCGTAAAACGCCTTTTTCTAGAGCATTTCCTGGAGATCGGCTACAGTAGCTTTTAAAAAAAGTATTTTAAAACAAAAAAATATCAAAATAAAGTTAAAAGTAGCTGCAATATGTATATTAATTCTTACGTTAATAAATTAAAATGTCTTTCCAGGAAAAAGTTTTGAAAAATCGCTTTTTTCCGGCCTGCTGGCTACGTATAACCTTTTGATGCCATTGAATGGTATTTCACAAAAAAATAAATAGTAATGAAGGCATCTAATGCGGTTGTTGTGTTATTTGAATTTACGAACCGGAAATTCGGACGTACTAAAGAAATCACCCTATACAAGTTTCTAAAACTTGTCGGTAGGACAATCCACAGCTGATTATAATTGGCATTTGATGCTTAACAGATTTATGTCTTGTTTAAATGAGAGATCCAATTTTTAGCTTAATTTTTTGCTTTTCCTTCTTTTTGCTGTGGTACCACAGCCCATCAGCGAGACTTGACCGCCTTCAATCTTCGCTCGCAACCGGATCGATCTCCAGAAGACCTTTTCCTGCCACGCTGTTTTTGATCTACTTCTTTTTCTGTTAGCCCCCCATATTCGTCTATCTATAATACTCTTTGGTATTCGGCCTTGCCTTTCTGATACTGTCGCCACGTGTCCCGCCCATATGAGTTAGTCTATAATATCCAGATCTTTGTATAATTACTTGAATTAGAAATTATAACTAATCCTCCAATTTCCATTATGATTCCCATCATTAAAAATTCTTCAGAGTACTCCTCATTCAAATATTGCAAGCGTATCGTCTGTTTTTTGGGAGGATCTACGCCTCGCAGCCATAAGTGACCACTGACCGAATGAGTGTGTACTGAATTTTTATATTCTTCTATAGAAGCTTAGATCTTATGAAAGACTACAGGAAGTAAGTAGCTTTTTTTATCCTTTATAAGACGATTTCTGATATCTCCTGTGATATCCTGTGTTTTCGTCTAATTTGGTTTCCAGATAAGAAAATTGCTTTACAATTTCGATGCTGTCATCGCCAATTATCTAGCTCTGTACTCTTCTTGATTAGTTGTCTTTTCCATCGCTTTTGTTTTTTCTATATATTATTTCTAGACAGGGTTCTTCTCGCTGTCACTTTTAGTTAATTATACACAGTATATCGAACAAATAAAAAAAAAAACATTTAGATTTAAAGAAAACTATTAGCGCCATCTTTTGAAACAATATGTAATATGAAAGCTGTATATCTCATCTATGAAACGAGACTGCCACCATCAGACTCGATCAAGGGATTATCAAGTTTTAGCGCTTAAAGTGACAGTACCTTTTACCACCTCGTCACAAAAACACGATGGAACAAAGAGCTAATATTAAATGTTGTTTCAACTTCGGAAAAACTTTTTCAGAAACATTTCAATTGATGAAAAAAGTTTATGGTGATGATTGCTTGTCCCGTACACGTATGTTGGAGTTGTATTAAGGATTCCAGGATGTTCGTTCTAAGACGACCCAAAGCCAGGTCGGTCACAAAAAATATTAATCGTGATGATTTGGTGGAAAAAATGCGTAAAATGATTGCCTACGATGCGAATTCGACTATGGGATGGATGGGAAGAGTTTTTCGGAAGGCGACAAACGGAAAGTCTGTGCTAGATTTGTTCCTCACAGGACTGTTACTGTTCGTGAAGTTTTAATGAAAAACATCTGTATGCTTCAGCAACCCTCTGTATTTGTTTGATTTATCTCCGAGTGACTATTTCCTGTTACGGAAACTCAAACTGGCCATGAAAGGAACGTTTTATGACAGTGTTACACAAGTCCAAGAAACCGTGACGAGTTATTCATGCTATTCCGAAACGACATACAAAATCTATACTAGAATGGGTCATTGATTGAATGTGTCCAGGTGTATTGATGCGGAGGGGATATATTTTGAATAAAAATAAATAATTTTGACAAAATAACTAATTGTTTCTTTTTTAATTTAAAAAGATCGGTTTTTTCAGATATACTATGTAGATGTCTCTCAATAATCTTTTGGTTCGTGTTAACATGTTTAGGTCATTTGCATGTCTAATTACTTTTTTTTTGTTTCTTTAATTTTATTTGCGTTTATGTTTGTTTCGATGAGGAGTTTGTTCTGTACTATGTTAAACAGAACTGGTGCTAATTTATACCCCTGAAATAAATATTTTTCGACTTCAACATTTACGATGGTGTATTGTTGGATTTTCTACATTAGAGTTAGACATAGTCATCTGGGTTAATCTAATAAGCTTAGTTGGTTTCCCATTTCCTCCATGGTCTTGTATACTACTGCTCTTTATACGCCTGTCCGAAGACTATGGGCATTTGTTGAAGGGTATTGCTTAGAGGTCCTAGTTGATATAATATTTTTTCATTCCGTGTTCTAAATCTTATGCCCATATTTCATTGCGGGTATGTTTATATTAAATCAATACAATCCGAGGCTGAGTTTCAGCTTTCCGAGCAACAATTATTTTCCGAGGTGGGATTGTTAGACCCACGCACATTTTTTTTCTTAATACGAGGGTTGCTATTTATATATCCAGAATAATAAATAAAAACAATTATTTATTATACAAATAAAACAAAGTTTAATTTCTACTTATATTTTCTCTAAAACATAACGCGTTTCGCTACACTGTAGCTTCTCGGGGTGGTTGACAAACAAATGATTCAAAAATAGAAGAATGGTAAACAAATGGTTCTTTACCATTCAGAAGTGACCATTCTATGATTCTTTAGTGGCACTGTAGCCACATCTCTATTTATTAAAAAAAAAAAACAGGCGACCATTTACTTCGAAGTGCTTCTTGCGCGAAAAACTTTTGTTGGGTTTGGCTCATTTTGAAAGACCGACAGTCGACTGCTGTTTACTTTCGGGCTCATATGCATAGATCCAAGATTCGTCATTAGATAGATTCATCAGTAGATGTTATACACGGCTTTCGAGGCACCGCGATCCTATTTTTTGAGCATTTCTTTAAACCAATCAACACGAGCCTTTTTTTGAGCGATTGCCAAATTATGCGGAATCCAACGCGCATAAATCTTTTTGATCGCTAAATGGTCATGTAACATCATGTGTATGCTTGTCATACAAATGCACAGAGATGCCTTAATATCCCGGTATGTTATATGATGATCTTGTTTTTATCAGTTCGCGTACAGTATCAATGTTTTCTGGCACAACCACCGATTTTGGACGAACTTCTTTAAATTCGTCCGTGAGCGGACGACGGCCACGATTGAATTCATTAATCCAGTGATTTTAGATGGTCTTTTAGAGCCAAAAGTCGAAGTGAGTTGATCGATGCACTATTGTTGAGATAATTCACGTTGAAAGTCGTAGTAAATCAACGCATGAAAATTCTCACGACTTAGTTCCATTTTTTGAATGAGATGAAATTTTCAAGTCACTAAACAATACAAATAGCGTCCGTATGACAAAACGTTCGTATGTAGAGTACGTATACAGTCAACAATATCAAACTTTACGACGTATATGTCAGATGACGACTAGCAACACTTTTATTGCCATTTCCGGATGCATAAATAGCAACCCTCGTAATTTATAATTAATATATTGGCGAACAAAAAAGGTAATAGCCAGTATACATATTTGAATCAAAAGGAAAATATACTCACTAATAAATTTAACTGGCGTAGCCAATAGTTGATGGAAATTAATTTTAAATAAATAAACAAAAATTAATATCTTAAATATTAATAATTAATAAATATTAATATCAAAAATTAATAAATATAATATCTTAATTGCCACTATATTTATAATGTCATCTATAACAATTGTTTCGACACACAGTGCCTTTTTCAAATACTAACTGTGACAGCGACGAATATACAACTGTAGATATTAAATTTGAGATATTTGAGTTTTCTGAATCTCAAGAAATTTTTGTGATTCCTTCTGTCGTTATATTACAGATAAGTATTAGATAAGTACTTAGAGAATAAGCATTTCCATATTGTGGTTGGCATAGGCTTCCACTGGCTCCCAATTTTTGATTTTCTCGTAGTTATTACTAACCATCTCTTTTCTCTTTTCTTATTTTTTTATACATAATTATAATTAGCTCATTAGTTAATATATACATATAATTTTATTTCAACGTTGTTTCTGTGCACGACCTAAAGCTCTCACCTACATACCCAGCTCCGACATAAAAAGCTAGCCAGGTAAGTTGTGTGCGTTACAACTGAAAAATGTATAATTTTTTTTCACGTAGGATCGAGGATCTGAAGAAATACAGAAAATGGATATTTAGAAAAATTAATTATATTACAATACTTTTTTGTAGACCATTAGAACTTTTTCTAATGGTGAAATTGAATGATATAAGTTTATAAATAATTATTTTGCAAAAAATGACGAAACACGTATTTTATTTCTGACAATTTAAACCAATAAATAATAATTTTAAGAAATTAAATTAATTTTAAAATTTTATAGAATTTTTAATTTCAAAATCCGCGACAAAAATACTATAGAACAACTAGAAATCTGTTTTTCCATACTAGTAAGATAGCTCCTAAGCTACTATGAAATATTCATTTCACGAAGTATTACAGAGATTAAATATTAGAACAATAAATATCAAATTTTTCAACGCAAATATTGATACCAATATTGGAAATATTCGAAAATAAATGCTTTGTTTTTGTTA
Organism: Cosmopolites sordidus; assembly: GCA_031761425.1. Lineage (NCBI taxonomy): Eukaryota > Metazoa > Arthropoda > Insecta > Coleoptera > Curculionidae > Cosmopolites > Cosmopolites sordidus. Next base: position 555,143 of record JARFXV010000856.1, on the reverse strand, counting down.
TTCACTTTTCTAAATAAAATAATATCATGTTTAGTACTCACTCTCTTGTACTGCAGTCATTCTACAATTAAACAATTAAAATAATGATTATCTAAAACATAATTTAATTTAAAACACAATTGGCGTCGCCAGTCTAGCGCAACACGTCACTAGCCGTGTCGGTGACGCGAACCCATAAGTTTTACCTCTACCGAAAATCGCTCAACAAGGCTAAAAAAGTTTTCACTTCAAAAATAATAAATAACACAAAATAGTAAGAAGAGGAAGAAAGATATTTAAAGAAATATTTATCTATGTACAGTGGATCCCAAAACTATTTGGACACTCTAAAAAATCATTCTAGTAGTTCTTCCTGCACATTTTTCTATCCTATATATAATCTTCCTGCATATTTTTCCGTTCTTACCGCCTTTTAAATTCTTGTTTAATAAAGTTCAGAAATCATCGGTTTCATTCTAAAATTTTAAGAAATAAACATAAATATTGTTTTTACACATCTCATAAATATTTGGACTCGCAAAAAATAAATAATCTGGATGAAGAACATCTTAAAATGGGTTGTATATCATATTTGACAAAACATTAGTTCTGAAAATTGACAATTAGTGCTATTTCATTATATGCAGAAAAATTGGGCAGATGCAGTAAACAATATTAGTAAAAAATATTATTGTCAATGTATCATTGACATATACAAAATATATTTACCTACTATCTTTTAGAGTATTATATAGACAGTAATATAAATTATTTTTAGATTCGTTTTAAAAACGAGAAGGGAAGACCTTCCGAAACAGTAACGTTAAAAAGTTTCTATTTATTTTAGAAAATGTTGTATTTTTTAAATTTTTTGCTCGTTAGGCAAATTTATTACAGAAAAAGAATCACAGAAATTTGTCTCCGTTTTGTTTTTTACCCAGGTGTTCGTGGCGAAAAACCCAAAAAAAGAAAAAAGTCTGTAGAAAATTCCATATACGATTTTACTTTCATCGAATGACCATATTTGAGGTAATGGATCAGCATATTGTTGAAATTTTGAAGACAATGGTATTGTTATCACTAAAATGAAGATATTTAAAAATTTGTAGGAATCTATCTCGAGGCATGCCATTAGAAATAGCATTATTGTAAATATCCTATAATTTTTCCCAGTACATTCTCCTATATGACAAAAGTAAGATGGCCAAATCTTCTGGTGATACCGCATATGATACATTTCCATCTTTATACTTCGAGTATTTTATTGACTCATTGCATATCTCCTAATGTGCTCCTAATGCCACCATTTCTTCTATGATGTGCGGGCGGTCCCCAATTTTATTTTTACTTTTTAAATCAAAATTTTTACTCTACTTCAAATTGAAGATTCCCGAAGATTACGCGAAACTAATTCAAATTGCGAACACACAGAAGGATACCAGGACCCAACAAATTCACACTGTCACCATTTACTATATTTTTATGTTCGGCGACCTCGTCGAGGTCTGTATCTCCTCCCTCTTCAGGTGGAAATAGAGTGATTCTGTATCGGCGTATCAGATTCTTTCAAACCATCTAACAATTCTTCTGTTGTAAGAGGTCACCTAAAAATAATATAAAATAACATTTTTCAAGCATTATTTTAGGCACCCACTATACTTATATTTTTATTTTCTAAGACGCTTAACGTATGGATTTTCATACGGTCGACTTTGCTACCCTATAAATCATAACTCCAAAATTATGTAAATATTTTGCTTCTCAAATGTCATTGATCAAGTTCATTACAATATATTTAAATAAAAAATAAACAAAATAATAATATTTAATATATCTGTTGGTATAAAAACTTAAGTCATGTTTTTACATGACGTACCCTTTCAAAGTACATGACATAACCCTTTTGAAAGGGTTTTTTTTTTGCTCTGACGTGGACGCCACGTTTGCAAATAAAACACGATCAGCTATTAACAGCATGAAGATATTATCGATATTTTAATCGGAACAATATATACTAGCTTTATCTTTTATTCGTACATTTAATTAAATTAACTTGAAAACGCCTATGAATATTTAGACGGTAGGGTCTAGTGGTTTAAATTGACTATAATTAATTTTTTTCCTTCTTGCTCATTAATTTTTGCATATCTGATTTTAATTACTGATAATGCGAAATTTCATTTCAAATATCCAATTCAATGAAATGATGACTGTCTAATGTTTTGTTCTAAAAACATTGCTAATGCAATAGAGCCATTAGCGGTAGTTGGTTGGAATCTACAAGTGCTCTGCTCTCTTAACTTCTATATTTACAATTCAATTTTTTCTTTGCCTGTACCACTATCGGCCAATCTACAATAGGTAATATTTAGTCTCTTAACGTGTTGATTTATCGGTGTTGGTTTCTCACGGGAGCCGCTACAACTCGGATATGATTGAGGACGCCAACCGGCCATATATGACTTTTACAAAGCGGCAGCTAAAACCCGGAATGCCGTTGCTTTTCACGATATGTGCTGTATTGGCATCGATCGATCTCATCGATTTTAACGATCTACGGCCAACGGAGCAGCGGAGATCGTACACATCGATATTTTATACATACATCGGTACTTGTGTACTGGGTGTTTATCGATAAAAATAATTTTATTTTAATGCAGGTGCGAAGACATAAAAGGCAAATTACTCACTACTGTATATTTATTAAAAAATATGAAGTTTATAATGAAGGGGTTTTTTTCTGTTAAAATATCGATTGAATATTGTACTAGGCTAATTGAAAAGTTCGCGGAGCGATACCTACAAGCAGTAAAAGAACTATATAATCTACTACATTTTGAAGTTTCATTCTTCATATGAACATATGCCAAGTTTCAAGGCGATCTGCCAATTCATTTGTACAAAAACAGTAGCTTAAAGTAAACGTATCAGTGTTATTTTTGCAAATGGAAAATATTGAAAATCGTGCAGTGATTAAATTTTTTGTAAAACAGGTTTAAAGGCAAGGCAAGTTCATAGTGAAATGGTAAATGTATGAATTATGTAATGTAAATGTAATGTGAAATTCCTACGTAGCAAGCGTTTTTCATGAAATGAAGAATTTATAGCAGCCGTAGATGAGTATTTTGAGGGACTTCCAGAAAATCATTTCAGAGATGGAATAAATGATTGGAGAACCACTGAAAAAAATGTATCGAGTTTAAGAGAGAATATACGGAAGAATAAAGTCATTTTTTCAACTATAAACGTGTTTTATCATTTCCGCTCCATGAACTTTTCAATTAGCCTAGTATAATAGTTAATAAAATACAGTAGTGACTTCAGTGATAACTGACATTAGTCATTGCACATAAGATGAGACAATGTTCCATTAAAATTGGTATGATGTTTTTACAAGTCCAGTTTTGCTGAAATTCATTAACTTAGAAAGGCGGAATCGTTTTTTTATTATCTGAGAAGGAGGCAATACTTCTCCCAAACTTTTTGGATATCGGTAAACCTTAAAAAAGGACAATTGTTCTAATTGAACGTTCGGTGTGGAATAATAATTTAGTAGTAAATTCGAAGGAATTTAATTTATCATTTTATTTGTCAATTCTTTTAACTTCTTGACGGGCGGTTTGTTAAACACGTTAGCATTATCAGAATATGATTCAGTCTAATTCTAAAACTAAACTATGTTCTATTTACCAGGTGTGGCAGTTAATAACTCTTATTTTTTTTCTTTAAAAAAGCACGTTTACTTTGGGAAAAAGATAAAAAATAGTTTATTCAAAGTAAGCCCCATCGCTAGTTGCACATTTTTTCCAATTCTCTAGCAATTTGTAGATACCCTCCCAGAAAAACCGTGCATTTTTTGATGTCCGGATATCATCTTTTGATAGCCGGAAAGGGTCAAGTCTGGTGAGTACGGCGGGTGGGGTAAGAGTTCATATCCAAGTTCAGAAATGGTACCGCTTTCGCCGTGTGTGACGTTCGCTGTATGTGCAAAATTACTTTGTAGTGTTTTGTAAGCCATTCTGGTCGCTTTTCGATCAATGCATGGTTCAAATTGTTCATTTGTTGACGGTAGCGAATGGTATTCGATGTTTCACTTAGTTTCAGAAGCTTATGGTACACCACTCCTTCTAATCCTATCAAATACCCAGCATTGTCTTCTTTCCAAAGAGATTCGGTTAATGTTGATAGTTCTCTTGGGTCAACCCATGATTTTCTGCGTTCTGGGTTCTCGAAATATATCCATTTTTCATCTCAATCACGATTCGATCTAAAAAATATTTTGTTTATGTCGAAAAAGCAAAACTGCGCTAACCGTTTTTCGCTTTTCCATCTGTCTCTCGTCAGGTGATGTGGTACCCATTTTCCTGCCTTTTGGATCTTTTCCATGGCATGCAGATGCGCACAAATAGTTGACCAACATTTAACCTTTCTGCCATTTGTTGATCAGTTCGTCTTCTTCTAACAATGCTTGCAATTCGGCATCTTCAAATTTCGTTCTTTGTCTTTCAAGTCGAAATCACCGCTTTTGAATCGCCTAAACTAACGTTCACAAGCGTCTTGTGTTGGAACATTGCCACCGTAGCTTTCCATAAGTACGATGGCTTTCACTCTTGTTGTTCTTTTAACTGCACAAGAAAAGCAATGCCGCAAATGCTCTTTATAGAGATTAGACTGTGAAATTGCCACACTTGGTATATGACAACCGTACCTAATGAAGTGCGTAAAAATTATTATAAGCTAACCAAATTTTACATTAATAATTCAGAAAGTTGGAATGGTTTTCTTACGTTTTGGCTAGTATTCAAAGCCCTATTATTAATTTTAATTTTAACAAGACTTAAGCTACTAATAGTGCATTTTGGTCTACTAAGAGTGCATGTTGGCCAACACAAGTTTTCTTTTTTTATCATATCTAAAGTAAACAATATGTTCTTTATACCTGGTTAATGTGGATCGTTTAGCTTTCCCAGTATACCTTCGATCACAATCTTGACAACGAATTTCGTAAACCTGCGATTTTTCAAGATATGTTCACTTTATCCTTTGGATTACCCTTCTCTTAACTTATATAGTTTGTAGACTGGTTTGATGTCTACTTTTTTCAAAATTGTGTTTATTGCGAGAACATTTTATTGAATAATATTAGATTATTCAATAATCTTCGTGTCCTCGTGTTTAATAATCACCAAAAAGTGTCTTAAAAAAACACTGTCATGGTTTTGCTGTAAGAAAAAGTGACCACGCCTTTTTTATATACGTTTTTGAACATTCTTTAACATTTCAGGCATTTGGTACATGTTTAGTCTTTGTGTTAAACTCTTTCAAATTGAAAACCTTGAAAACAGTTTGTAAGTATTTGATATTAAGGAACATTATCACCCAATATGCCAGTAATATCATTAGTAATTTTTTATATTATAAACCTATTTTGCAGATAACCTTTTTGGCATTTCTCATTTATTTTTATTCAGTTAATGAATATTTACAAACAGCGCTAGATATAAAAAGTACCACATTTTGAGTCAAATATAACATACACTTGAATCACGTTATTTTTTACTTGTTTCTTAAAGGTATATTTATTGTCAAAGTTGTCTACGACTATAATTCGTAAGACAACCTTGTTGGTATATTATTCTTAAATACTATAATCCATAAAAAGATTCATTAACATTTACTATTTACTAGTAATATAAATAGTTAATAATAATTTTGTTTGTTCTGTCTACTGAAAAGTAAATGGTTGACCAATGATCAAGATTGTCAGAATTTTAAAATGGGGCACAGTGGTAACTATGAGTGATAATTCGGTAATTTTTATTTTATCTTGAAGCAGAAATGTTTTATCTTGAAAAGCAGTTCTGATAATGTCGTTCAAATGTACCTCTTGACTTCGTCTCGTGGAATACATTCTGGAGACACAATTTTCGATTACTCTTTCACACATATCGCGTGGTATATTTTCAATGGTGGCCTGAATTTTTCGTTTAAGGTCAATAATTATTCGGGGTATATTTCTGTAAATTTGAGACCATTTTGTAAACCAGGAAACATAACCCCACAAAAATAATCCCAAGGCCTGAGATCGCATGATCTTGGTGGCTACTTGACATTACGATTTCGCAAAATAACTCGTCCAGGAGAGTTTTCTTGCAATAAATCGATTGTCTGACAAGTTGTACCGTCTTGTGGAAATATAACATTGTTTATATTCACATTTATCACTTCAGGTCAAAGATATTCTGTTAGCATAGTTCTATATTGTTCACCATTAACACGGTTTCCATCATAACGTTCAAAAATATATGTTCCTATCGCTTCTTCAGCCCAAAAACCGCACCAAACAGTGATTTTCTGAGGATGAAGCCATTAAGCCAGAACTGCGCTTCATCGGAAAGAATATTTTTTCGCCAAGGGGGGGAGGGTAGCCTTCTAACTTGTTGTTCGACGCAGGTTAAATGAATTGTATCATATACTAAACATAGTAGAATATGATATAGATACCTACATTTCAAAAAGTGTTGCCGCTATTACGTTTCAAGGTTCGGACAGACTTTATTAGACTACTATTTACTTTTGTAGTAAAGAGTTTTGCAATAATTATTGTCTGTGTAGGTGCCATTGACAAATAAATGAAAAATCAATCCTGTGGAGTTGTGTGATTTATTGACATTCTCTCTTCTTCTAGCCGTTTTCAGGAGTCCTGAACCTATCTACACCCTGTCGAAAGCAATAATTCCCCACTGGTCCCTGTTTTCTGTCATCCCCATTATTCGCACAGTCTTGCTGAAAGAAAATTTTGAGTATATCCATACTTATCAGCTCAGACTAAATATACTATGTTAGTATATTCTAATAATATTCATCATTAACAATAATGCGATTTCTACCATCTTCTTCAAAACAATAAGGCCCTAGTATTCATTCAGTACAGAATGCGTATCAAACAGTGACTTTCTGAGAATGAAAAGGTAACTCCTGAATCACCTGAATATTTTCATCGGCCCAAATCCTTCAGTTATGTTTGTTCACAAATGTATTCATACAGAGGTTTGCATCGTCGGAAAAGATTATTTTTTCCCTACGCCCTGTTCAATCTTTCCACGGTAAATTCATACAACATACTGAACACATCAGTCTATGAGTGACATTTAAATTTCAAACAGTGTTGCCGCTTCGTTTCAGTTCAAGTTCTGATAGTCTTACTGGAAAATTGTTTAGAACAAGGTTTGTTTAGAACAAGGAAAGCCGGTCGCGTTGGTGCGGACGGTAAGAGCAGCCTGCCGCTGCTGGGCCGAAACCGCACTGGAGCGGTAGTTGGTTCGATTCCAGATTTCTTCTGTCTGTTTATTTCCTAAATGTTTGTGATTGTTTCTAAGCAAGAGTGTAAAATCCGACTACGAATTACTCCTCAGTCACGCCAGTTAAAGGCTGGGTAAGGCCGCATGCCTTCTGAGAAGTGTTCTATGTTGGTCACTCGCCAGTCGGTAGGTTTCCTGATAGACTTATGGGTAGGCACATAACCAATGGTTTATAGTCCGAGGGGGGTGCTGGCCTGGGTTTGTCGGAAGCTGATGACCGTGGTTCGGAACCCACGTTAAGCTGTGGGTCCAGTCGCTAAATAGCCTAGTTGCAGATGCGCCTCTAACCCTAACACTTTACCTTTTTTATCATTAAGAAATATTTAATACGAATATGAAATCTTTATTTTTTAAATTTATATCTAAAAAAGATATTCCGTAAAATTTAAAGATTATTAAGTAAAATTTAGAATAATTTTGTAAAAAACTATTTAATTAAAGTAAATTGTATGCCAAATAAATAAAGCACTGCATTCTATAGCCGTTTTATATTTAGTGTTAGCACTTACGAGATAAAATACTATGTAATATGAAAATTATGTTCATATTAACTTATCTATATGATGCCGATCTAATGTCCAATTAAATTAAAGAAATGTCCAACAATAAAAGTTAGCTGAGGAATTAAATCAAACATACATGAACCGTATCTTTAAATAGGAGATTTCCAGACTTAAGTCAAATTTATTTACTTTAAAATCATGTTCTTAGTGCTATTTGTAAATAGAATTTATTTTTTTATAAAACTCATACGTTTATCCAATATATAACTTCACTTCAACGAATGTAAAGATATTTTTGATATGGTTAGGGCTGAATAATTTATACCACATGGTAGTTATTATTGAATATGTAATAAACTATTTTGTTATACAATTATGGAACGTAGAGTTATGAAGAAAAAAAAAGAAAGTATAGAAGAAAGGTTTATATTTATATTAAGTCAGAGGCTCGTCAACTATAGAGTCTTTGTTTAATCCCGAAACCCACGTGACCTATAAATGTATACAACGAACATGACAAGTTAGGCATACGTTTATTGTTTTTTTCAGTTTTTATAAATAATTTTTTTGTTTCAATTATATACACACTTTAGCACTTGCCATGGGAGGAAAAAAGAAGAAAAAAAGCGTATGTCGTAGATTTTGCCTGGAAAATATTGTTGATAAAATGTAAAAAACGTAAAATATTTCTTTTAAATAAAAGAGGTACTTTTAAATATTTTTTGTTGCTCAGGGAGCATAGAAATTAATAAAAATCCTAAAGAGGAAAACCAACAAATTGAAAAAATACGGAGAACAAATCTCGGCGACAGATCTACGGAAAATATTAATAATATATTTGGTGAGAAACAATACTATGTTTAAATAATTTAACATAAAAAATGAAAGGGATCTTTACGCTGTGCTAGACTTATTTATCAACTGGACCTACAGCTTAATGTGGGTTCTGAATTACGGCCATCAGCATTGAGTGATTTCGGTCGGTACACCTCTGGGGCTATTAATTCTTGGTTTGTACTTAATGTTGATTTCTTGAAAATACTACCGGCTGGTGAGTAACCATACCTTTCAAAAAGTATCTTGGTCTTACCTAGTCTGATTCCTGGGGTTATTAAGTGGCGATTATTTATTGTTGAATTTTATCCAACTGGTCGTTTATATGCCTGGCGAAATGCAGTTCCTTGAAGAGTCACCCATTTAAGTATTAAGCGCAACAAGCGACAATGCATTTTGATCTTTGAGTCGGTGTATTATTTATTGGACATCAACCTCTGAGCCAGGAAAGAAGAAATATAAAGTGGAGTCGAGATTCTCCGTTACACAAGTGTCAAAACAGCTTTATTTAAATAGTCCACTTTAATAAAGTCAATAGTTCATTGTAATATTTACTCTTTGCGTTTTTACAGATGTTTGGTAAAAATTCACAATGGTAAAATGGGTTCAAATAACTGCTTTTGGTGATTTTAAATATACTGACCTGTTAACTTATATTTTTTCTAGTGACGAAGGCATGTTAGACACATATATATCTCTCATATATTAAAAGAAAAATATAAGATAAAGAATAAAATGGTCATATACAGCTGAATGTGTTGAAATAGCATTTGGTTCCCATAAATTCGTTTTGAGGTAATAGGTGTTTCGGTTAATAACCATTCCTCAAGCCAAATTTTTACTTCTGCGTAGGAATATAAGTATTGTTCTGAAAGTTCGTGCTGCATCGATCGAAATAAGTGGTACTCCTAAGGGGCTACGTCTGGTGAATACGGCGGGTGGGGTAGGAGTCACATTTAACGTTATCCAAATAGTTTTTTTACACATTTTGCAATGCTGGGCATTGTTATTTGAAAAATGATTTTATCCTGTTTTTGGGAGTATTCTGGTCATGTTTCATTCAATCCTCGGGTCAATTTTCGTCGGTATCGATCGCCAGGAATCGTTTCACCATGTTTCAGCAGTTCGTAATACACAGCTCCCCTGCTGGCCCACCAAATACACAGCAAAGCCTTCTTTCCATGTATATTATGCACTGATTGTGATGTTGAAGGCTGGTCTGGGTATATTCAGGATTATTTTCGCTTTGGGTTGTCAAAATCGATCCATTTTTCATCACATATCACCGTCACAACTTTATGCAAAACACTTTTTCTTTTTCGCCTTTTCTTCAGGTCATATGGAACCCATCTTCCCTCCTTTAGATCTTTCCTAATGCGTGTAGACGTTTGGAAATGTTGGATTGGGCAACATTCAATACTTCTGCCAGTTGTTTCTTCATATGAGTTGAGTGTTCATCCAATAATGCTTGCAAATCTGCATCTTTAAAATTGTTTCGGCTATCCTGGACGCTCCATAAATTGAACGGATACTATGTTGTATCAGGTGTGTAAATAAAATAATGATATTGGCGTCGTAGCGTTCGAGCTGGTAACACTGTTGGCTTGCTCTTTGGGGGAGAGACAGGTCAACATCTGATGCGTCTTTAATTAAAGTTTGAATTCCCTAGAGTCACTTGGTGGTTCGTACCAATTTTTCTCTTGAAACGGAATTTTCTAGAGCATTTTGAAATTGAGTGACAACATTTTCGAGCAACGATGTTCTCGATAAATGAGGGTCATTTTTAGTCCACCCCAAAAAGTCAAGACATGTTTCCCTCCTGTTGTCCTTTTGATCTTGCGAAACATTTTTTGAAACCATTTTCGCGTAGACTTTCTTCATCAATTCATTAGTCATAATCTGATAAATGGTCGTGTGAGTCAAATTCAACTCTTCCTGGATCATTCTGATCATCAATCGATGATCAAAACGCACAAGATACCGGATTCTGTGGACATTTTAGCAGTCTTGACTTTGTAAGAACGCCTTAAACCACTTGTAAAGAATTACGTATCACCCAGTGACTCTAGGGAGTTTAAACTCATACGGAAGACGCATCATATGATGGGCATGCCTCCCTTTTAAGGTAAGCCAACAGTGTTGCCAAATTTCAATCTGCAACCAATCTCAATACTATATTTACACACCCCGTATTAGTAATCTTTGATTCTTCACTAGAGTAATGTAATGAGACTGACTTTAAGTACACACTTTGTATGTTTCGGATTTGTGTGACATGGTATAGAGGAGCTAATTTTCAATTTGCATCAGGGATTCCATCCGAATTCACATTATGTGAACATTTTAATAAACGTAAGGTCTATCTCCACTTTGCCCTCTACTTAATGTAAAAGGTGTATCACTAATATCATTTTTTCGAAAACATAATATTCGGTGATATTCATAGTTAATAATTTTGTTTCTCGGGTAAAATAAATGGATGTAGCTTATTGAGATTGTCTGTCAACTGTCAATTCTAGAATATCAGTTTTCTCCAGCTTAAACACATATTCGCCCCCTCACTCTCTCTCACTAACGCAACGCTGTCACCATTAACTCTTTTAACTTATCCAAACACCTGTTGATCCTGACTCGTCTGTTCCTCCCAAATATAGGTTTCATTATTATTCTTTTAGCCTCTCTAATTTTCTCTTTCCCCATTACCTTTCAGCTAAACGGCCGCATTTGAAGAAAAATAAAGTTTTGTTCGACCAAGATAACGCACCGTTCACAGTTCAGTGATCGCCATGGCAAAAATTCACGAGTTGGGAAATTCGAACTCGAAATTGGGAAAAATTCACAAACAAACATACACGAATCTGGCCTCCAGGCTCAAAGTTTCGCTCGTATGACAGAGATTTTCATCGAATAAAGTCATCACATTCGTAAATGACTATTTTGTATAAAAATATCTCAACTAGTATTTGGACCGATTAAAAAGATGGAAGCACAGCAGCGAAAAGCAGATGGGAGCCCAGCAGCGTTGAATTATAAGGAGAATATGTTGAGAAATAAAACTAAATTTGACAATAAATATACTCGTTTTTGCGTTAGGCAGAAAACTTTTCGGACTACCTTCGTATACTAGCCAAAATATGCTTCCATAATGATTCATATTTTTGAATAGATAGTTTTGAATTTGAACGTTGATTTTAGATTCTTTGTTCATTATAATTTATATATATATATATATATATATATATATATATATATATATATATATATATATATATATATATATATATATATATTATGTGCGCATAGACGCGGTTGGATCACGTAAATCATTCCGACTAATTTTTGAGTATTCTTTCTGATCTTCCACACCTCTCTCATCTTCTCTCCGTGGATCCTCTTTCTCTCCTCCGTCTACCTTGTCCCCGATCTCCTTGAAACTTCGCTCTCTGATGCGACGTTCCATATCTGTTTTGTTTCTGTACTTGCTTCCGTTCCTCAATCTCTGTCGGATCCATTTGTGCCCTTCCCAGATCACTTCTGACTTGTGGGATCCATGGTACTGTTGGTTTGACCCCTTGTATGTACGTAAAAATTTTGTTGGTGAGTCTTCTCGGTGGGAGTCTACTGATATGTCCATAGAATTTCAACTTTCTTTTTCTTGTGTCCGCCACTACGTTGGACATTCTCTCTGTGGTCTTCCTGGAATATAGTCTGTATCCTTCCTCTGTTAGTTTTGGGCCGAGAATTTTCCTCATAATTTTACGTTCTTGTTTTAGTATGATTTCTATGCCTCTTTTTGTGTGGAGTGTAAGTGTCTCGCTTGCCTATAGTACCTGTGGTTTCATTACTGTGTTGTAGTGTCTTATTTTTGTGTTTGTGGATATGCATTTCTTATTGTAGATATTGTGCGTCTTGCCGTATGTCCTCTTCATCTTCTGTAATTGAGACTTCTGTGCTAACTTCTCTCCTCCTGTGGGTTCGAGGATCTCGCCCAGATATTTGAAATGTGTGATCCTTTTTATCTTGCCGTATTTGGTGTTCAAATTTTGGACATCTAATTTTGAGCAAAATTATTCGGTTTTTTGGAAGGAGAATTGTAGGCCGACTTTCTCTGCATATTCCTTGAGGACTTCAATCTGTTTGGTTGCCCTTGTTTCATTGTCTGCATTTCATAGTATGGCTAGGTTGTCCGCGGAGGCAAGGCAAGAGATTTCTATATTGCTTTTGGTTCCTCCGAGTCGTATTGGTTTCCAGTGTCCTTGATTTTTTCAGTTTCTTTTCCATTCTCTTATGACTTTGTCCAGGACCAGGTTGAAAAGGAGTGGGGATGACCCATCATTTTGGCGTACTCTGGTTTTAATTAGGAAGGGTTCGGAAATTTCTCCCATAAATTTCACTTTAGAGACTGTGTCGGTCAGTCTTTGCTTGATCAATCGTAGTGTTTTGGGGTCGAGCCCTTGTTCTTCTAGAATGTTGAACAGAGATTTTCGGTCGATGCAGTCGTATGCTTTCTTGAAGTCCACGAACGTGCAGATGATTGGGACGTTCCTGATAGCTTTGTATTTCAGTATTGTTTTTAAGTTAAAGATTTGTTCAGTGCATGAGCGACCAGGGCGAAAGCCTGCCTGGTACTCTCCAATTTTGTGTTCTAGTTGTTCCTGTGTTCTCTGGAGAAGGCATGCTGAGAGGATTTTGTAAGTGACTTGTAGTAAGGAGATTCCTCTGTAGTTGTTCACATCTGTTCTGTCTCTTTTTTTGTGCAGCAGGTGTATAAGAGCACATTTACATTCATCTGGTAATTTTTCTGTTTGCCAGATGTTCGTGATAATTTGCGTTCCCGCAGTGAGTTTGGTCCGAGGTTTTTCAATAGTTCCGCGGTGATATCATCTTTACCGGATATCCTGTTATTCTTCAGTTTTTGTATGTGTTTGTTTTTGTATATATATATATATATATATATATATATATATATATATATATATATATATATATATATATATATATATATATATATATATATATATAAAATATTTTCCAGTATGTAGAGCTCGAATGTTTGAATGTACATTTATTATATTTAAAATATTAGTTTTTACTATAAAAAATTTATTAGGAATATTTCAATACTTACAGAGGATTCCCTTAGAATTGCAGTGAATAACGTAAATCTGAAAAAAAATATAAATATTAATTTTTTTCGACTTTAGATCTTCAATCCCTAAAGAACATTACAGAACGCATGCATAATCGCAATTGGGTGTGAGTGAATACGTTTGTATTTTGTGGTTTTTGTTTTTTCAAATTTATTACAAAAATAATGAATCTATTTGGGCTCAATTTCACGCTTTACAAGAAATTTATAGTCGACATAGTCAGTTATGACAAACATACAGAGATTACTAAGTATGAACCAAAGTATGAATGAAAATCTAGAACAATCTTTTACATACCGTTTTCAAGAATTAGAGCGTTCTTATGGCACTATATGGAATATTCTTCCTAAAGATTTTCATTTCAAGGCTCAGACCAAATTACCATTTATTGCGTAGAAATTTTGCAGATGGGCTTTAACGCAACTTAAAACAGAACCATTATATCACGAAAAAAATCTTTTTCAGCGATGAAGCTCATTTTTGGTTAAATGGTTTCTTAAATAAGCAAAATTGTCGCATTTGGAGTGAAGAAAACCACATGCTGTTCTTGAAACACCTTTACATTCACAAAAATGAACAATTTGGTGTGGTTTATGGTCTGGAGGTATAATTGACCTGTACTTATTTGAAAATGAAAATGGAAATACAGTTACTGTCAATGGAGAGCGCAAGAGAAACATGATTACTGATATTATCTGACAGGAATTAGATTATCTTGACCTGGATGATATGCGGTTTTAACAAGATGGTGCAACATACCATACATCTCGTGACACAATCAATTTAGTGAGATAAATGTTTAATGACCGTTTAATATCAAGAAATGCCGATATTCCTGGCCACCAAGATTATGCGATATAATTTCATTGGATCCTCAATATACCACAAACACTAAATGAGCTCCAGACTCGGCCAGTCCAAATGACCAGTTGACATGGCCTGGCCCCGATCGTCTCTCCCAACTGCTTTCCTTGCGTTCGTCTGGAGCTACAGTAAGCAAACAGATAGAAGAGAGAAAGAAAAACAACCATCCGAGCGCTGGAATCGAACCAACTGCCGCTCCAGTGCGGTTTAGGCACAGTAGCGGCAGGCCGCTGCTCTTACTAACTGCGACTGGCATTCATGTTTTATTTTACTAAATTTTCATAGAGACCTGCAGGAAAAAGGGTTTTATCTAAACATAGAAGTGGTTATGACCATCTAAAGAAGAGGTTATGTCCAACTAAACACTTCTTTGTGTAGAAAAATGCTGATGCTCGCAAGTGCAAGAAATTACTAGTAACTATTTCATACATTTTAATTAATTTATTGGCAATATAGTTTCATTTTTAATATCTCAGAATGGTCTAAAATAAGCAAAAAACCGATCTTATTTGATAACTCTTTACTTGAGGTGGTTAATTCCGAGGATAATATCGCGTTTTTATCCAAGAAAATTCTTTATCAAGAAATTTATACTTGAAAGAGCTAATAACATGACCAAAATAATGGAGGATGAAAGCAAACGAATCATGGTAGTTCCTCGACACTTTAATATTGAAACAAAACAAGACATTAAACATTTTACAGAAAACCGACAAACACAGATAGGTATCTCAATTTCTTTTCCAATCACTCAAAATCAGTCAAAATAGGAGTAATTAAACGTTTATATGACAGAGCAAAACTTTTTTTGTTTGTACCGACAGTGATACACTACAAAAAGAAACAAATCACATCAAAGACTTTTTAATAAAAAACAATTACCCACAAAATTTTATAGATGATTGTTTAAAACTTTTGATACGAGACAAAATAGACAAGTTATTAATAATAATAATAATAACTCTCAAACAATTAACCTCACAATTCATTACATTCGCTGTATTTTTGACACAATCAAGAGTAGGAAATGTATACAACATAAGAACGACATTTAAAACAAAAAATACTCTTAGATCTATATTAACAAAAACTAAACCAAACAACACACAACAGAATAACAAAAATGTGGTTTATAAAATTCCCTGCGAATGTGGCGAATTTTATATAGGAGAGACATCTAGACCGTTAGATGTTAGAATAAAAGAGAGCATCATAAAACCCTTCTTAGAAAGGGCGATTTTAATAAATCTAGAATTTGTCAACACGCATGGGAATAGGGTCATAAAATCAATTGGAATAATTCCAAAATGGTATTAAAAGAATGGGTAACAAAATACAGAAGATTAAAAGAAACGGCTATAATTAATTTAAATAAAAATAACTGTTTTGCTATGCCTTCAGTAAATTTAAATTCAATATGGTTCCCGATTCTAAAGAATAGAATTAAAAACATATAAGTATTTCAATACACAAACAGTACAGTAAACAATCACACAGTAAACCTGGTAGTATGTCACTGTCATTAAAAACGAATTGTCAATGTATCATTGACATACACGAAAAATATATTGACTTCCTTCTTTTCAGAATTTATAGAAATGAATATTATTTATTTTTAGATTCGTTTTGAAAACGGGAGGTTTGCCCGTTTGATTTTTTGTTTTTACCCAGTGATTCTTTATTTGCATAAGAACAGATATTTTCGATATTTTTTGGGTTTTATATATGAACACGCTACGTTAAAACAGAATATATATCCTGATTATATTATATGGGTAATATTGAATAAATATAAAGGTTAAAACATTTTTCGTAGCTTTAACTTTCATCGTCATATTGAGGCTCTAGCTAAAAACGAACAAAACGGCTCAACCATTTATCGTTTCCGCACTTCAACTTTGCTTGTAATAAATTTCATATAACAATAAATCTGTACGAAGAAAATATATCTAAAACGATTTTAAAATTGCATATCTAACTATATCGGCAACATAAGTGCGCCATGTAATCTAGCAGATTCCTATAAATCCCGCTTAGTACCATAAATAAACCTCTAAAGACACAAATCGGAAAACAAACTGAAGCCGAAGCGTCTCTTATAGGTTCATTTCAATATTAAGTCGTTTAAAATAATATACTGCCCGTGCATATAAGGCCTAAGATGCCTTTTCAATAGATATATACCGAACGCTCTCAATGTATGCACATCCTAAATTAGCCCATTTCGATTTCCTGATTTTATACTATCGGCGATCGATGTTTTATTTGAGTTTTTGCTGTACGCAGATCGTATGGTAACATGCGAGCTTGTTTTGCATAAGTACATATAAGTGTAGTTCCTTCACTTTGGTTTCAATCACTGATTAGTGTATGCGGATAAACATATATGTATGTTTACCAGCGCTATATTATAGCCAGATCTAGCCTTCTTCAAGAATACGTTACGTAAATCGATTTGGTTTATTTTGGCTCTTTTTGTTTGTTACATGTTTAAGATTTACTTTAGATATACATTTTAATATTTAGAATGAGGAAATTTATAATGAGGCACAATTATATCTACAAGTGATAATCTAATAATTTTTATTTTATCTTAAGAATGTTTTGGAGGTACAATCGGAGTCAAAAGTACTGAAAATCATACATTCGTGAATATCTGTGCTTTACAGAACATAGAAAAGGAAAATTAATAAAGATAATGCTAGAATGGTGGAAATTTCACTGATAATCTAGAATAAAATTAATAACAAATAATCTGAAAACAATTATCTAACTTTTGGCAGTTAATTACCACTTTAGAAATAATACTTTTTAATTAAACCCTCTAAATATTATTTATGTTTGATAACACAGGTCGACATAATTTTTGTAACATTGTAACTTTTTGCGTTTCATTTAAGTAGTTATTAAAACAGCTTTTCACAGAAATGTCCTAGTACGTACCATTTTCAAATACCTTCTTCTATTTATATTATGGGGAACAAAAATTGGAACTTCCTGGTTCCAGACTTCAACGGTGGAACCTGTTAGATAAAAATGTAAGTGTTTCACTTTACCGAAAACGGTATATAAAATTTTCAAGCTTTTACAAAATGGAAGGATCGCTAAGTGTCTGTTGTGATATTGATAGTTTAACGAATGAGCTTAATATGAAATCTGTACCTTTCGAGTGGCGTATTTTTATAGATTCATCGAAATAGAGCCTAAAAGCAGTTTTGCTTCATAATGGAAACAAAAACCCATTTATTCCTTTAGCTCATTCAGTGACAATGAAAGAAACCTATGGCAACTTAGCAACCAACTATACCGCGTTAAATGTGAACAGTATCAGTGGGATATTTGTGGAGATTTAAAAGTGATAGGTATATTGCCAGGACATCAAGGAAGTTTTACAAAGTATTGTCTAAATACTTGGACTAATGAAAAAAATTGTCAAAGCCACGAACAAAGAAGGTAAAAGTTTAAGTACTTAATATAAATATTTCCTCAATTAAGTGAGGCAAAACTACGGAAAAAAAGAACGGAAGCTTTTTTTACGGACTTTCCGTTTTGAAGAAAAATTAAATTAAAATAAGTTGCCAACTTGGAAGTATTTTGTAAGTGTAATGAAAGGATTTCTCAGCAACGAGAAAGATCAAAACTATAGAAACATCATATATGGATTTTTGAAAGCCTATGAGATACTAGGGTATTACATATCCTTAAAAATACATTTTTTAAACTCCCATTTGGATTTTGTTCCGGAAAATTTGGGTGCAGTAAGCGACGAATAAGGAGAGAGGTTTCACCACGATATCAGGACGATGGAAGCAAGATGCCAGGGATGCTGGAACTTACTTATTTTGGGCGACTACTGTTGGTTTTTAAAAAGCGGTGATGCTACAGAACACAAGATGATAAAATTAAAGTATTTGTCGCTGTATGCCATCTAATGTAATATATTTTTTATTCACATAATCCTCAGTAATGTATTTACATCGATTTAACACGTTTTACATGTTTATATTAAATAAATATAGATTGGTGTGAAAAAAAGTCGGCTCTGAATATTGACCAGCCCATTAAACTGGGGAGAACCAACATCAAAATTGATTGTCCGGCGTTTGCTGATGATCTAGCAATTTTGGCTCAAGATGTATTAACGGCACAGAAACAGATTGAAATCCTAAAAGAAACAGCAGAAAAGTTAGGACTCCAAATTTCCTTTGAAAATACACAATACATGACCTGCAACAGATCAAGAACACCATTTCTAAAAACAAAATATAATAACATCAAACGAGTCTCTCAATTCAAATATTTGGGTGAAATAATCACGGAAAATGGGTTGGAAAAAGTGGCAAATAAGGGTAGATGTCAAAAAATGGAAACGGCATTGAGACTTACACAAAATATTTACAACAAAAAATGCCTATTTAAAAACACAAAACTGAGACATTACAGCACAGTTATTAAGCCAGAATGTCTATATGGGGCAGAAACGCTCATTTTGAATAGAAAGAGAGACATCGAGGACATTGAAAAGAAGGAAAGAAAAATTATAAGAAAAATTCTAGGCCACAAACAAATAAATAGCACAATCAAACAATACACAGATATACATAGCGATATAAGAAAAAGAAGACTTAAGTTTTACGGACACATAAAACGGATGAATCCGAGTAGGCTAACTAGACAAATAGTCGAATTTTCTGAAAATAGGAGTAGAACTAAAGTAGAAAT
Source organism: Cosmopolites sordidus (assembly GCA_031761425.1). NCBI lineage: Eukaryota > Metazoa > Arthropoda > Insecta > Coleoptera > Curculionidae > Cosmopolites > Cosmopolites sordidus. The sequence goes on along the minus strand of JARFXV010000856.1, from coordinate 535,730 downwards.
AATTAAATGGATTGCTACAATTAAAGAGGACCTAAGATCAGCAAATATTACACAAAGTGAAATTCAGGATAGAGGCTGTTTCAAACACAAGGTTGACGTTTGGAAGGTTGGCCAGAGAGAAAAATATAGGAAGACTGGAAGAACTTGGTCTGACGGAAGGAAAAAAGTTCATAGCGAAAGAATGAAATTAATATGGGCGCAAACGAAGGTTAACAACAACAAACGCCTCTAATTGTACTTCGCGACGTCCACCAGGGCCCATACGTGAATAATAATAATAAATATAGATTGTAGAAATGTGTCGTCTCCTTTTTTTCGCCACCACCGACCTCCTGTTAAAAAAAAACTGTACGTGTTATAATAATTAGCTTATCATTTTCGGATTTAGGACTACAAAATATTTCATATACACCTATTTTCATCAATGTTACCTCAAAAAAGTTAAAATTTGTTGATCTGTGTAATTATAAATGGTAAATATTTCTAGCTATCAAGCGTTCCAAACAGTCAGTTTATGTAACTTAACCTGTTTGGAACAAATTTTATATAGTTTTATTAATATTCATTTTCGCTACTTTTGTCTCCGATTGTACCGCCGCTACATCCTTAAGGAACAAACAATGCCTGGAAAAATTTATGAAAGAATTCTAGAAAATAGGCTCAGAAAAGACCTAGATATATCTTAATTGGACAATCAAGCAGGGTTCAGGTCACAAAGAGGCACTAAAGATTAGATCTTCTCTCTAAGACAGATATCTGAAAGAGTACGTAGTGGAAAAGGGAAGTTTTTTCTATGTGCAATAGACCTGAAAAAGGCTTTTGATACAGTGCCAAGAGGCAAAATTTGGTTTTTACTGGAAAATATGGGAATATAAACTGGCATGTACTATGAAACCTAAAACGTAAAACCCTTACGTACAAAGGGACAAGAAGATAGACAGAGGGGAATCTTGAACCCGATTTTATTCAAAGCATTTATGGATGATATTGCCAGGGGAGCCAGGAAATTAACGAAAAATATAAATATAGGTGTAAGGCATGTCTAACAGGTGATTATGGAAGAATTTCTGTAAGCAGATGACTTAATTTTAACGTCTCCAAACAAAACCGAACTAATAAGGCCAGTTGAAGTATGCCAAGAATCTTTAAAACAATTTGAAATGGAAATTAATCGGAAAAATGGAAATTTCTTTAGTATGTAAAGAAAAAGATATAACACTGTATATTGATGTGCAGAGGTAAAACACAGAGAAGGAATAAAAGTATTTGGGAGCGATTATAGACAGCAAAGGGAAAATTGAGGAGAACGTCAACAAAAGGATAAAACCAACAAGACTATTCCATGCTTTGAAATCAGTTTTTTTGAACGAGTGGAAAGTATCAAAATTAAAATCTTTTAAGACAGTTTTTATTCTTACTCCTCTATATGGGAGCGAATCATGGGTTCTAACCAAAAGATGTAAATTTAAAATGACAGCTATGGAGATGAGAATATTGAAGAAAATATAGGAGATAATTTAGAATACCAGGACAGACAGGATGTGATTTCTCTTACAACACTGATTGAGTAACAACAACTAGGATGGTTTGATAATCTGATTAGGTTGAAGGTTAATACTCCGGTTAAAGAAATATACGTAGCAGGATGGAAGAGAAAAGAGGCAGATCAACAAAAACTTGGAACTAAGAAGTAGCCCATATCTCGAAACTGGAACGAAAGGGGAAGTAAAACCAAGAACCAAAAAAATTGAAAAGACTTTTGCAAAACAAAACTAGTTTCAACATTTAATGATATAGGATTCAGATAAAAAAGTAAGCAAGTAAATGAAAAACAAACAATTGTATTATGTTTTGAAAATAATGTCATTCAAATGTGCCTCTCGGCTTCGCCTGACACCCCACACAAAATAACCCAAGGGCACGAAATCGCATGATCTTCGTGGCTAGCTTGCATTACCATTTCCCGAAATAACGCTAACAGGAAACTTTTCTTGCAATAAATCGATTGTGTGTGAAAAGTTGCACCGTTTCTTTGAAAGAAAATATTGCTTATATCCATATTTGTCAATTCAGGACAAATATATTATGTTAGCATATTCCTATAGTGTTCACCATTAATAGTAATACAATTTCCATCTTTGTCTTCAAAAAAACAAGATTTTATCATTTTTTTAGCCCAAAAACTACTTATTTTTTGTTTTGAAATTTTGTTTGAAAATTGAATGGGGCATCGGATGTCTCAGCCATCTTTCTGCTAGTTTAGAAGCTGAAACGGTGGGAGTTTTTTTCTTGCTTTCCTTGGTTTGTTTAGCAAAGATCCAGTTGGTTTCAATTTCTTATAATGTTCCTAACCAAACTAGAATTAATTTACAATATATTACTTATTTTACGATAGCTCAATTCTTTGCGATATAATTTAACCATTTGATTTCGATATTCTCCAGTTTTTTCCATTTTAAAACACCCGACCAGGCAAGGAAGCTTATGAAGATGACAAAACTGTACATTAACCTGATCTTGTTTACTAATTATACTTCAAAAAGATTAGATTCGACGTTTCTTGAGAATTCTGATTTTATATGTATCTTTACATGTAGCTTGTACACAAATCAAAACTGTGGCAACATTTTTTGACTGATTAATTTTCAAGTTTATTTTGTCCTTCGTCTTAAATTTTACTATCTAAAAATGTTTTGCTTCTAACAATGTTTTATTAAAAACCAAAATACATTAACAAATTATAAGTTTAATGTTCTGAGAACTGAGGGAAAAAATAGAGTTTGCCTTTTTTTACTCATCGTATCTACAGTTTTGAAATTTGGGCGACACAGTTGGATGATCTTTGAGAATTGACATTTACTTTAAAATATTTTGATGAGTATATAACAGGTTTCAAAATTAATCTCGACCTGTAAATGCACAATGACAGTAACATCCTCTATGCAACAGCTGGACCAAAGTTTTAATTATACCATTGCAAAATCTGGCAATTCAGCAAATTTATCGTCGAAACTATTGCTACCATAAATCCAGGGCCGGCTCGCTAGCGGATTACTTACGAGCCATTCTTCGTTGGCTCGCGCCCACATGTTTGACCGTTGCGGGGCCCCTCCGGCCCATAGACAAGTTTTACGAGGCCCCTTAGTGTTGCGCCATTATAAACGATCGCCTAGTCGGATATTTTAAATCCCTAACGGGGTTTCTATTGTGAGGAAAACCGAGCATTTATTATAAATATTACTTGCTCCTCCCTCCTTGGGAAAATTTATAAAATCAGAAATTGTATTAAAAAAACAAGGATAAGTGTTCGACATTTTCATATATACAATGCTTCTACAGCTTATATGTAGATTTCATCGTACATAAATAGATATTAGATTATTAAAATAATGTTTGTCATATCAAAAAATCCATCAAAAGAAACCAATTGGGAATTTTAATGTGGACCATTTATTGCCTAAATCTGTATTAACATTATAATAGAACTATAGGTGATTATATAGTAATTTCCTTAGTGCGTACGAACTTTAAATGCAAATAAAATAACAATCAAATTAGATGTTTTAAAACTATTTATTTTATATGAAATAACATTCAATGGCATTAATGTCTAAAAAAAATTTCGGACAAATATACGCCGGGGCTGCTTCTGACAAAGCGCATTCTATCAGTCCAACTTCCAACCACTTTTTCAAGGAATTGGTCCTATGTCCGCAATTGTCCGAGTTATGTTGGTTTCCAAGGCGTCAATAGTTGCTGGTTTATCGGCATAGATGAAAGATTTAACATATCCCCAAAGAAAATAATCTAAAGATGTTAAATCACTGGACCTTGGTGGCTAATTAGCAGGTCCGTTCCTTGAAATAATTTTTTGACCGAATTGTTCCCTCAATAAATCGATTGTTGCGTTGGCTGAATGATATGTGGAGCCGCCGTGCTGGAATCTCATATATACCACATCCTCTAATTCCTCTAACCACATCCCTATTAATGAATTGATAAATTTGGACCTTTATTAACACTGTCAGTAACAGCGGCGATATTTTCTTCAAAACGTACATTTTTTTGTTTTAAATTTGTTTTAATATCGAACAGCGTAAAATGCTTTCAGAATTTGTCTATAATTTAATCTATTATGTGCACTATAACATTCACTTAGTGCTTTATAAGCATGGCGCACAGAATGCTGATTTTGATAATAAATTTCAACCATTTGCAACATTGCCCTGATGTTAAGCGCTCCATGATGATTTGCCAGACACTTGATATACCATGACGACTGCAATGGTGATTTGGCAGCGACCCCTATCGGAAGATCGGACACTAAAAAAATCATTCTTTATAAAGTTTTTTTGAAACATAAATATTATATCGAGGGTTGACAAGCAAAAGTGTCTAAGTCCAATACACCATTTTTTTGCAGGAGAGCATTGTAAATGTTTGATTCATGTTTCCTGAATGGAGTTAGACACTTTTGTTTGTCAAACGTCGATATGTAGCAAGATATTAAAACAATATATTCGGTGGAATTGTTAAAATGAAAAGAGAAATAACGTTTTAACCTCTTTAATGCCACAAAAATTCCTACAAACCAAAAGAGTGAGTATGATTGTACGAGATATATAAATAAAGTAATGAGACTGGCGGGGTAGCGTTCGATCTGGCAACACTATTGGCTTCCCCTTTGGAGTAGAAGATTGCACAGATACCAAGTGACGCTAGGGAATTCAAATTCATATCGAAGACACATCAGATGTTGACTTTCCCCTCCAAAGGTCAAATTAATGTCCTACGAGATTCCTTGTTCATTGTTCTATTAAGTATACAGACGGTAATGCGATCGCAAAAGTGATTACATTTTCAAAATGTATCTTCCTTTCTAGTAACGCTCCATGATTTGCAAGCCAATATGACATTCAGTTTTATTTTGATAGACTTTGAAAGGAGATAAAATATTTTTTTCTATAATGGAAAACAGTAAATTTTATGTGCTGATTAAAACTTTTACATGGTAAAAATCATCGCGTAAACCGAAGAAAAGTTGAAAAGGTATTATGGGGACTATGCTCCTTTACATTTGATGGTTCGTAAGTAGTTTACTGAGTTTCACTATGGTCTACCATTATGGTACGTATCATTCTTTTTTATTTCACCACAGTTTTGAGGTTATACCATGTGGTTAAAAATTAAAAAGCAATACGGGGCTGGTAGACCAATTTATTTCAGGGCTGTTTGATTACCTAGTCAACCTACCCAATAGTAGTCTGGATATACTTCACATGGAATAAAGTCAGTCTTTTGTAAAAAATTATCAAAATGTTGTTGTTTCAGACACATGCGGGCGGACGTACAAAAGAAAGACTGATCGAGGAAATACACCCAAAGATGTCTTCGATAGAGCATGTCAATTACTTATTTTTGATAAAAAAATCTGCAGCAAAAGAATTTGCTATACCGTATAAAACACTCCAACGCCACGTGGTAAAAATGAAGAAAACGTTAGCAAGTAGTCCGAAATTGACGAGATCTGAATCTACTTTGGAGAGCGCTGGTTACACCAAAAATAGATAATATTTAGGAGAATTCCTACGAAGGAGAATTCCTTTTACTACCTCAAGTTGCTTCTACTACTGCAAGTTACCTTCTATTGCACTACCATTAGCATCAGTGACTGACAGTGCTTGCTCTATTAACTTCTCAAGCAAGACCTTCGCATGACCCATGTAACGAAATTGATGCTGCGAATTCAGCTCTGCAGGACGATATTCTTGCCTTTTTAATAACATACCAATGTCGACTTCACATGCTTCTTGCGAGTTGGCTTCTGTTATGGACGTAATCTCAGGAACTAATAATGATCAAAGATTCAAAACTCCTGAAAAAATGCGGTAACCCAAGCAAGAAGTGTGAATATGCCCAGTAATTCGTTTACTTCACCTGAAGAGATAAGACCATTCCCTAAAGCTAGACCACGTTTGGAAAATAAAAAATACTCGAAAACGAAAAACCATTATTTATACAGATACTCCTGAAAAAAAATCTTAAGGAACTCAAAATAAAACAATAATCTCGTGAGACGCTGAACAAGAAAACAAAGAAATCAAAGATGGCTAAAGGAAAATCTAAAGTGACTAGCAGGGGTAAGGGTAAAGGAAAAGGAAAAGGAAAAACTCTTCCTGAGAGAAATAAAAAGAATAATGACGAAGAAGACGAAAATGACGAGGACGATACATTTTGTTTAGAGTGCACTGAATTCTATAGTTTGAGTATTCCTGGAGAGGAATGGATTCAATGCACTACGTGCAAGTTAAGGGTCCATGCAGTATGTCCAAAGGGCAATCTATTGTTCTATGAATGCAAAAATTGCACCTCTAATTTAGAAGACTGATTTGATAGTCTGATCCCAAAAATGACGATGTTCCTATAAAAACATCAAACATATTATATTAGTTAGATTAGTTAAGACTATTTGTTACCAAATGATTAAATTTAATAAGAAGTTTTTTTAGTTTTGTTTCAGATATTTTATACTAAAATTAATATATTTTAAGTATTTAGTTTGTCAAATGTATGTCTGTTTGTTTATTCTAATTTGAAGTTTATTATGTTTATTTAAATTGTTAGTATAGACAATTTTGTTTCAATAAAAAAATTGGTAATTCTAAATATTTCTTATATTTTTTATCCTATTTATCCCCAGATTTTGTACTAATTACTTCATTGGTCAACTTACCCCTAGTGAAAATTCAACCAACCTCAGGCATGGTGTAGGTTGACTCGTATTTGGTGTTCTACAAAATCAAGCTTATCATCAACCATCCCCGGTCCCCATCCCGGCCAACCATCCCTCAAAATCAACCATCACAGGTCTCCCCTAACGCACCGGTCTCGGGACCTTCTTGAGGTCACTAGTGAGGAAATGGTCAACTTAATTGAGATTATTAAAATGATAAATAACTCAAGCAAATGCATTTAGAATATCCTACAGGAACATTTGGACATTAGGAATCTAATAGTGCGGTGTGTGCTGCGTTTGCTTACCGAGGTCGAAAAATGGAATCGAATAGTCTATTCACGCCGGTGTTTAGACACGTGTAAGAGCTTGTAAACGTATGTTCCTGCATAATGCGTATGCGTATGCGTATACTGCTGCGTAATGCTGCGTATGAGTGGTACTTTAAGCGAATAAAAAAAAATTAAATCAGGATCAGTTAGTAGATTCTGAGATGGGCTGTAGAGTAGATTTTTAAATCTGATTTAGGTTATTCGAACCACTGCGGAATCTTCTACAATACCCAGATGTTAAACTTAATGGTACGATAAACTTGATCAACTAGTTATTAATGTAACTCAGAGCGTGGGAATAACCATTTTATAGATTGCAAAAACACTAGGATTTTCACAAGAATATAAAAAAGCAGATCGTCGATCTTACTAATAATAACTGAATTGCTCAGGAGACTCTGGTCACGTATGTAGCATTCCTATTCGAACAAACAATTACTCAAAGACATGCATTTAATGGGAAATGAAAAATTAAATGTTCGATTAAAATGGTCCATTAATCAAAGAGGTAATTAATACGTATAACGTTGCAACTCTCTGCTGCATTTTACATATCTGGATATATTGAATCAAGAGAATAATACAAGAAATAGTTTTATTTGTTAAAAATAGTTTTAAAAGGTCCTACTTTTAAGACATTTTTGTTAATAACTAATCTTTAACTTTACTTTTTAAAAAATGTTCTGTGTCTCTACTGATACAGGTATTCATATTTAAATGTAAATGTAAAGAAACACAATTACCTTTTATGGGATAAAGAAAGTTTAAAACAAATTAATAAATCACCAGAATACGATGCGAGTAAATAAAGTAATGATATTGGTAGCATATCATTAGATCTGTTGGCTTGGATGGGAGGCATGCCAACATCTGATGGATCTTTAGTACGAGTTTGAACTTCTTAGAGTCACTTGGTGATCCGCAGCAATTCACTTCTTTAACGATCCTAATGCGTTCTGAAAATGACTGACAACAATTTCGAGCAACAGTGCGCTATCAAGTTTTTCGCAGTTACTCGATGAGTTATTGTTATTTCTAGTACTGTTATTGTTATTTCTAGTATCTGATAGTAACTATCAGATAAAGTTTAACTGCAGCTCGTTATGTGTCCGAGATATTGCAATCTGTCTTTAGGCTATATAAAAAATTTAGATCCCGTGGTTTGCATTGCATTTTTAATAATAGTTTTCGAAAAAATAAAATAGTCTACCATTGACAGATAAAAAAGGCTGATTAACTTGTGCATTTTTTAAATTCAACTCCGTATATAAAAAAGCATGTAAAAATTATTCTTCGATTTATTTAATATTATTTAAATCGTAGTAAAAAATACAACATCAAAACTGTAAGCTCGATCATCTAAGCATCATTTTCGCTATTTGTCGTTTCCTATGATGTGACATGGTAATAAAATTTCAATATTTCACTATGGATATAAGGCATTACCTTCTTGATATCTGCTATTTTTTCCTATTAATCGGAACAGATTGGGTTTTCCTTGTGATCTTTTAGCAATTTAAAAGTATAGGATTGTAAACCATCTATATATTCCCACGTTTTAATATATCCAGGATTTGAACTTTCAAACAGAAACTGCCTATAGTTTGACACAGCAAAAGTTTCTTTCTTGGAACCAGCACCTCGAGTCAAAGTCGTACCCGTTTATTTATAGTATTTAAAATATAAATAATTATAGTTTATTTATAGTTTTTAAAATCAATTATATCGGTGTATCGGATTTACTTCACAGTAAATGGTTGTCTTTTTATGGAAGTTAATATTAAATCTTCATATTCTTCTGGAGTATAGATTCGATCCTGTTTTCTGAAATTTTGTTTTGCACAGCCAGGGTTCTGCTCTGCACATCCGTCGGAAAACAAGTGTAGTTTAATGATTTCAAGGGGTATATGTTTCATTATGTAGTCATTTAAGAATGTGTACACTTTGTTAGGCCCTTTCTGACCTTGGCCTTCATGATAGGTATAAAAATAACCAGTATTTGCCTTAAGATTGTGTATTTGTAATGCGTATACCCAGAACTGCCTAAAATTAAAAAAAAATCTTGCACTGGATGGATGGATACTATATACTACTGGTAGTGGTATATTTTACATGTAATAAAAATTTAGTCCTATTAATTCTGATCATTCAGTACACATGGTTTGCACTTCTTTAATTTTCTTATAAAACTTCTTCGCCCGTCTTTTATAGACCATTAGTTTCACTGCAACTATTCTCTTTACATTATTGTTAAGATTAACATCCTTAAGCCTCGTTCCTTGTCTTTCGTACTCCGAGCAAATGTCAATCTGTGGTTTCTCAAACCAAAGATTGAAGTTTTCGTTGAAATAGTTCAAATAGAATTCGTATTCAACCAAGTTCTCCAACTTTGAATATTTTCCTACAAAAAGGCTATGCATTCTCTTCACATCCAAAGATGCATCCAAATAACGAATGCTTTTGGAGGAATAATGTGAAACTTTGACCGGAAACCCCTCAATTTTAGCTGCCACATTTAGCTCCCGGAAGTAGGGTGTTCAGGAGCTGAATTTGCCAATGTGATATGGCATGCCTTTTACTTCCATGAGTCCCTGTAGATATGTGTCTTGCTCGTTTTTCGACCCACGGTTGTAAAGATTAGAGATAACATCTTTCTTTTCTCCATCCGTAAACTGTTCCGTGCATTTTTTTACAGCTGAACAATAAAACAGCTACTTTAAAATTCATGCCAAACTTGTTAAAACTCATTAACTTACGTAGACAGACGCACTTACGTACGAATGTTGTTATGGCGTTGTGTTTCCAACTAGCGGCATCCCTTTTTCTATTTCTGGTACCACTATTAATATTATCAACCTCTCCATTATCACTGGATGACATAATTTTGCTTGAAATTGTTGAAAAATCGCGAACAACAAGTTATTCATTACAACACACATACACACGAAGCTCTGGGCTTGTAAACAAACAATTGCCTTTTATTTTGTTCAATTCTTCTATTGGAACCTTTGGTGTGAAACACTAAACTTGAAAAGATTTACCACTAAACACCAAATCACTTCTTTTGAACTGCTCGATGCACGTTTCGCTATCCATGTGAGCATCATCATTTAATCTGAAGATTAAATCATCTCCTGATCTAAATCTCTTCATGCTTAGTGACTGTAACTATTATAAGTAATATATGATCGATTGTGGCGTGTTCATATATTTTTTTCTTTTTTTGGTGTTTTCGCCACGATTTAAAACTCAAAAAAATATGAAAAATATCTGTTCTTATGTAAATAAAGAATCACTGGGTAAAAACAAAAAATCAAACGGGCAAACCTCCCGTTTTCAAAACGAATCTAAAATTAAATTATATTAATTTCTATAAATTCTGAAAAAGATAGGAAGTCACTATATATTTCGGGTAAGTCAATGATACTTCCATTGACAATTAGTTTTTAATGACAGTGACATAATACTAATATATATATATATATATATATATATATATATATATATATATATATATATATATATATATATATATATATATATATATATATATATATATATAGGTGAGGTTTACTGAGTGATTGTTTACTGTACTGATTGTGTATTGAAATACTTATATGGTTTTAATTGTATTCTTTAGAATCGGGAACCATATTGAATTTAAATCTACCGAAGGCATAGCAAAACAGATTAAATCATCTCCTGATGATGCTAACATGGTTAGCGAAACGTGCGTCGAGCAGTTCAAAAAAAGTGATTTGGTGTTTAGTGGTAAATCTCTTCAAGTTTAGTTTTTATTTTGTTGTTGAGATGAAAAACCGTACAAATCACGGACAATCACGGTACGGTTTTTCTCCTCAGTTCACGGGTGCAACCAGCTGTACTACGTTAACGGCTAAGTATAGAATACGGTTTTTATGCTCAATCGACGAAGAAACACATTTTAAACAAAATAACTATTTTATTTTTAAATGTCAAATTTTGGACTTACGGTTTTACGTACGTACGGTTTTCGAACTTACCGATTCAATTACGTTCAACATTTATGGTGAATATATTATGCGTAGAGCTCTCGAGGTTTGGACGGGTGGTGTCACTATTGGTGGCATTAAAATAACTATTTTAACTAATTATACTCCTTGCGAGATCGGTGGAGGAACTGATTTTAACTATTAAATAAATAAATGATGAATGCCATCTTTACGGACTAGCAATAAACGAGGAGAACGAAAATACTGATTATCGACCGTCAAAACAACAACAGGCCCAACATCAGTTAAATAGGGCAATTTATATCATGTAACACATGACATCAGAAGAAGATGCAAAATGGCAAGAAATTCAATGCAAAATTTGGAGAAGATCTGGATGGACACGGGTATAATAGTACAGTACACTAAGAAATAGATAGTAAAAATTTTAGTTTTTCAAGTATTGCTGTATCCTACTGAAACACGGACTATTAAAAAATAAGACTTCAGGCGCATTGAATATTTTAAACTTAGGTGTTCTTGGCATCCTTCCCATTCCATAGACTTCCAGACGAATAGACGCAACCGTTGTTCCAGAAATTAATGAACCCACATACTATCCCAAATTATTCATAAATGAATATTTATATTCTTCGACGACATTGAACGCAGGGAAGGCAGTAACCTAGAAAGACTGATGCTGCAGGGACGGATGGAGGGTTCGAGATCATATAACAGACCTCCAAAAAGATGGATATGACTTTTCTGTAAAGAACAATACGAAGAAGAAAAGATAGTAAGGTAACTTAATCCAATTCTGCGCTCAGCATAACGTCAGATCGAATGCAGATCGCCAAGCAGCAAAGTTTTTAGAAAAAACTTCAATAGCAACATTCAAATGGTCGGGGAGATCTTTATATTTATTTAGAAAATCAATGAGATTGCATTGGGCGAGCTTTTCAGCTGTTCATCCCAGCAGATAGGAACTTTCCTAGCTAGGAAATCAATTCCGCATACCTTGAAATATATGAGAGAGTTACTTCAGTTAAATGGTTTCAATAACAAGATTCTTGCAGAATACATCTCTGTAACAAGATTGTTTTCATAAAATGTTTGTTTCATGAAACAAAATTGTTTTCAACTTAATAATCGATTCTATGAACTACAGGAAGCAATGGCAATGGACAATCCTCTGACATAGTTCTAGCTAATTTGTGTATGAGCCAATTTGAAACCGAGGCCAAGGATGAATTAAGTTAATTTCCGAGGGCGTGACGAAGATATGTGGATGATGTTTTTGCAATTTTCGATACAAATAATGCAAATTTAGATGAATTTGCTAAAAGGTTAAATAGAAAATTCCAAATATTTCGTATGAAATTTAAAACAATGATAAATTACCATTTTTAGATCTTTAATGAGTAGGAATAAAAAGGAAGTTAGATTTTAATATCTTTAGGAAAAGCACCACCACTTCGAAATAGTTTTCTAATGATTCAGATCATAGTTTTTATAACAAAATGGCTAGTTTAAACTTTATGGTAGATAGATTTTCCTTTAAATCTATTTTTACAAATATTAAAGGAAAATAAAAAGTTATTTTTTTTAAATTGTAAAAACGAAAAATGTTTTTTGTTTAAGTATCCATCTTTTGTATTGCTTTTTCGAATATTAAATAATACGATTAAAATGCAATAATTCAATTTTCGTCCATATAAATATAAAAACAAAAAGCAGGAAAAATACGAAACCTATCAATGTACGTAGCGCTACTTCGTATGTCACAAAAAGGCGTAGTACTAATACTAATCAGTAAAGGTATAAATGTAAAACCGAGTCACAAGACAACACACTCAGATATAGACCTATTCAATAAAGATGTCCCTTGCGGCGAGCCGTGCGGTCCAACATAATGGGGCTTTTATAGAGGTCTCTATCATTCAGAGTCAGAGTTGAGATAGTCACTCTGACAATAACCCATTGTGGGATATAAATCTGAACAGGTAAAATATTGCCCTGGTATGTTGGTAAATATCCCTGCAAAACACACACGGCGACGTTGCCTTTATGTCTTCGATATCCCTAAACTGATGATTATATCCCAGTAGTCAGTTTTTCAATATTGCAAATAACTGTTGGCTTTATGGTATAGCTGTTATGGTATACTTGATTTTAATCAATTATAAATTATTTTAAAATTACAAATATAAGTGACGAAATGCTTTCAAAATGATTTGTTTGTTTGAAATGGATTAAAATTGGACTTGAATGAATATAATATTGTATATATATATATATATATATATATATATATATATATATATATATATATATATATATATATATATATATATATATATGTATATATATATATATATATAAATATATATATATATATATATATATATATATATATATATATATATATATATATATATATACATATATATATATATATATATATATATATATATATATATATATATATATATATATATATATATATATGTTTGAGCTTTTATAATCACCTGAGATTTTTCAAACCTTATATTATTATTGACATTAATAGTTTCAGATCTTGCTCTAAAGTTGTTGCTTTTAGCATTTAAGTGTCTTCGCTAAACGGCTTGATAATTATAACCGGACCATTACTTAAAGGTGAATATTTAAGATTAGAGGCGCATCAACAACTACGGCTGTTACACTGGATCTATAGTTTAAGCACCTACAGTCAGCATCCACTTCGGGGTATCGACCCTTGAATTTGTGCTCAACCATAAATCTCTTGTGGAGCCTACCAACTGGCAGGTGATCAACATAGAATACATCTCATAAGGCATCCGGCTTTACTTAGGCTTGAATTAGCGTGACTGATGGGTGATTCTTTGTTAGATTTTACACTCTTACTTAGAAACATTCAGAAACATATCACAAAATCACAAATCCACTTCGGGAGTGGAAGTAGAATCCGCTACCGCACTAACTACTGTGCCGTCGGACCACCGCTTTAGTGCGCCAATGTGGTCCGTTAACCATTACTATAAGTATTTTAAAATTTCTCTGGAGGTATTTTAAGATTACCGACTAAAAGCGAATACATTCAAATTATATGAACAGATACGGAAAACTATACTATAGTAGTTTAATAAGTAATAATTTACCTTAATAGTAATAGTAATAAATAAATAGTAGTTAAATAGTAAAATTGCATAAAATACCATGGATATATCAACAGGCACATAGAAGCAAAACTTTCTCAATTTTAAAATATTATAGTTGGACATGGTCGCGATGTAGTTCTTGAAGAAGGACGAAAGTAGTGCGAATTACTTTAACAAATACCTGTTGCTTAGAGGGGAGAATCCTTGTTAGCATGCCGATGATAGCGTTAGGGTGTTGTGACCATACAGTACATTATGGCTATTAAGATTGTTAGATGGGAGGTTTTGCAGGAAAATTTGCCTTCAGGAAATATGACATTTATACCCTTCACTACGGCTAAAAAAAGCAGCTTCACCAGACGTAAGGAAAAACTATTTTCTATCTAAACTCGAAGAGATTTTCCAATAAACATCATATCACTTTTTTCTTAATTTTTGGACTTACGTTTTGTTAACCATGTTGGCATCATTAAGAAATGATTCAATCTAATTCTAAACAGTACCTAATAAAGTGTGTAAAAATCATGAACTTAACTTGTAGTTAACTAAGCCTTATATTAATAATATAAAAAGTTGACTGAATGGAATAAGTCCTTCTGAATGCTTTTATATGCATCCAAAACCTCATTATTATTCAGGCACGGCATGTCAATCAGTTATCAATATTTCGCTCCTGCTCGAGTGCCTGTTGGGCAATACAATATAACCGATTTCTCCTATACCTAATATGGGCAATATATTCTTCATACCTGGTTAATATGGATCTTTTAGTTTGCCCAATATACCTTTGACTGCTCAAATTGGCGTGATTGAGGGGTGGATGCTTGTCAGAGTTTATACTCTTGCTCACAAACATTCGCAACCAATTAACAAAGTTACAAATCCACTAAGCCACTATCTAGATTAAAACGAATACATTCAGATGATATCAACAGGTTAGGAGGACTAAGACATCTTAACTAGTAATATCCATTAAAATACTGTGGAGATATCAACAGGCACATAGGAGCAAACCGTTCTCAATATCTTAAGAACAAAAAATACATTTCGTTGATGGAAAACAAAAAAAAAACTTTGGAATATTTTAAAAATCTTTAAATAATCTATGTGTTACGTATACTTTTGCTGTGCGTCATGACTGCGATAGGTGGTATTTTTTCTAAATATATCAAAATTACTATACTTACTAATTTTTACCTTTTAACCATAACCTTTTTTTTAATACCCCTACTTTGAGATATATTCTTAATGATTCAAATCTTCTACAAGAAAATGTTTAGTTTACACTTAATGAGATAGATTGATAACTTTTCCTTTAAATCAATATAGTTATAACAACAATTAAAATTTAATACAAAGTAGCTGAAATGAATGCTTATAATAAAAACATTGTAGATAAGTTAATTAGAAAACATAAGTTTAGGAATTTATTGAAGGACTCTTCAACTATTCAAAAGGAACAGAATAAAAATATATCCATGGTTGATATATACATGGTTTGATGCTTAATTAACATAAGGGTTAGACAAGAAAAAGGAGCCATTAATGTTATTTACGAACCATATAATAGTTAAACAAAATTCCTGGGTAATTCAAAAGATAATGTAGACGAACATGAATAATCGGGGATTTATTAAATTATTTGTCAAGATTGTGATCGAAAATATATTAGGCAAACTAAAATATTTATATTAGCTAGACATGAAGAAACTTTTACCCACATTAGATATGGCAGAAATGAGAAATCTTGCACATCCCAACATGAATTTGAGCATGATTATGATATAAATATTATAAACTTAGACTTGTTAAAAGTGTAAATAATCATAGGGCTTCGGATTTTTGGAAATAACTCAAACAGCAGAAGGTAGGAAAACCATGAATCAAGATAAAGGATCTATTCAGTTCGGTCAACTTTTTCAATTATTAATGTAACGCTTGATTAACTTCACGGTTTATGATTTTTACACCCTTTATTAGGTACGGTTGTTATAAAAATAGAACATAGTTTAGTATTAGAATAAGATTCAGAAGTTATCTCTTCATCCTCAGAAAGTAACTGTTTGGCGCGGTTTTTGGGTTGAAGGAGTGATAGGGATTTATTTTTATGAAGACGATGATGGAAATCGTGTTACTGTTTATAGTGAACACTATAAGACTATGCTAACAGAATATTTTTTGCCTGAACTGATAAATGTGGATATAAATAATATTTTCTTTCAATAAGACTTATCACACTTATCGCGAGATAATCGATTTATTGCAAGAAAAGTTTCCTGGACGCGTTATATCGTGAAATGGTAATGATCTCCACCAAGATCAAGCGATCTCACGCCCTTGGATTATTTTTAAATATATAAAAATCTTTGGTTTACATAAATAAACCCCTAAGCAACAATTGAAGATATACCACGCGATATGTTTGAAAGAGTAATCCAAAATTGGGTCTCCAAAATGCGTTCTACCAAACGAAGTCGAGGGGTACATTTGCATGACATTTTAAAAATATAAGGCCATTATTTTTTCAAGATAAAATATAAATTATCGGATTATCACTAATAGTTATAATTGTACTTCATTTTAAAATTCCGAAATTCTTAAAATGTTCCATGTTTCATATTCGAGGGACAATAATTCGTGAAATCTCTTCTAACATACAGGGTGTCCCAAAAAAGTATACACACATTCGCTAGTTCTAAAATCAGTATTTATTTTCATACAGTTTACTTTAGGGTTTCAAAAAAAAGAGACAACCTTTACTTTGACTAATGCCAGTTTTCAAACTGGCTACCGTCGTGGTCCAAGCATTGCTGATAACGAGAACTAATGGAATCGCGAATCATTTCCATTGGTATTTGTCCTCATTCCCTTTCAACCGCTGTTCTTAATGCATTAACTGTTGTCGGTTTTGTTTTATAAACCATGTCTTGTATGTATCCCCATAAAAATAAGTCGAGCGGCGTAAGGATAGGTGAACGTGAGGGATATTCAACCCAACCTCTTCGTCCAATCCATCTGTTCGGTAGAGTCTCGTGAAGATAAACCCTTACGTTATGATGATAATGTGGAGGTGCATCATCTTGTTGGAAATAAAAATTTGTACCCTCAAAAGCTTTCCGAATGTGTGAAATTACTACTTCCTGTAGCAAATTAAGGTAAACAGCACCAGTTACAGTACCGTCAAAAAAGAACGGTCCAATTAATCCTTATGCAGAGGGGGCACACCACACTGTAACTCCTGACAAATTAATATGACGTTCGTCAGTAATGTGTCGATTCTCAGGTGCCCAGTAAGTGCAGTTGTGGCGGTTAATGGAACTTAAAACTCTGAAATTCTCACCTGAACTGCCTTTGGAGTTCTACAGCATTTTCGTATTTCCAGTAACACTTCAAGATAAATTTCCATTGCTTAAAGGTAAGTATGGTAGCAGCCCGTTTTTTAAAATTAGATCAATCTGAAAAAGAATGCAGTATGACTAAGTTATCAGAAAATAAAATGTGTATACGTTTTTTGGAATATTTGGGTATTTGAACTAAAAACAGTTTTAATATTTTATTAAGGAAACCAAATCTGTATTATAAAAAGTTTTCTAATACGACAAATAAAACAATTTAGATAATAATTCGTTTTCAAGACAAATAACGTATATCGTGTATCGTTCCCTTCTCCTGCGTCGATCAGCATCCCTTCTACTCAAAATTCCACTTTTTAATTGGCAAATTTAGCGTAGAACGTATTATTTACAATCGCATGGAAGGACGAACAAACACGCAATTGGCGCGGGTCTGACATAGATTTATGCAAATTTTGTCGTCGTACAGCACCAATAAACACCCATTTATATAGTTGGTCTTTTTCTAATAACACCTTTTATAGCTCAGCCGATACGGAGTGTTTGTTTACGTGATTGATAATATGTTACAGTAGTTTTATTGGTTTTTACGGCTTGTCGAAACCTATGGAAATATTGTTTTTGAATATGTCGACAACAATAATGAATCAAATATCTACCGTTAACACGACCAGTACTGCCTTTTCATAGAATTACTCGATATTGAATTATATAAATACTTTGTTTAATTTCCACTATGTCTCGATTTTTCCTTTGGCTTTAGTTATACATTAAATCGACGAGTTAGCAGTGATGATGATTACAATGTGGTTATTTCTGGTGTGGTATTTTCATGCGTAATCATATTAGACAGACTCGAGGTGTATACGAGGTATACGAGGTGTATAAATACAATAATAAGACTGGTGACGTAGCATTCGATCTGGACACACTGTTGGCTACCTCTTTAGAGGGGAGGTAAATCGACATCTGATGCATCTTCAGTACGGGTTTGAATTCCCTAGAGTCACTTAGCGATCCGTAGTAATTCTTTTCCTGAACCGGATTTCTCTGGTGCGTTCTGAAAATGAGTGACAACAATTTCGAGAAACGGTGTACTATCAAGTTTTGTTTCAGACTTTAATACAGTGCGATGGAAATTTTTGCGAAAGTTTAATATGCTAATGCAAAACAGTGCCTTGTTAAAGGCTCAGAGTTTAATGTGCTAAATAAATGCGATTTGGTGTAGTTGGTAAATTTGTTATAAAGTTTTTCCACTTATATATTGTCTTTTTCTCTTCTTGTAGCCGGTTTTGATCAATGTATCTATTTGACGGTCATACTCTTTTTTGTTAACCGTTGATCTTTCTCTGAATGTACATTTTCTCTGTATCATCTCGTCGGATGAGCCGTATGTGCGCGTTTATATTTCGCGTCTCTTAATATTAATATATTGATTTAGTATTCTTACTACTTAAAGAATTTGGAGCATGCGTGGGTATAACGTCATTTCAAATGTTTCAATCTGTTTGCAGTAAGTGGTATTGTTTGCAGTATGTCCATGTTTCGAACTCTTACATACTGATGCGAAATATAATCGTGTTTACTATACCGTGTGAGTATCGGCAATGCAGATTTGGCTATTATGGATTTGGCTACTATATTACCTTTTTATTTCGCTTTCGCACTCTCAGCCGATAACCATTCACCGCAATAGAGTACCATCATCAGTTACTATCCGCTTTTGCACCGTAGTCTCCCCAATAGAACCCTCTCCGTAAACAGCATGAATCTTAAATTCGAAAAGATTTACAACTAAACACCAAATCACGTTTTTAAAACTTGTCGACGCACGTTTTGCTAACTATCTTAGCATCATCAGGAGACGATCTAATCTAATGTATTTAGGGCCGGTTCTACAATGCAAGAATATACCAGGTATAAGCTATACTTGGAATAAAATTTGAAACGCCCGTAAACGCCCGCCCGGCGTTTCAAATTATATTCCAAGTATTATTCTTTTATTTTATTCCAAGGCCCTTAGAAAATGTTTAAAAACGTGATTTGGTGTTTAGTTGTAAATCTCTTCGAATTTAATATTTTACACTGAAGGTTCCAATAGAAGAATTGGTATAAATCTTGTTTTTTTTTGTTTGGGCAGCGTTCTTGTCTCTTTTGAAATAAACATTCATAATGTAGGGTAAATGCAAGGAATAGAGTGAAATTTTCAATTTGAATCGACTTGACTAACTGAAAGCAAATTAAAACGAATATGAAAGATAATATTGTAAATATCACAGGAATTTATTATACAGGGTGGCCCAAAGAGCTGTTAATGTTTAGTTGGCGCTATAGAACATTTGGTGGGAGGAGTAGAAAGATGGGGTCGGTCTTAAACGATAGTTCGGCTTAGAAAAATTTAGTCACAATGCAGTGCTCCATGGGAGAAAAGCGTTCGTTTTGTGTGTGCGACTATAACCGTAATAATAATTCCGCCACTATTGCGCACCATAGATTTCGACAACATGTCAATTTGTACGATGTTCAGCAATGTCCAAGCCTTACGTTGATTAAGCAATAGGTTCGAAAGCTTAAGGAAACTGGTTCAACGTTCAATAAACACGTCCCCGGCTGTCGTAGGTTAGCGAGAACCGATGAAAACTTTGAGAAAGTGAGAGCGTCCGTGCGCCAACAACCACACTTATCAAGCTGACTAAGCTGCTTTACATGTAACCAGATCATCGGTGTTTTCACACATATTTACACATGCACCCGTACAAGATTCAGATAGTGCAAGAATTGCAGCCGACGGACCCCTTTGATAGACTTTTATTCGTTAATAAAATGATGAACCGATTTCCAGCAGTCGACAACATCCTAATCTCTGATGAGGCCCATTTCCACCTTAAGGGGCATGTCAATAAAAAAGATTGTGAAGAAAACACTAAAAAGAAACATGAAAGGCCTCTGCATAGTCCGAAGGTTACAGTTTGGGCCGCAATGTCGCCATCCGCAATAATCGGTCCGTTTTTTTCGAATACCATTAAAGGCCGCGTAGTAACGGTGAAATGTCAGCGTTATGTCGACATACTTCAAACACAACAAACAAACAAAACATTTGAAGGATATTCGCAGGAGACTTGGAGACTGGAAGATCTAATGAAGAATATTCGGCAAGAAATGAAAGCCATAACTGCAGGTATTTGCAGCCGCGTTATGACAAATTTCGCCATAAATCGTTCAAATTCGAGGTCGGCTTCAGGAGTGCCAGGACAGAAATGGAGTACATTTAGACAATGTAATCATCGGAACATGAATTTCCAAGAATTTTTGTAAATTTTAAGAATAAGTTTATTAAAATTAATCAACTTGGTTTTTTTTTATAATTTAATTTCAAAAAGTAAACAAGTTTTTGGTCTACCTTATATGTAAAGACACAATTCTAATCCAACATAGATTTTTGTTTATAAGCGTTAAAATAGCAATTAATGGGGTATTCTAGTCTAGAGGCACCAATTTCGGGCGTTTTTGGAGCTCTATAAAATAAATAAAGAATATTTTTACTATCCATTATTTTATGATTCGTTTATTTATATTTTAAAATATATAAAAAATTAAGAAAAGAAAAATGAAAATTTAAAACTCAAAAAGTTATCGGCTGGTAATGTGGGGGAGGTTAAAAAAGGGATATCCTGGCGTGCATGGTTCCAACCGTTCTGGTCATCTGAAACAAAAAAATCCAACCGATTCTTAATCAGTAAAGATGTCGCTATGGCCGCTACCTTAGCGAAGTCAAAAAAATATTTTCACAAAATGGCGACCGTTTGAAAACAATTGTTGTTTTCAACAACAAATTGTAAAATTAAAATTTTTGATTTTAATCTACCAATTGACATAGAGGGATGTATAGTGAAGGTTCACACAAAATTTCACAATTTCACAAAAATTCAGTAGAACTTGAGATATCATGCACGCCAGCTTAAACAAGGTACTTTCGTGAAAAACGCGTTAAAATTTCGCGCAGTCTAATTCATATGATGGTACTTTATACTTCCTTTTTTTAATCTGCAATTCCTGCTCCATACATTGGGCCTTCCTCTACCTAGAATAAGGACGATTTTTGGGGGAACACGATCGCCGGTAGACAGATAATCTCTACCGTCTGTTGTTCGATCCGCTCCGACGTCAGACCGGTTTAGACGCCGCGTCACTAAAATAGCTATATCTCCGAAAATAATTTGAATTTCGAAAAATCCTCTTAAGGACATATTTTTAAAGGTTTAAACTTTGAAAATATGCAAACAAAAAAAAAACGATTTTTTTCAAAATTCTAGAGTAATGGAAAATCCCTTTCTCTTAATGGAAATTCTCTACAAACTGTGTAAAATCCTTTTTGTTGACCTTATGTATAACATAAAGGTAATTTACCAGTGGAAAATTAAAATTACGATTAATGCATTGTTTTTAAATACAGAATTATATTTAGTTTTTCTTTCTGGCACAGTATGGTGTAAATGTGATCATAGAAAGAAAACTTCTTTTCTAAAATACTAAAACAGCATATTTTTAATCGAATGTTTACAAGAGCATATTGATTTTGACTGGTCAGTAGAAAGCAACGTGAATATTTTCAATGGTTCAGGTGATACGAAGTATTTGTATACATGATTAATAATATGTTACGGTAGCTTTATCGGTTTTTACGACTTGTCGAAACCAAGGAATATATTGCGTTTCAATAAATCGACAACAGCAATCAATTAAATTTCTATCGCCAACACGACTAGTACCGCCTTTTCTTGGAATTAGTCGGTTAGCGAATTATATAAATACTTTGATCAATTTCTGTTTCATCTCGCGTTTTTTCTACTCTTTTTGCTTTACTTTTATTATGATATTAAATTAAACATTTAGTAGTTTAAGAGCTTAATTTTAATTGAAAGTTTTAAATAAAATAAGACGTTCAAGAATTACAATATTAAATGGTAGAGTGCTTTTTAAGGTAATTTTTGGTAACTACATCTCCATATGCGAGCCAACACACTGACGACGCCTTCGCATGGTAACAACACTTTTGACTTAGTCGACTTTGGAGTAACTAAATTCATTCCTAGAAACTGCATTGGGATGGAATAATGTTTCCATTTGTCATCAGATCATTCTCTCATCACGTCATAGTAGACACTTAAATAATAATTAAAGGTAAGCCTCCCTCACTTTTTAATAAAATAAACAACTGGAGTTTGGTCAATAGCATTTGAAAGTATTTTTTTTTTAAATTACATAGATCAACAAATTTAAACTTTTTTCAGGTAACATTGATGAAAATAGGTATATATGAAGTATTTTGTAGTCCTAAATCCGACAATGATAAGCTAATTACTGTAACACGTACAGTATTTTTTTATTACAGCGTTCGATAGACAGAAGACATATTTTTACAATCTAATATTTATTTAATATAAAAATGCAAAACGCGTTAAATCTATGCAAATAAACTACTGATGATTATGTGAATAAAAAATATATTACATGAGATGTCATACAGCGACAAACAGTTTCACTTTTTCCTCTTTTGTTCTATAGGACCAACACTTTTTAAAACTAGCAGTAGTTGCCCCACATAGATGGGTTCCAGCGTCCCTGGTATCTTGGTTCCATGGACCTGATATCCTGGTGAAATATCTCTCCTTGTTCTTCGCTTACTGCACCCAAATTTTTCGAAAAAAAAATTAAATAGGAGTGTCAAAAATGCATTTTTAAATATTTTTAAGGTATTAAAACGCATTTTTCTTCAAAACGGAAATCACCCTTAGAAGCTTCCTTATTTGAGGTGCAATAAATATGCCTTCTTTTAGTTTTGCATCATTTAATTGAGGAAATATTTCTTTTAGATACTTTTAGGTACCATTATCTTCTTTGTCCATGACATTGACATTTTCATTAGTCCAAGTTTGACATAGATTAACAGCCGGTCGCGGTGGTCTGGTGGGTTAGTCGCCAGGCATGTAGATGCCTGGTCCAAAGCTAGCTGGTTCGATTTCTGGGGTCGGATGGGTGTTTTTCTTTAATTCTTCTGTCCGTCTTACTTCCTACCCTACACACACACATATATATGCACTCACAGACACACACACGCGCACACATACACACACCTATATGTCTGTAATTGTTTCTAGGCAAGAGTGTAAAATCCGACAAATAATTACCCCTCAGTCACACCAGTTAAAGGCTGGGTAAGGCCGGATGCCTTCTGAGAAGTGTTCTACGTTGGTCATTTGCCAGTCGGTAGGCTTCCTGATAGACTTATGGGTAGGCACATAACCAAAGGTTTATAGGGTAAGGGGGGTGCTGGTCTGGGTTTGTCGGTAGTTGATGACCGTGATTCGGAATCCACGTTAAGCTGTAGGTCCAGTCGCTAAATAGCCTAGTTGCTGATGCGCCTCTAACCCTAATACCTTTACCTTTGAGTTAACAAGGAGGGCATATTTTATGTTTGAAGTACCAGGTTCAAAACAAGTTCAATAAGGCCAATCTTTCTTACTGTAATGTTCTTTTGTTACTTCTTACCTTTCTACTTCAAAATCAGTTACAAATAAATTCAATGAGCCCATGGTATAAAGGAGAAGCAGATACTTGAAACTGGGATGTGCTAGGCCATTTCTTTGGAAAGGTGTTTTAATAACTACCTAAATTAAACGCAATACGAGCATTCTTATCAGTGTTACAAAAACATGTCGATATGTATTATCATTTAAGAATCCAAACTCAAGTATTGAATGTAGTTGAGATTCTAGATACAACAATAAATGAAACAGTTTGGCTTGGCTTGGCTACATCTATCAATAGCAGCGTTGAGCAACTGATTGTCCACAAATTGACAGGGAAAAATAATTGCCAAAATATTGTTTTTTTTTAAGAAATGAAAAATGACAAAGGATCCCTCGAACAAGCGGATATTAAATATCATAACAAGATTTATCTTTATTTTTGACGCTGGTCTGTAACATCATAAGGATGTAATTTCGGTAAACTTTTGTCTAAAGCGCTAAAAAGATACTCTTTAAATTTGATGTCTGTATGGTTAGTAAGAGAAAACATAAATATTTTCCACAGTTTAGGTGATACGTTTTTATAAATACAGTTTTTGTATAAATATAGTGTTTGTATAAGTTTGCAAAGTATTTGTATAAATAAATAGGTGAATAAATAAATATGTGTATAAACAAAGAGGTGTATACATAAAGTAGCGGGCCTGATGGTGTAACGTTCTATCTGGTAATACTATTGGTTTCACTATTTTTCTAGTACTTTCTGAAAATGAGTGACAACAATTTCGAGCAACAGTGCGCTATTAAGTTTCCAGAGACTTGGGCACAGTGTGACGAAAATTTTCGCAAAACTTAGATTCACAACAGGTGGATTGAAACTGTGATTTTGTAAGGGTCCAGATTTTTAGATGGTTTAAGGTATTCTTAGAAGGCCGAGACTCGATTAAAGATGAACGTCACAGTGAAGATTTTCAACTGCAACAAATGATGAAAATAACCACAGAATCTGGGGTCTCGTGCGTCCTAATCGTCAGTTGAAAGTCATAATGATCGGGGAAGAGTAAAATTTGACGCACACAACTGTTTATCAGATTTTGATCAATGAATTGGAGATCAAGAAAATCTGTGCGAAAACAGTTACAAAAAACCTTCCACAAGATCAAAAAAGACAGCTGGAGGGAAACATATCTTGACTTTTTAGGGCGTATTCGCACTGGGTCCAACTCTGAAACAAAACATGATAGCACACCTTTGTTCGAAATTGTTGTCGCTTATTTACAACGCAGTACAAATCCCTGGTTCACGAAATGAATTGCTCCGGACCACCAAGTGTCTCTCGGGAGTTCAAATTCGCATTGAAGATGCACCAGATGTAGGCCTGCCTCGCCTCCGAAAGGGAAGCCAACATTGTTGCCAGATGGAAAGATCCGCCATCAGTATCTCTACACACTTTGTTATTGGTAGTATGTTAGTAATGTCTGAATGATTGTGGCGTGTTCATATATTTTTTTCTGTTTTTGGGTTTTTTGCCACGATCTGAAACAAAAAAATATCAAAAATATCTGTTCTTATGTAAATAAAGAATCTTGCGCGAACAACTTTCGTTGCGTCACATTAGGCGGAATATAATAATCACAATTTTTTTTCATGGCTAAATGTTCATGTAAAATCTTGTGTATGCTTATCATACTAATGCCCAGGGATGCCTCAATCTCACAGTATGTCACATGACAATCTTGCTTGATCAGTTTACACACAATATCAATGTTTTCTGGCACAACAACCGATTTTGGACAACCTTCTTTAAATTCACTTGTAAGTCAATGTGGGCCACGATGGAATTCACTAAACCAGTTATATATAGGGGTTTTAGATGGTGCTTCATTGTCCAAAGTCGAAGTGAGTTGACCGATGCTTGAGATAATCTTGTTTGCTGAGATAATCCACGTCGAAAGTCTTAGTAAATCATCACACCCAAATTTTTGACATATGACATTTTCAAATCACTAAACAACATAAATAGCGTTCGTATGACAAATCGTTCTAAATACATATACAGTAGGGTGAG
The DNA here is from genome assembly GCA_031761425.1 of Cosmopolites sordidus. Taxonomy (NCBI): domain Eukaryota; kingdom Metazoa; phylum Arthropoda; class Insecta; order Coleoptera; family Curculionidae; genus Cosmopolites; species Cosmopolites sordidus. Next base: position 509,582 of record JARFXV010000856.1, on the reverse strand, counting down.
CCAAAAAAACTAACCTATCGAATTTATGGTCTTAAAAGAACCGATTTACTGAGGATTTTTTTAACTTTCATAGCGCGAAATATATAAATTTTTGAGTCTAAAAAATTAATTCTCGGGTAATTTTTTAGAAAAAGGAAAAGGAAAGGATTTACGGCTAGAGGCGCATCAGTATCTAAGGCTATTTAGCGACTGAACCTACAGCTTAACGTGGGTTCCGAACCACGGTCATCAGCTACCGACAAACCCAGGCCAGCCCTTGGTTATGTGCCTACCCATAGGTCTATCAGGAAGCCTACCGACTGGCGAGTGACCAACGTAGAACACTTCTCAGAAGGCATCCGGCCTTACCCAGCCTTTAACTGGCGTGACTGAGAGGACCTTTCGTTGTCGGATTTTACACTCTTGCCTAGAAACAATCACAGACATTTAGGTGTGGATATGTGTAGGCGAGTGCGTATATATGGGAGTGTATATAAGTGTGTGTGTAGGGTAGGAAGTAAGACGGACAGAATAATTAAAGGAAAATACCCATCCGAGCGCTGAAATCGAACCAGTTACCTTTGGATTGCCAGGCAGGCGACTAACCCTCCAGACCACCGCGGCCGGATCATTTTTTAGAGAATTTAATGCTCTACAAGAGGAAGGTCCTAGGAAAAATTTTTATCTCAAACGGTTCAAAAGTTATAGCATTTTTAATAAAGACAATTTTTTTTGCGTGTTATTTAAATGGAAAGTTTCAAATGGCCACCGACACCTTCTAAAATTGAACTAAACATTTTTTCCAATGGGAGAATTTTTCTCAATAAATAGGTCCTTTTAAGATCACAAATTTGATAGGTTAGTTTTTTGGCTCACCCTAGTATACAGTCAACAATGTCAAACTTTACGGTGTATATATGAGATGGCGTCTAGCAAGACCATTGTTACCAATTCCGGATACATAAATAGTAACCCTCGTACTGGATACTGAATTAGGTACATAAACACTTTGTTGATTTTCTGTGTAATGCCTAATTTATTTCTTAGCATATTGTCTTGTATGGTACACATTTTGAGTAGTACATTTAATTAATTTCTTCTAGTGTCATTTTAAAATATTCTGTTAATATGAGTTTTGTAAACTTTTTATTTATATAAGAAAACATATTGCTCCATTGTCACTACTTAGTAACATGAACATTTTCGTGATTTCAGGTGATTGGGAGTGTTTGTTTACAAATGTTTATATATTATGATATTTGTATTAGTTTTAACTGCTTGTCGAAAGAAATAAAAATATTAGTTTTAAATAAATGAGCAATAACCATTAAAATTTCTATCGTTAACACGATCAGTTCCGCCTTTTCATGGAATTATTCGGCATTGAATTACATAAATAGTTTGTTCAGTTTTAGCTGTCTTATTCTCTTGCCTTTACAACCTCGGTTATTAAAGAACAATGACACATTTAAAAGATCCCGACATAAAGCGATTAACTTGTAAAGCATGACTACCTACAGATATTTAATCTACAGGTAGTTCAAGCATTTTTATCGATAATAATTGAATAACTAGTTAAATTATAAAATCTTAATGTTCAGGTTAATGTTTAATTCATATAATCCAATTATACGTGGTGTCCCGAATTGTATGGACCAAACTTTACCAGTGTGTTCTAAGACTAAAAATATTGGTGCTTTGTCATATAAATCTTAGTCGAACAATGCGTCCTAAGGGAGCTATAACCCTCCCAATTAGGGCATCTAGAAGACGGTTTTAGACGGTCTAGAAGACGAAAAAATCGAGCAGGGTCAGGTACGGTGAACGAGTTGGCCATGGTCCTGATCCTAACCAATCGATCCATCGTTCGGGAAAATTATTATTGAGCCACATACGGTTTTTAGCATCATAATGTGCTGGAACACCATTCATTTGAAACCAGAAATAATTATTTAAATTAAACGCAACAACAAATCTTCGAGACACTCGAAAACATTCTCATTTAATCGTAGTGGAAAATTTTGAGGCCCACAAAGAGTTCCGTTAATGACACCGCACCACACATCAATAATGAACTGTTCTTGAAAAGCCATAGGGCGGCTGGTGTGAAGATTCTCATGGGCCTAGGTTTTTAAATTTTGAGAGTTGACGAAGCTACATTTGCCCGCAGTAGGTCGGTACTACTGTGGGTAAATGTAGCTTCGTCAGTCCAAATGATTTTATTTTTAATACTAGCATTTACCACCACAGCATTTAAAAACCAGTTACAAATTTTCATTCGCCTGGTTGAAGATTTTGGATTGACTGCATACGGAAAGGTTTTCTGTGGTCCTTTTTTACTTTAAAACTCGGAAAATCTTAATTTTATAAACTTGAACAGCGCAGCTCTTGAGTAGCTCCTCTGATGCTTAATTTTTCATTGTTGTTGAATTCAGCCAAAATTTGGTATCTAAATCTATCATTTCGCCTTACTTCATTTCGCTGACCCCTTTCACGTACAAAGTTTCTAAAATTCTGGTGAGTTCGAATAAAAACTGGTTTGAAGGTAATCTTCTGTTAGGAAATCTTTGGTGATATTTGCGTACTGCGGATTTTGCATTTCCATTACATTATCCGTATATAAAATGAATGACGGCGTATTCCACATTATTAAACATAAACATGATAGTATAATATCTTACTAATATCGATTTTTTTTTAAATTTTTACACTGCAAATTAAGAACTAAAGCATATAAAAGCTTTATTGTTGGAAATATTTTAATCATCGTACTTATAACACTCACTAAAATTCAGGATTTATTGTAAACGGTTCCAAAAATATTTGGGAAAATCCATGGTTTGGAAAGAGGAGATAATTGTTGAGACTGAAATCAGCAAATGGTGGATTTGTTGATGTAGTTCGAAGAGTAGGTAAGTGTAGCAGCAACACGAGAGTTTTTTTAGGCGCCGAAGCAGCACTTTCTTTTTGGTCAAATGTGAATGTTTAACTTAAATACCACCCTGATATTGATCTAATAGTGGGTACCAGACTCCCCGGTAACAGTTTTGCCCTTTTTGCAAAGTACTTTATGGTCACTTTATTACGAGACTTAGAAAACATATGTCCAGACTTTTTCTGCCTACCTCCTTGTTCTCATCCACCGTTGATATTGTTACATCATCTCTGGCGTACAATGGTGAATACCTACTTCATTTGGTATTATAAAACGCTGAATAAACTTATTAGAATCGGGTTTAAATAAGCTTAAACACTCGAAGTGTGTTCATTCGAACGTGTTTGAGTTCTATTATTCTACCATATACCATTGTAGATTTTGTCGATTGTAGCGGTTTTTTGGCTTCCTATATTCAATATCTTTAAATTATCTTTAAAGGATGATTAATTATTCGTTCATGTTTAAATTCAGCAGGTCCCTTTTGATCATCGAAAACTAAAGAAAGAAAACGGAAAAGTATTGGCTTTGCCGCAAAATTCGTGGGGATTATCCATTAGTTGCTCTATTAACGCTTGTAAGCAAAATTCTGTGTTTGATTAGTAATATTTATTTGCGTGTTATTAATTCTTGTGGTATTTACAATGTTTACGTTCAGATTCTCTTTGATTTTAGTTCAGTTAATCAAACTGATTCAAATTGTAAATATTTTGTCATATTATGTTTTTACCAAAAAAAAGATTTATGCCGTTGATGGAGAGGGTTCCGTTGGAGAAACCACGGTGTAAAAGAGGTTTTATTTGTTCGGGGTATTTTGACCTGGAAGACCGGCATCGCTTTGGCCATTCTTCAAGCACTGATGCCGCGGAAATAAACGCCTTAATAGCCGAAGATCGACGCACCACGGTCCATTAGAAAATAGATAAGTTAAATATTGGTAAATCGATCGTTTTCAACCACCAGAAAAGGAAATGGATCCGATAAGATAGCTCATTAACTTAATGGGCGAAACCTGCTGTACCAGATTTGTTCGTGCGATTTGAAAAAAAATCTGAGGATCTATTTCTCAAGCCGATGGTAACTTGAAAAGTTAAGCCGATTGTGATGAAAAATGGATTGTGTACAAAAATGTGGAACGAAATTATTAGAATGAGCGGAAATTATGATTTTTTCGTTCAGGATCAGCGGTTTTAAATATGGCGAAAGGCAGACTTCATTTGAAGAAAATTATACTTGGCCTTTGGTGGGAATGGAAGAAACTCATACACTTTGAACTTCTTCCACGCAATCCAACCAATAATATCGACCTGTACTGTTTACAATTAGATAGACTGAAAGTAACAATTGAAGAAAAAAGGCTTGAATTAGAAAGGCGTCGTGTTTCATCAAGACAATACACGACCTCCCGTTTTAATCGGAACGCGGTGAAAATTGTTGAGCTTCAATTGGGATATTTTGCTTCCTCCAACATTGTTTAGATGGGAAAACTTTTTAAATAAAATAGGAGGTAAAAAACAAATTGTTGCCAATAAAGATGTTGATAGTTGGCAAAAAGGTATTATGGACTTACCATTATATTGGCCAATAGTTAAAAATAATAATGGTAATTATATAATAGGCTAAATAAAAATTTACATAAACAATTTGCGGTTTATATATTTGGTTTTTATAAACTCAATTTCGAAATTTTTAGCCTTACTATATAAGTTTATTGCAATGAAATAGTTGTTTTGCAAGATTGCATGCTGCATTCTTTTATTAATCTCATATTTTCTGAATATTAAATTGAGAGTAATAATCAACGATCAATTTAAATTTCTATTGCAATGTTACCTCCAGATGAGTAATAAATAATTCAATAATTTGAATACCGAACATTTGCACAGTACGAAATAGCATATACAATTTATTACATTTCTTAATAGCGTATACAATTCAAAATCGATTTTTTTTTCTATCTGCCATTATATCTTCAAAAAGTAATTGTTTGATATGGTCTGTGGTTTGGAAGAGTCATTGCTCTACACTTTTTCAGAGACGAGGATGAAACTTCTGTTACCGCCAAAAAAATTAACAGAAAGGTAACTATTCTATAATAATTTTAGAGAATAAATGGCAGCTGTTCATTGTTCGAAATATATAAAAAACATTTTGTTTAACTAAAGAAAAAAAATGTTGAAAGATCCTATACAATAAAATTCTAATGTCGGCTTTATCGAATTAAAGATATGTTGATAATACAAGGTGAGTAAATAAAGTAATGACACTAGAGGTGTAGAGTTTCATCTGGTCACACTGTTGGGTAGGGGAGGCAACCCAACACCTGATGCGTCTTCAATGCGAGTTTGAACTTCCTAGAGTCACTTTTTTGCGAAACGGATTTTTCTAGTTGCGTATAGCCTTTACAACCTTCTCGAATGTGGTATTCTTATAGGTCAATTTCCATTGCTGAAAAAATAAAAATTCACAAGCAGCTGAAGAAGCTGAAGTTTGGTGAATAACGAGGCTGCGGAGCCATGGTCATGTTTTTACAGCAAGACGCATTGTCGTGATGCATCACCCAGGTGTACTTGATGTTCGGTCTCACATGAATGATCCTTTTTCGAAATCTTTCAAGAACTCCTCGGTAAAAATAATAATTTACTGTTTCGCCTTGATGCACAAATTCATTTGATGACTTTTGATGGCTAGCGGCATCAAAAAGTTAATTAGTATGTTTTTGATTTTTGATTTGCTCATTCTGACATTTTTTACGCCGAGGCAAGTTTAAAGTGTGCCATTACTAGATCTGGCGCTTCGTTTCCGGGTCATATTCGGTTGAGCTTCGGCAAAGAAATGTTGACAAAATACTGTTTCCATAGGTCAGTTAAAGTTTCGCAACAGTTCCCATCGCACTATTTCCAAGCTGAAACAAAACTTGATAGTGCATAGCTGTTAGAAATTTGTTATCATTTTCAGAGCGTACTAGAAAAATCTATGTCACGAAAAAAATACCACGGACCACCAAGTGACTCTAAAGAATTCAAACTTGCACTGAAGATGCACCGGATGGTGGCCTGCCTATCCTCCAAAGAGAAAATCAACAGTGTTGCCGGATCGAACGCTACGCCACCAGTCTTATTACTTTATTTACACATCTCGTATAATGCCGTGAAAATTGTTTATTGTTTGATACGGCATAAAAACGAAGTTTTTTATTATGCTTTTGATAATCAATTCACATGTTTGACTATGTCACTATTGGTATAATATATTATTGATAAGTGTACTTCATTGAATCGTTTAACGCTTCATGATTATTTTACCGTAGAAACTTGACAGCATTAATAAATTTCATAGAAATATAACGTGGAATTTCAAGACATCATAAGTTGCCCGCCTAGGCTGGTGCACATGACTGTGCGTGAAACACACATGAAATTCACAAATGCGTGAAACTGAGGCTTTTGAGACTAAGACCGGAGTCAAGCAGAACTGCGTGATCGCGCCGATGCATTTCTTTGTATTTGTCGTCGATGTCAAAAGCAGATTGCCGCATTCAATTGAGAATTGATTGTGGACTATTTAACCTGGCACGACTTAAAGCCAAATTAAAAATACAGAAGATTAACATCGTAGAATTGTAGTATGTTGATGACTGTGGGTTTGTATCCCATAGTGCGATGGCGTTGCAAACGGTGCTGGACTTATTTGGTGAGGCATAAGGTGCGTTTGGACTTAAAATTAATGAACACAAAACGATATATTGCAATAAACTGCTATATATAATGATAAAGAGATAGCTGATATTGTTGTGAATTGTCAACCACTAGAAGAAATAGCATGCTTCACATATTTGGGAATTATAATTTCCTGCTCTACCAACATGCAAGAAAAGGTTATATTTATATAAATATATATATATATATATATATATATATATATATATATATATATATATATATATATATATATATATATATATATATATATATATATATTATTTAAGTTTCAAGTGAATCTGTCAATTCATTCGTTCAAAAACAGCAGCTTAAAGTAAACGTATTAGTGTTATTTTTTAAAATGAAAAATATTGAATATCATGCAGTAATTAAATTCTTCGAAAAAAAAAAGGTTTAAAGGGAATGGAAATTCATAATGAAAACGTAAATGTATTAGGAGAGTCTTCCTTCAAAAACAATGGTTTGTAAGTGGGAAGTTTAGTTTCAACGTGGTCGTACAAGCCTGGATGATAATTCTCTTTCTGGCTGTCCAATAAGTGCATCTACTAAATATATAACTAATTCTATAGATGGTATGGTTATGGATGACAGACCATTAACTTTGAGTGAAACTGATAAAACCTTGGACATCTCAACTGAACGGATGTTTCATATTTTGAAAAAGGAATTGGGCTTGATAAAGCTATGTGCAAGATGGGTGCCACATTTGTTAAATTTTGATCAAAAACTACTTCGAGTAAAACTTTCCAACCAATAATTTGGATCTTTTTCGAAAAAATATAATAGGTTTTAAAAGTCGCTTTGTAACTATGGATGAGACTTGAGTTTACTGCTATACTCTTGAACTGCGACAACAAACTGCAGAGTCCTGTTGTTCAGCTCTGAGGCAGCCAAAGTGGTCAAAATAGACTGAAAGAGTTATGGCATCAATTTTTTGGGATGCAAAAGGCATTTTGTTAATTGATTACTTTCAAACCGGTAAAACATTAACAGGACAGTATTACTTAAAGCTTTTGGATCAATTGGATACAAAAATTTGCGAAAAAAGATCTGGTTTAGCGAAGAAAAAAATAATTTTTTATCAAGACTGGCTAACAGAGGTGTTCTTGCAATGGCTCAATTGAAGGAGTTACACTACGAATTGTTGGAGCATCACCAGAGCATTCACCAGATTTGGCCCCCTTTGACTTTCATCTGTTCCAAACCTCAAAAAATTCCTATGTGGCATGCGTTTTTCATTAAATGAAGAAGTTATAGTGGCCGTAGATGAGTATTTTAAAGAACTTGGAGAATGAATTGGAGAACCGCTGGTAAAAATGTATTGAGCTTTTGAACATAAGGGAGAATATACGGAAGAAGTAAGTAATTATTTCTTCAACCATAAATTTGTTTTATCATCTGTGTTTGTTCCGTGAACTTTTCAGTTAGTCTAGTCTAGTATATATATATATATATATATATATATATATATATATATATATATATATATATATATATATATATATATATATATATATATATATATATATGTATATGTCGGTGTCGATCCGTTGATTCTGCGAAATCACGACGTTTCGCCAAAATCGAATTTGGCATTTTCAAGTGTTGTCCGCGCCGACTGAAGAGTCCAACGAAACAAAAAAGAGTCCGAAACGTCGTGACGCTTCACAGAATCAACGGATTGATACCCGGAATGATTTAGAAACATTATCTACCATCCGTGAAAATATTAGATGTAACATATATATATATATATATATATATATATATATATATATATATATATATATATATATATATATATATATATATATATTAAAGTCCAATTTTCCAATTTTTTAATATATATAATTAAAGCCCAAGACATCCAATTTTGGATGTCTGATGAGAAGGGTATTTGGTAACTAAGATTTAAGGAAACAAACTAAAATCAGTGTTTAGAGTGCCATCATAATGCACACTCTATTGTAAGAAGCCGAATGCATCGGTCCTGCATCGTAAGCAAATAAAACAACTTAAGAGATTTCATAAAATTTGCCTCCGAAAAAGCTTAAGATTAATGTGGCAAGTCTATCAGACCAATATGGAGGTACTAGAAATAGCCAACAGTTTGAGCATAGAACCTGACATCATACAAGCTCAACTGAGATGGCTAGGTCATTGTAAAATAATGTCAATCACTCAGCAGAATTAACCAGCAAGAAACAAAATCTGGGAGGTCCAATAAATAGACGAAGACGCCATAAAAATCGGCTCTAAATAACTCCATGTCAAACGTGTCGGAAAGGAAAAGGACGTCAATCAACGACGTACCCAAATGGCGTAAAAAGATATACAAAGCAGTGCAGTTTTATGAGAAAAATAATCGCCAAAAAGCCTTAGCCAAATGGCAAGCGTAAAAAGCCAAACAGGATTAAAGCAAGAAACTCTTGTTTATTTAAAAAAAATGGAAAAAGTGAATTTCGAGTGGTGATTAAACACTTATATTTAAAAGGCTTAACACCGAAAGAGATCAAAGCTGTGTTGGATGAAGTTCATGGCATATCTGCTCCTGTGTTTGTAACTGTTTATAATTGGGTAAATAAGTTTAAACGTGGCCGTACATCCACAAAAGATGAACACCCTTTGGGACGTCCTGTCGGAGTGACTACTCTCGAAATAATTGACAAAATCCACGACATGGTTTTAACTGACCGACGCGTGCGCGAAATAGTTGAGGCAACAGACTTATTGAAAGGTATAGTGCACGGGAGTAGCCAGGATTTAGTTTAGGGGGGGTTTCCAAACGATACAAAATAGTTCGACTACTCGACAAGAGATGGCGTTACTGTGCGCAACGTCCACTAGTTCGGATATATATTCACTCCTCGAATTTTTTCGGTATAATATTAGGTAATATTTGGCTTATTTCGGGGGGGTTTGACCCCCCCCCCCCCGGCTCCCCGTGTTATAGTGTTTTTAATTTTGCACGAAAAATTGGTTGTGAAAAAAATTTCGGCAAGATGGTGCCGCGTTTGCTCTCGGTGAGGAATAAACACAATCGTGTTGTCGACTTGAGGCTGTTTAGGTGATTTTTCGTCGCAATCTCGATGAGCTTCCGCATGGATTCATAACTGCAGACGAAACATGGACACATTACTATACTCCAGAGACAAAGGAACAATCAAAACAGTGGGTTTTTGAAGGCGAACCGGCTTCGTAGAAGGCGAAGACCGTGAAATGGGCCGGCAAGGTTATGGCAACAGTTTTTTGGGATGCACGCGGAATCATCTATACCGATTACTTGGAAAAAGGAAAAACAATAACTGGAGAGTATTATGCGTTGTTATTGTACCGCTTGAGCGAAGAAATCAAGAAAAATCGTCCTCATTTTAAAAAGAAAAAGATCCTCTTCCATCAAGACAATGCACGGATGCATATCTGTACAGTTTCAATGGCCATAATCATGTAATTAAAGTTCGAATTATTACAACACATTTTCAGCTTAAAAAATGGCCCAGCGTACAATGGTTCACATCGAACGAGGTCATCGCCCAAACAGATGCAGACAACAAATCTTACTTTTTAGCCGGCTTAAAAAGTTGGAAGGCTTGAAAAAGTGTATAGAGCTAAAAGGAGATTTTGTTAAGAAATAAAAAACATCTACTAAAAATAATTTGTTATTCTATCTTTTTCTTGAACGACTCTCGTATGTTCATTTGTAAAATTATAGTAACATCAAATGTGAGATTAAGTTTTTTAGTAACTATTGATTTTGTGCAGATTTTTATCTGATACAGTATTATATGAAATTGGGTTTTTGAATAAAAAATAATTATCGATTTTTTTAGTTTATTTTAATACTTTATCATAAATAATATTAATAATCAATGCGAAAAACTTTTTAAAAACTTGTTACAATCAATTATAAATCAATTAAAATGTACAAAATTTTAAATAAAATCACGTGACTACGAACGCGCCGCGATTGGCTGCTATGTTTGTAACGTCAGAATACCAGTGTTTTCACATCAGTACTGTCAACGGCTTCTATTCGTATATATACTATCAAAATTGTTGGTTAAGTATAAAATAAAATATTGATTATAAATTTAGTTCAGTAATGTGTGACAAAGGGTTTATAAAGGTTAATTCTGATAATATACCTGATGTGGATATTTTTATGGTCAAAGATTTTCGAAAAAAATGACATTCGGTTCAATTCAGCTGAAGTTCGAGGTGTTAAGGCATCGATGTAAGTTTTTAAAAAATAATAATAATGTAAATGTAAATAAGAAACAAAATATTTCTATTAAATATAATTAAACTATCTGTAGGGCGTCACGGGAAAGTTATGGTGACAAGGCTATAGGTTTTGTTCAACTTAAACGCAAAAATGGTATTTGCAGAGTAAAAGGACGTGTATGTTGAGAACATAAAGGTCGGAGTAAAGCTTATACAGTTACTTTGATTATTAATGAGAAATTAAGAAAAGTCCGAGAAACTCAAAATTTCACGATTGTGCAGCTTCAGCAGGCAATCAATACTCAAACAAAAAAAAATAATATAATATTATAAACAGTAATATTTTGTATATATTTGATGACAGGTGGTTGTAAACATGTATTAGCACTATTTATGTGGACACATCGGAGAAGTGAAGATCCAACACTCACTGAAGAAAAATGTTAAATATTGAGTAACCAAAAGACTAAACAAAACCAAAAAAAGTACATTAATAATCAATTCAGAATAAAACAATCACTACCCAAAATTATATACTTGTTTGGTTGTATTCATTGAACTTTACAATACTTTTAAAACCACACAGATTCTTCAAACCATCACACTAAACTCTATTAACAATATTTTTAAAAAACCCACCCATACTAAATTATTGCTTTAATTAAGGTTTTCACTATTTTTAAAACGATGGCGATTTTTCACCTTACATGTTTTACAAACCACCCCATTAGACTCTTGATTTAATAATTTTTGCAAATATAAATAAATTTGGCTGCTAACTGTAATGCATGAACAGCCAGAGATTTCCCAAATAAGACAAGGCACCTAGACCATTTTTTTAGTGAAAAACTTATGTCAAAGTGTGAGACTCTCCTGTTAAAGTCTACCCATTGGAAAACCTACTGTCAGCTTACTATCAGTCGTCAATGCCTATAATAAATTTCTAACCATGGTTGTTTAAACATACCCTATCAAATGTATATATTCAATAAATAAATGAAATGTACCATAATCCTGAAAAACAATAAATATTTTAACTGTTTTGTTTTTATTTAGCACATAAATATACTTTTTGTTTGGACAGTAGGTTTGCTTTTCTAATTTTCTTTTTTTTGCATACTCCTTCAGATGTTTATTTTGATTCCATGGAAAACTGCTTTGCTAGTCCTTAATTTAACTAGTTGGTGTTGATCCAACTAATCATACAAATTACTGTACTCTTCGACCATCTACAAATTAGATTATTCTGTAAAACTTTCAAAAGTATAAGACTTTTCATATACGATTACCTTCCAAATCGGTAGTCGAATTTTGTTCTTGTCTGTTCTTGTCTAATTCTTGAATATTATTATTTCTATCCTACAAAATTGACAATCTTGTAGGGCCTTTTTATTGTTACTACCCTTAGTTGTGTTGCTACATCTAAATTCTTTGCGGACACACAGGAATATTCCTTCTAATAAATTTGGCACGTTAATTTGCTATCCCTACATGCATTAAATATTATAAATAAAAGTTATAAAAATGATTGCAAAAAACAAAAGGAACCCTAATCTGATTTCATTCTGAACTTACCTTTGAGCCTCCATATCTTATGTAAAGATATATGAGAATAACGTCGAAAACAGCACCGAAAGCCGAAATACCAATTAAAAGCAAGTATGTTTTTAAATCGATCGCAAACCAACAAAAGCAGTCAAGGATATAGGTTAAACCTATAGAGCGATGACTAATAAGATTGATAAATTGTTTTATTTACCCGAAACTCCGATTGTTTCGGAACGTCTGTTCAGAAAGAGGGCGAATTACCGCGAGCCGAACCGATTGGCTTTCGATACATTGTGTAAGGTCACAAATTACACTGATTGTTTTCGGGAATTGTCGGCGTGTCATCGGTACTCGGTTTAAAAATGTATTTTCAATTTGATATAATTTTTTAATTGTAAGGAAAAAAATAAAAATAAAAATAGTTTTGTTATAAAACTTATATATGATCTTTCCATTTATGACAAAAAAAAATGTTTGTTCAAAAGCCCAATTGTAATCATTAACAGAACGAACCGAAATATATTATAATTCATGCGACAGATAATCAGACCAATCTTAAAATAAAGGACCAATAAATAATGTTTACAGTCTTGTCCATGTTTGGTTATGTGGTGGCGGTGATAATGCAGCAGGAACCTATTATAGTTTCTCTACATGGTTCAAAGCAATATTAAAATAATCGCATAATTTTATAAGACTAATTGAACACGCAACAGCACTGTACAAAATTTATTGCTTTTTGCAGCCATTTGCATTAAATACTGAGACAAACCACATCGATAAAAATCAAATTCATTAGGACGAAATATTACACTGGTGCGTTAATAATTTTAATTAGACCAAGCAGATTAATGAAATGCATATTATTAAAATAATTTAATCAAAATACTAATAACGATGTTGAAATCGAGTTTGTATTTATGGTTAATTTTAAGATTGTTTTATTTCTTGATTGACTTGCGTCCCGGAGTTTATCTTGAGTGCAGTAATTATTCTTAGTTGCGGTTTTCCTGTTTCTTAAGATTTGTTTATCTTGACATATCATCTTTATTATCTTGATCGAATGCAGAATATATTTTTTATTGGTTATATGTTGTTCCAATAGTTTGAAAGGAATTTCACTTCTGTATATTCAAAACAAAAATGCTAGTCTTTATATTTATAGAAGTGATTGGAGCACAGCTGTGAAGCAACTAATAAAGGGTTATCCATTTTGTACTTCGGAAAGTAAAATTAATTAAGCCCACTAATAATTGAGATTGCTATAATTTTTGTTTTATTTTATTGGTTGGACTTTGCCTTTAAGTATGGAATACATCATTTAAATGTCGACAATGTGACCGCTTACACGACTCAATTCTTTTGAGGTAATTTTCGATGACTTTTCTGCACATCTCGGCTGATATTTCGGCTATGACTTGACGAATGATGGTTTTCAACTGCTCAAGACTTTGAGGACTATCTACGTAAAAACGATCTTTCGCGTAGTCCCACAAAAAAAGTCCAGCGGCGTCAAATCGCCTGATCTCCGCAGCCAATTGACATCACCAAATTTCGAAATTACGCGGCCTGGAAACTTCTCGCGCAATAAAACTAAAATTGGTCGTGGTGTTGTGTGGCTTGTGGCGTTGGCTTGTTGGAGCCACATATAGCTTAGATCGAAATCTCCAATTTCTGGCCAAAAATAATCGGTTATCATATAGCTATAGCGCTCAGTATTGACGCTAACAGTCAATCCTTCTTCGTTTTCGAAGAAGTACGGGCCAGACATCACTAGACCATAACGCATCACACACTCACCTTTTGCGGATGCAATGGGCTCTCCACAATCATATGTGGGTTTTTATAGCCCTACGTACTGCAATTTTGCTTATTTATGCATCCGCCGAGCGAGAAATGAAGCTCATCACTAAAGAAGATTTTGTTTGAAAAATCAGGTGACTGTTCAAGCTCCCAATTGGTGTATGCTTGGCGGGCTTCAATTCTTGCGTGAATTGAACTTTGTAAAGATAAAGATACAAGTTCAAAACAAAATACGCTATAATGTGCCGTAAGACACACCTACAGACCATGAACGACGAGGTATCGATAAATTTGGGTCTTCAGCCACACTTTCACTAACAGCACCGATATTCTCCATGGAGCGAGCGTTACGATGATGAACATATCTTACCACATTTGTAACACACCCAGTATTTTCAAATTTCTTGATTGTGTTGGAATTTGTGCGCTCAGAAGGACGATTATGAAGACCACATTCTGTTTACAATGCGCGAAACGTGGCTACGGTAGAATCACAAATCACTTTTGTAAAAACTTTTTACAATTCTAACGCGTTATTCGGTGGTTAAACGATGCATATTGTAAAATGAAAAACCTTAAACGAAATAAATCACAATTTGGATGACATTTAAGTTTGACAGTTGTCAAAATACAGGGCTGTATTTTCCGAACCACGCATTGAGTGCTTTACCAATTAAAACCGTTATAAAAATATAGTGTTAAGAAGTATCTTCAAATTAAATTAGTTAAAAAAAATAATATTTAGGTTATTAAAAAATTTATGGGATCAAATTTCCTCTTCAGTACACAATCGTATGAATGATTTGGTGGATGAAAAGATGATCAAAAATTAATGAAAATCAATTGAGCACGAATAGTCTTTTTTCCCACTTTTTTTTCCGTGATATTGATGAGAGTTTTTGAGAGTTTTTGGAATATTGGACGTGTGGACCCCTCGACAGACTCCAGGAGTGATGACCTGGTGTACAATTGCGAATTTTTTCTTGAAGTTTACGCCGAATTTTGAAAAGTAATTTGTACATGTTTCCCTATAAGATTGAAACTGCTCAAAACTTCTTCCCTGCATACGAGTGATAAGCGATTAGCATGCTATAATGCCAGGTTAAATCACTTCCATCAAATTGCAAATTTTCATAAAAAATCAATAATTAGTGAAGAAGTTCATTTCTAAGTGATTATGTGAATAAACAGAATATCCATTTCTGGGTAAGAGAGAATCCCCACCACATTCATAAAGCGCCATTACATTCAGTTAAAGCTACAGTATGATGATGTATTCATGCTGAAAACATCATTGGACCATATTTTTTGAGGACTGCAGAATATTTTTTTTATGCGGAAATGTAATCAACGGTGGACGTTATAGACACATGGCTGAAAACCTTTAGATACTTCAGTTGGAATATAGATTCATAATTCAAAATGTTTGCTTTAATCTAGCAAGGACTGGAGAATTTATAATGCCTGCAAGATGGCACAACAGCACACATCTCATGTTAAATAATCAACATTTTGAAGTAGTCATTTCAGTTCTTGAAATGAATTATGATGGTCATCTAGATTTTCCGATTTGATGGCTTTGGATTATTTTATGGGGATTTTTAAGGAAAATGTTTACATATGTAAACCCAAAAGTTATGTAAAATGTGTTAAAAAGGGAACAAAGTTGCATTGCTGCTAATGCCTCATATTTGATTGAAATAATTTTCAAAAATTAATTAACACAAAATTTATAGACGAAATAAACATATAGAAAAAAGATTCTGTCCTACTTCTTTTAAAAGTTATAAATAATTGAAATGGTAGCATGACACGGTAGCCAAGGGATGTACTGGACTGGAATACATGCATTTTTGAACTAAGTGTACTATGTTTGAAATAAGTCACAACAGTACCTAGAATAAGACATATCTCATATACTCTACTCAACACTCTAACTCTAACTCTCTATTCAACAGCAATAGTCCTGCATTAAAACTGATAAGCCAGCTAGTTTTATTTCACTGAATTATTTTGGTTCATACAGCTTGTAAGTTGTTGATATATGAACATGAATTTAATTTTACAGTTTGGACTTGTATTGGTCTTTCTGTCCATGAATTGGATACTGCTATTCTATGAGTCAAAACATTTTAGAGATATTTTCTTATTGTCTGGTATCACTTAATACATATACTTGAATTAAACTGGAAATACTTTATGGTACATGTTGAATATAAAAACTGTTATATTTTGTATTTGTTTATCTTTATATTTATTTACGTTATTTTACTTGATTGCTAAAAATGTAGCAAAGTAAATGATTAAACCAAATGATTTTACAAATAAAACAGAAGCATAATTCTGTTCTAATACTTGATCGTACTGATTATAAATATATGGTACAATAATTAACTGTATTATTAAATACAGGTAGCACGACTAGACGTAACGGGTCTTCCAAATTGAACGTTTTTTTAAATTCATGAATAACACACAGATGGCGTTGTGAATTTGCCTAGGTTCAGTCTCATTTCAGAAGTGAAATGAGACTTTAGAGAGAAGAGAATTTATGACATTTATAAAAATGAAGTCGTTCACAATACAATACAACAACGCGTTAAAATTGTTGAATTATTTTATGGAAATAGCCGTTAAATGGGTGAAAAATGATTTTAGAAAATGATGTGATATTTTCGGTTTGCACAGTAGCCCATCTGAAAGCACTATCATTCGAATTGTTCAAAAATTTCTAGAAATTGGTTCGGTGGAAGATAAAAGAAAAACAATATATAGTCGTAGTGGTCGTTCACAAGAGCATATTGATTTGGTACGTGAAAGTGTTGCTGAAGACCCAGAAATTTCCATTAGTTGACGTTAACAATAATTTGGACTCAGTGAATCTACAATATTGTGTATCTTAAGAAAGGATTTGACTCTAAAGGCATATAAGGATCAAATAACATAGGAACTAAAGCCACTGAATCATTCAATACGTGCATTCTTCAATTGGAACAAAGAACATTCAGATGAAGTACATTTGAAATTGGTGGCTATAATAATAAACAAAATTACCACATTTGGGATGAGAAAAATCCATTATTGATTCATGAGAAACTTTTACATCCTAAACGAGTCACTGTTTGATGTGCATTATGGTCAGGAGGTGCAATTGGGCCGAATATTTTTCAGAATGCTGCTAGTGAAGTAACTGTGAACGGTGTTCTATATCGTGAGACAATAACTGGATTTTTGTGGATATAATTGAATAATATCGATCTGGAGGATATGTGGTTTTAACAGGATGGCTCTATACCTTACTAGGTGATTTGACACCGTTGGACTATTTCCTTTGGGGTTAAGTGAAAAGCCAGGTCTATAAGAACAATTCACAATCGATTCCTGAAATAAAAGACGAAATTATTCTAGTCATTGGTGACACAGAGCCACGGTTATGCAAAAATGTCATCCAAAATTTTGACAAACGAGTGGACGTCCGTAGAGATGCAATATGTGTTTATTTGGCAGATATTGATTTTTCGTGTTTAAATGTCATACACTATGCTTCAATTATATATTTAATATTGAATATATTGAATATAATTATATATTTAGTAATACCGTTAATTATTGTAAAATAATGTTATCGTCTTGTGAGGAATTTTTGACATGCTACTAAGTTAAGTAAGTAATATGCTTGTGTCCCATTGAAAGCGTCAGATTGCTAAAAGACTTCGCGTACCACGTTGTTGCTGGAACGAGCTTGGTATGAACGAAGCGGGTTTATGGTTTTGTGGAATACCGAGACAATTGGACATTGCTACTTTTACCATTATGAGAACATGGATAAGATGATTTGAGGTTTGGAGTTTTATATGAATACGAGGTTCTGGTTCTCCTAGAAATATCCGAGGGCGTAACAAATGGCATTTTATAATTCTTGCTGTATGAAATCGGTATAAAAATATCCCGCCGGTGTGTGCTAGTTTCGTTGCAGCTATAAGCAAGATTGTTTTGAGAGTAACAGTTAATTTACTGTCCAGTACGTTGAGCTTTGCAAAACTATAAAAAAACGTATTCGAGAAGAAACGCGACAATTCAACATGCAGTTAGTGCAAGAATCTCTAGAAGAAAATAGAGGAATTAACAAAGTTAAACACAAGCTGAGAAAGAATAGGACGATTTTTTTTCCTTAATGCATGAGGATGGAACAGTGTGCAGGCAGCGATGGGAAATGTTAGAGGTTATCCAAATTTTATTCAAAATTTCAGAACCAGTCAAAAACAGCAATACCCACTGAAGAACAAATGCCGGATATCCTAGTGGAGGAAGTGATAAAAGCTGCAGACTCGATGAAAAATGGCAAGGCTCCTGGAAAGGATAGGATGTCTGTTGAGATGTTAAAAGCGGTCGATCGGACTTTACACAAAACACTAGCAAATTATACAAAGAATATTTCAAATAACAAAAAGTATCCGACTTATGGAAAATTCAGAAATTATTCTTTATAGCAGGTCATAGTCAGACCCAATGCCACTGTGCTTGGCTTTTATCGATTATAAAAAACATTTGATTCAATCTCAAAGCAGGCTATAATGGATGCATTATTTAACCAAGGTGAGGACAAAGCCTATGTAAACTACATAGCCTACCTACTAGGATCGATAGATAATCAAGCTACAGCGACAGTCCACCTTGATGAGCTTATGGTTGGAATTAATGTAGAACGGGGTGTACGGCAGGGGGACGCAATCTCGTCTCTTCTTTTCTCACCTTGAATAAGTGTTTCATAATCTGGATTGGGAGCAGGATGGAATAAAGATCAATGCTGTATACTTAAACTATTTTAAATTCGCAGATGATATTGTTCTTCTTTTACAAGACCCAGAGGAGCTACAAAGACACATATAAGAGCTGCGAAGAGCTGGAGTACTATTTGCCTTGAAAATAAACTAGAGGAAGTCAGGTCATGTTCAATAAATTTGATGAGGACGAAAGAATTTCTCTTTTAGCAGAGGATTTGGAAGTTGTGGATCTATATATATATATATATATATATATATATATATATATATATATATATATATATATATATATATATATATATATATATATATATATATATATATATATATATATATATATATATATATATATATATATATATATATATATATATATGTATATAAATATATCTTGAGCAGAGGATTTCAATGAAAGGTGATACCGTCCGGAAGGTGGAATGATGTATTAAATGTGTCTGGCAAGCCCAACATAGTGTTTAAGAACAAACTACCACTTTCTTTGATCAGTGTCTCCTGCCGGTTATGACATAAGAAAATGAAATCTGGATACTTTCAGTAAGTTCAGAAACTTCGGGTAGTATACAGGGAAATATAGAGGGGATGTATGGTTTTCATTACTAGACGGGAGGGAAAGCCCAGCACATGGATCAGAGAACAAACGAAAGTGAGTGACATCATTGGAAGAATAAAGGAATTGAAATTAAATTGAATTGCCTGTCAAATTTCTACTCAATGGTCATTTGGTTTGAGATCTTGGGCTGAATTTTATTCGCTTTGAAATGCAAATCTTTATGAGGAATATTTCATGGAGTGCTGTAAGAAAACCCAAGTTCTTGAGAATGTTGTGTAATTAATTGTTCTGGACTTTAATTTACACTTTGGTTCACGTCATCGATGTTTTCAACAATAAGTTTAAGTATTTGACGGGTGAAATTCTTAGCATCACAAACACTATAATTTGATTCGAATTTTTGAATTAAATTACGAGTAGTAAACTTTGTAGGTCGATTATGTTGACCACAAATTTTAGGTAACGCGCAACGTAGCTCGAACAGATTAATTATTTTTATAATAAATTTGAACAATTTGTATACGCTGTGCAACTCTATATCGTTTCATGATGATTTATTGCATAATACTAAACACAATGAGCCATTGGCTATGGCGTTTTACAAAAATATATAGTACTAGTTTGATAACCCTTTATATCCTATTAACAAAAGCTCTTAGAGAGCTTATAAATTATCAAATGGAAAAAATTACATACTTTGCTAAATGACTAGGTAGATCTAAATACGAGGTGTGCTAATAAAGAAATGAGACTGGTGGGTGAATTCTAAAAATGAGTGACAATCATTTCGAGCTAAGATACGCTATTAAGTTTTGTTTCAGATTTGGGCACAGTGCGATGGAAACTTTTGCAACACTTCACCTGGCATACGGAAATAGAGTTTTGTTGATGATCCATATTTTCGGGTAGTTTACAGCATTCTCAGAAGACCGAGACTCGATTGAAGATCAATCTCGCAGCGGAAGGCCTTGTGTGAATCAAATTTAACTTTTCCCGGATCATTCTGACTGTCCACCGACGATCAGAATGCACAGGATCCCGAGTTCTGTGGACATTTTCATCACTTTTTGCAGACGAAGACGCTAATTTTCAGAACGCCCCAGAAAAAGTCACAAAAATAATTGCTACGGGTTAAATAATTGCTACGGTTACTAAGTGACTCTAGGGATTTCAACCTTGTACTGAAGGCGCGTCAGATACCAACCTGCTTCCTTCGATTCAATGGATTCCGAAGATTATTATTTTTTGTACTCTAAGATTGTGATGTACTTTTAAAGTAGTAACTTTGTCACTAATAATTGGCTATCTCAGTTAGGTATAAATATTACTAATCAATATTAAACTAAATATAAAGATTGTTGACTGAACAAAACTAAACAATTATTTATAATTTATTAATTTACAAAATGTGTTAAGAATTGTAATAGCTAATTCCAATACAAATGTTCAGTTAAATGGATTGATAAATGCTAGATCATAATCTAACATAAATTCTTTAGAAATATGCGGCTTCAAATTTGAATTTTAACACGTTGTCTATCCACTAATTACCAATTTACATTAATATTATTGCTACGTATTTCCAATATACAGCTTAGATATATTATAATGTAGATGATGTTAATTATTTTATAACTAGAAGTTTAATTGAAGAAATATCAAATAAACAAATTTAACAGCATTAATTATTCATGACTAGATTCCTGAGGACTTTCTCTAGAGTGTGTTCCTAATATGTGTTTGCTTTTTTATCTACGCGCAGCAAAGTTATGTTTTTAAACTATTTTTCTGACAAAACTATTCCAATGTCCAGTTCTTAAATAACATAATAAAAAACCTACATAGTTGTTGCTAATTAATTTTATTGAATGCTGTTGATGTCATTTAGTTGACGTTGGGATGGCTCAATTAATATTAATTATATAATAAGAAAATATTTATACTATTCATCTTCATTACCTTTATGGAATAGCGATGAAAAAATATGCCTTGAAATTGTTGACCAACCGTCGCATTTTTTTGATTTAGCACCTTTTAATTACTATCTCTTTTCGAAACTCGAAAAAGCATGGAAAGGTTGAAGATTTACAATAAAGAAGATGGTAATTGTTGATGTGAAGTTGTGATTTGCAAAACAGTAAAACAGATTATCCGAAGGAATATCCATGCTTAGCTAAATAATTTCAATATTTAACAACCGTTACAACTTTTCTGAAATTTTAGTCATAATATAGGTGTTGAAAACCAATTTTTGACAGTTGTTTAGACCAAATCAAACAATAATAAGTTTTGAAGCTTGATTATAAAAAAAATAGTAACAATTTATTTATTACTTTAATTAACACTAATTAATTGATTCTTTTATAATAGTTTGCAAAAAGGATTGTTTTTATGGTGAAAAAAGTAAATAACAAAATACAATTATACTTCTGACTAATTATCTTTAGGCTCTTACTTTTTTATATCCAACTGCAAATTCCTGGTATTTTTTGATGTATGTGAGGGATTGAAGACGATGATGTATTATTTATTCTAAGTCTAAGAATAAGAATTATTTATTGTAAGTCTAAATCTAAGGGTTTAAGAAGGAGTAGAATCTCGGTTATGCGGTTTATTTCTTATAAATTAATACTAAGCTTTCATTTCTTTGATAACTCTTAATATATTTCGTCATAATTTTTTCTGACTTCTTCAGGATGAATAACAGAATATCTAACATTCAGTTAAAATTTTAAAATATATAATAAAACAAACAGAAAATATAGCTCAAATAAACACTCATATGTAGGAACAAACGTTTCTAAGGAAAATATATACAGTTAAAATTAATGATAATTTTTTTTCTCTACATATGAAATACAGGTGCTAAGAATCACTGGATTAAATCAGGCTGCCATTGGACTTTTGACATTGCTACCCTGAATATACGGACAATGAAAATGGATTCCCGACTGCAAGATCTATTGATCGAACTTGATAAATAAATATAGCCCAAATAAATATATCCAACTTTGTTGCAAGCAACAAATTGAATCCAACTGGATTCAACTGGTCACGTACTTTGCACTCGAGGTCTGGATAATGGACGATGTGGGGGGAATTGGATTCCTCATCAATCGAAAGCTGAAAGACTGTAGTAAAATTAGAAACTATAAAAAGTTTAGACTTCAAATCGTCCAAGTTTATGCACCAACTATAAGCCATAGGGATGAGGAAATTGAGGAATTTTATAATGATGTGGCCCAGCTTTTATACAAGGAGAAATGTAGATACAAAATCCTGATGGATGATTTTAATGTTAGAATTGGAACAGCAAGAATTGGTGAAAATGCAACTGGCCCATATGGAACTGGAGAGCGAGACGATAGAGATGACAGATTGGTTGATTTTGCTGAAGGACAACAACTTTATATTATGAATTCGTACTGAGTACTGAGATACTAAGAAAATGGACATGGAAAAGTCCATCTGTATTTACAAGTGATATTGACTACATCATGACCGACGATTAAATAATGTTTACCAATTGTACTGTCCTTAACAATTTTAATGTTGGAAGTGACCACCGAATGGTATGAGCAAAAGTTAGAATTAACTGTCGAAGAGAGCGCGAAAGAATGAAAATGAAAGAATGGTAAGGTCAAAGAAGGTCAAAGTGGATTCAGGGAAATTGCTGGGGAGGACCAGCAATTTTGAGATTGCTTTCTCGAATAGCTTTCCTATGTTACAAGATCCGGAGGAGATGGAAATATCAGTTCAATATGAAGAAATCACCAACAATGTGCTTCAAACGGCTGCTTCAATAATACCAGAAGAAAAAGGTCGCAAACAGAGAAAAATCTCCAGTGAGACTATTGATTTAATGAAGAAACTACGAACAATGAAAAAATCCAGAGAATCCTTTTGGCAGAGTCGAGTGGCAGACGAAAGCCCAGGACCGTGAAAGTTGGAAGCATGCTGAAGAGGCCTTCATTCTGCAGTGCATCGATACGGGCTGATGATGATATATATATATATATATATATATATATATATATATATATATATATATATATATATATATATATATATATATATATATATATATAGTAATATGCAAGTTTTCACGAATGAATAAATTAATTTTTCTTCCGGGTGTTAATCCGCTGTTAATCAGAACTCAGAACTCAGAACTCAAGAATTGAACTGTAAAATTTTGTGAAACTGTTTTGATGAAGCTCATTTTTGGCTAAATGGTTACGTTAATAAATAAAATTGCCGCATTAGGGGTGAAAATACAATAAAATACAATAAAAATCTCGTCTGTACATTTGTGGATTTCAAAAAAGCATATGATTCTATTGACCGCGAATCTTTATTCCGAATCTTGAAAGAGCAAGGACTAGATCTGAAAACGCTGGCAATTATTAAAGCAACGTTAACTAACACGAGGTCAAAAGTTAAATACATGGGTGACATCTCAGAGCCCTTCGAAATTAAAACTGGTGTGAGACAAGGGGATGGACTCTCGCCACTCTTATTTAACTGTGTTCTAGAAAAAGTAATACAGGAGTGGCGTGAAAAAAAGTCGGCACTGAATATTGACCAGCCCATTAAACTGGGGAGAACCAACATCAAAATTGATTGTCTGGCATTTGCTGATGATCTAGCAATTTTAGCTCAAGATGTATTAACGGCACAGAAACAGATTGAGATCCTAAAAGAAACAGCAGAAAAGGTAGGACTCCAAATTTCCTTTGAAAAGACAGAATACATGACCTGCAACAGACTAAGAACACCATTTCTAAAAACGAAATATGGTAACATCAGACGAGTCTCTCAATTCAAATATTTGGGTGAAATAATCATGGAAAATGGGTTGGAAAAAGCGGCCAATAAGGGTAGATGTCAAAAAATGGAAACGGCATTGAGACTTACACAAAATATTTACAACAAAAAATGCCTATCTAAAAACACAAAACTGAGACATTACAACACGGTTATTAAGCCAGAATGTCTATATGCTGCAGAAACGCTCATTTTGAATAGAAAGAGGGACATCGAGGACATTGAAAAGAAGGAAAGAAAAATCATAAGAAAAATCCTAGGCCCCAAACAAATAAATAGCACAACATACCGACTTCGAGAAAACCAAGAAATCAAACAATACACAGATATACATAGCGATATGAGAAAAAGAAGACTTAAGTTTTACGGACACATCAAACGGATGAATCCGGGTAGGCTAACTAGACAAATAGTCGAATTTTATGAAAATAGGAGTAGAGCTAAAGTAGAAATAATTAAACGGATTGCTGCAATTAAAGAGGACCTAAAATCAGCAAATATTACACAAAGTGAAATTCAGGATAGAGGCTGTTTCAGACACAAGGTTAACGTTTGGAAGGTTGGCCAGAGAGAAAAATATACGAAGACTGGAACAACTTGGTCTGACGAAAGGAAAAAAGCTCATAGCGAAAGAATGAAATTAGTATGGGCTCAAAGGAAGGCTAACAACAACAAACGCCTCTAATTGTACTTCGCGTGGTCCACCAGGGCCCATACGTGAATAATAATAATATATATATAGTAATATGCAAGTTTTCACGAATGAATAAATTAATTTTTCTTCCGGGTGTTAATCCGGTGTTAATCAGAACTCAGAACTCAGAACTCAAGAATTGAACTGTAAAATTTTGTGAAACTGTTTTGATGAAGCTCATTTTTGGCTAAATGGTTACGTTAATAAATAAAATTGCCGCATTAGGGGTGAAAATCGAATTGTACACCAGTGGCATTATTGGGCTGTATTTATTTAAAATCAAGCTGGAAATCACGTTGGAGGGTCGTTACAGAGCGTTGATCAATGATTATTTAATTCCGAATTTGAATGGCATTGATCTGGAGATGTGGTGCCAACAGTACGGCTCCATATGCCATACACCCAATACAACAATCGATTTATTGAGGGAACAATTCGGTGATAAAATTATTTTGAAGGACGGACCTATTAATGGGCCACCAAGGTCATGCGATTTAACGCCTTTATTTATGTTAAATCTTTGGTGTGTTGATGGATGTCGATAAAGCATCAACTATTGATGCCTTGGAAGCCAACATACCTAGGACAATTGCGAACATAAGACTACAATAGCTTAAAAAAGTGACGGACATCTCTCCGAAATTAGTTTCAAATATTAATGCCATTGAATGTTATTTTACATAACGTATCATAATATTTAATTTGTTTGTTGTTTTATTTGAATTTAAAATTCGAACGAACTAAAAGAATCGCCGTATATATTTTAAAAGTATTCTAAAGTCTTATGATAATTTCAGCAGAAATTGCAAATAAAGGATACATTTAAGACTGAATTAAAAATACTATAAACAGTTTCATCAAAATTCAATTAAAATATCTGTGGTATCCCGTAATGATTATCATTTTCTGTTAGAATAATTCTACTTAGTTTCCATTTAAAGTTAAATGATAAATAAAATATAGATCGTATTAATTACTTTATAGCAGGAAATATCGAAGCACCTGAATATAAATCTTCTAACTGTTGCATCAATTTAAACTTGATTTAACTTTTACGGTCTAAAATATGAAAACTTGATTGAACGCAATTTTGTTTTTGATATTTTCTTCAATCATCTTACTTAGAAATAGCGAGTAAACAAATTTTACTCATTTAATTCAGCTAGTTTTTAAAATATTTTAAGCCGCAGAGTTTTTGACAGCTTTTGAAATATCTGTTGGAAAATGTCTGGTGGTAATTCAAAATGAAATTTCTTAGTTAATAGATTAATAACGTTTGGGTTTAGTATTATATTAGTTATAAGTATTTTATTTTCTGATTGATACATTTTTATTTTCACCGTAAAAGTAAAAATTATTCGAACGAAATTAAAGTAGTTAAGAAACTTAAGAGTATTAGTTTTATCAATGTGTATCAGTCACCCCATTTTAAATAAGAATATCTTATATCTGGCTTTACTTTTATTTTCGTTTTTTTTTTGGAGCGGAATTCACTTCGTCACCTTTAAATTGGAATGCGCAAAAAAAATATGATTTTGTAAGGTCCACTGTAGGATTGCTGAGATGCCCCTGGATCCAAGCCCGAACAAGGTCTAGATCAACGAAAATTCAGTCTGTACTTTATGCTAAGTCCATCACTGGTAACACAGTGTTAATATGGGTTTGCTGCATGTCCACATCCAATGGGATTGAATCTTCAAGTCACGTGGCAAAATAATATCTATCGCAATTTTATATCAATTAATATTAATATTTACAGGTGCGGTTTTTGCGAATGTGTAAAATTTGACGGTCAGTTAATTTAAACAAATGATCTTGATAAAGAAAAATATAATAACCCCTTAAAACTGAAATTGAAATGTAAAATCGAAAAAGATAGCGACAAAAACTTTACAAAAGGTACTATTGCGAAAATGTTTTTACGCTCGCTAAGGCTAATGTATCCAACTTTTTTTACAAACGGAAATTAAATCTACTTAACACTCTGTGGTCGGACGAGCTTAAAAAATTGAAGTTTTTAAACTTTTTTTGAGTGAATGTTAGAAATTTCATATTTTAGGACATTTAACCATATTATGTTTGCTTTAAAATCGTGGAATTTGTTTTACATAAAACTGCATAATTCTATTTATAAAAAACTTTATTATCGTTCCAGACGTGTGGGCCTTTCAGGCCCTACCTTGTACAGTCTGTAATGCATTCTTTAGAGGGTGGTCCTCTGAGTCTTTTTTACTCTGTCTGGGATCAATTTTTCGCCAGTCTGGTACAGAGTAAGGTATTGTAGTTAGTAGTATAATGGAACGATAGGGAAGGGGGTGGGGGAGGTTAAGTTTTTATGTTTGTAAACTGTACAATGTCCCAAACTTACCTGTACGTTTATAGATCAGTTTACATTCAGTGTTTGAGTGAAGCTGAACACCTCTGCTTGTATTTTATTTTTGTGTTTGCATAATATCTAGGGAAAGAAGACTTACGATTTTAGAAATAGAGATAATGTTAGAAGAAGAACTTTCGAGTGGTTCGGAATCGGACATGGAATCAGGTGAAAGTGGGAATGAAGAAGCACCCGAAGACCCAGAACATATTTAGGAGAATAGTGAGGATGAAGCCATGGACATAGATGTGAGTAGTTCACCTTCTAGATCTGTTGAAACCCGCAATGGGGAATAATGGTATACATCAAAAAATCAAGAACAACTGTGGTGCTCGTTACCACTTTCAGATCCTAGGGGTCGAAAAAGAGCACAGAATGTTTTGAAGGATGCGGAAGGTCCTACTCAGTGGCAGACAGTTTTTTTATTATTTCTCAGGCAACCCCTCTTGAAAAAAATATTCCATTGGAGTAATAAAGAAGGAAAAATGGTATATTAAACGAAATAGAAAGAACTGAACTGGAGAGCTAAAAAAATATATTGGCTTAGTTATTTTGATGGGAGTCTACAAATCAAAAAATTAAGGTGTCAGTACAATGTTTAGTCGCCAAGATGGTCGTTCTATTTATTCTAAGATAATGAGCTGGGACCGGTTCAAGGAGATCTCGCGAGTTATAAAATTTGAAGACACAGGAAAACGAAGAAAGCGAAAATCTCCAGATAAGTTACAGCCTATCCGTGACGTTTTTGAATGCTGGAATACATACTTGAAAGAAGCTTATGTGCCTGGGTGGTATATGATGGTAGATGAGCTCTTGGTGACTTTCTGCGGCGGTTGTCCATTTCGACAATATAGTCCCTCAAAACCTGGGAAGTTTACGATCAAATTTTCGATGATTTCGGATTCATACAAGTGTACAAAGGAAATTAAACAGGGGCGCAACGAGAAGTAGCTTAGGAAGAGAGAGTTGCGAATGATATGGTGCAAGAAATCATAAAAAGTGGGCGAAATATTACATGCGATATTTTTATCACCAGTTTCTCGTTAGCTCAAGAACTTTACTAAATAAACCTAACATTAGTTGGAACTATTAGAAAAAATAAACCAGAACTCTCACTAAAAATTATTGCGACAAAAGGCCGTACAGTTCATTCTTCAGTTTTTGGGTTCCAATATATCACAATGATTGCTTCATACTGACATGGATAGAGTTTGGTGACAAGGATAGAGTTTATGAAAACAACAAAAATAAACCAGATATAATTACCACCTATAATGAAACAAAGGCAAAAGTGGACAAAGCACACCAAATGTTACGACATTGTTATTTTGTAAAAAGAAAAAGTTGCCGGTGGCCAATGGTAGTATTTTCAAATATGATTGATATAAGTGCACTAAATGCTTTCATTGTATTCATGTTTAGTTATAATGACTAGTTTGGTAGCAAAAGTGGAAGGAGAAGAAAGTTTTTGATAGCCGTTGGTAAGGAACTGGGGGAGTACATGAAGAAGATGAATCAATTGAAGAGTTATCAACAAATGCGAAAAGTGGGACCTCGAGTGAACCAAAAAGAAAAAGATGTCACATTTGTTCAAATAAAAAAGACAGAAAATCAAAAAGTGTGTCCTCAAAATGTGACAAAAATGTCTTGAACATTGTAATTTAGCATGTGATAAATGTAGGTAACTTATAGATAAATAATGTATTATCCGTTACGTGATTTATCCGTTACGTGAGAACAGTTTTAAAGTAGCGTTTGAGATGTAAAATCGTTTTATAAAACCATAGTCACACAAATTTAAAAATAAAAGTCATTGATAACAAAGTATAAAATTGTTTTATTCGATTTAAATAATGTATTGTTTTCAACTAAATTAATTAATTGCTTACTAATTTATATAAATAAAGAACACTAAATTCTTGTGATTTATTTTTATCCTAAAAAAGGTGTATTTCTCATTTAAATATGGATCGGGCCTATGAGGCCTGACCCGTTATTAAAGTATAGCGAAGAGTGCAGAGTGTTAATTTACTAGCTCATTGCACGGTTAATAAAAAACTTACTATGGCATAAAATGAAGGCAGGACGCGTCGGATGCTAAATTGTCTGTAACTTAGTAACAATTCTAGATGGAATAGTCTGCGACAATCTGGACATAAAAAATCTTATTCTGTATGTACATTCTGAAGGATGTATTAGATACAAAAAAATCAGTCCTGCTTCTATTATGTTAAAATATTATATGAATTCTTTTTTTAAGTAAAAAAAATAATTTTTGTTTTGTAAAATGTGAATGGACTTGGAACAATTTTTGGACAAAGTGAAAATCTTTTTGTTAATTTTTTATTTTCGGTACGTCAAGTTCAAACTAAATTTTCGAATATCTCTATCTTTCTTAATCTGTAATATTTTTTTTAAACTATCTGGCGTTAATGTTTAATACTAAAAAAAAATATAAGATTGTATGATAATGAAATTATATTAACCTAAACTTTCAGATTTTGTTTTCTTCAGTTTCACTTTTCTGGCCTTAGCACACTCCAATACTCAGGTGACGACTTGTAGAACAATCATACATTATTTCAGTTTGCTTTGAAAATGGAACAAGCATTATTTCAATAGCATCAATTTTGATGAATTTTTTACGTAGGAGATACTCCTTCCAAGCGCCCAATACGTAAGTTGGGAGTCAATTTTTTGGAAACTGGATCTGAGAATAACGCTAGAATACAAGGCAGAACAATAAGATCATCCGACGTGTAAAGAATAGTGTTCGGAAAGCTCCCATCAACCCGACGAAGCTTTGCTTAACTGAGAATCAAACGTTGGTCCATACAGGGTATTTTATAACAAAATCTCCATATACATCCATACAAAAATTCTGCTAGTGCCAAAGCTTAACCCTCATGATTTCCTACTGCTATTAGAATTCAGTCACTTCCATAAATCTTGCAGATGAACAAGAATGTTTTATCAAAAAAGTGTGAATGTCTGACGAGTTTAATCTTCATCTAAATTGATTTGTTAATAAACAAAATTCGTGCTACTGGGGTATAAAAAATCTACAATTGTTTTTCTCCACAGTTAGAAAGTCACAGCGTGACGTGCAGTTTCCGTACAGAAAATATTGTAGCTTTCTTTATTGAAAAATAATAAGGATGAGCCGATACCCTAGATGACGAGCGATATATTTATATGCTTGAAAATTCTTATTCGTTTCAGTGAGCAGAACCTGAGGTTTATTAGTTTCAGCATGATGATGCTACAGCTCATACTGGAAAAGCTTCATCAGTGCTTTTGAAAGGATATTTCCATAATCTATTAATATACAAAAATAAAAATATGTGAGGACCCCTAAGACCGTCAGATCATCCCCTGATTTCTGGTACGACCCCTGGTTTGTTTATAAAATATTTTAAATACGCATACATATATATATATATATATATATATATATATATATATATATATATATATATATATATATATATATATAATAGCATTTTATCAATAATGTTTCCAATCATCACTAAAAATCATATATAGAGTATAATTGTTAGGCAAAAAACTCCAAAATGCCAAATACTTCGGTATTTGCAATGGAAGTTCAAGTGTGATAATTTACACGTTTCTCTGGTAACTCTAGCTTATTGTAGTATTTGGAACATTGCTTTCCTGCAGGGTTTGGTGATCTTTCTTTTTGATGAATCTATTTTTTTGGAACAGTTTCTGGGAAATAATATTGAGAATTTTTGAAGCGTTGATATATATTATTTGTATTGTGTTGTAAATAAATGAAAAGTTCCAAAAACCTGCACTGAGAAGAAGTCCAAAAGACCTAATGGATTTTTAACGGTATGTTGTATAAATTTTAAATTGTAGCTTAGTCCGTAAAAACGACATTATAAAAATCGAGCTATCTTTATGAATATTTTCCTTCATTTAAATTAATGAATGAATTTAACATAACAAACGTTTTTTCACTATACTATGCGATACGATATCTTGGAAACAAAGATGAGTTGGAATAATTTCATATAATTTATCTTAATATTTCTATTTCAATTTTGCTAATATTTAAGGCTAATGGTAAATAGCATCACCTTTCGGCAAATTATCGAACATTTTGTCTCATTACATCATCGCACCCACTTCGAGTTCAATGACTTCATTTATTCTATATTCCTGGGAAGAAGAGTATCACAGCATGATGTATATGTAGTACTTATAATGCTTTATGTGTTTTTCTATTAACTTTTAACTGTTAATTGAATATGACTTGTGATAGGATTTCGAGAGGTACGGCATCTAAATTATGTCGTTTACTTTCTTACTTGCCTTACAGTATTAAACGAATTAGTAACTCTGCACTTACCTGGATATTTCTTAGAATTTTTTTTTCTGGCTGCTTTTGTGAGTTTTGAAGAATGTTTCCAATTCTGTGAACAAAAATACAAATTAATATTGAATCACAAATATTATTAACATTATTAAATCCTGTATAGTATTTCTCAATTTATTGTTGCAGAATTCAATAGCAGGTCAAGTTCCTGTTTAGATTTTAGCCAATTTCGTGCATAAAATACAAGCTTCAGCTAAAATTTAGCTGAATCTTTTGTTAGAGTCAAAACTGCCTTGGTGATATTTAGATTTCTTGTAGTCATTAAGTTTATTGGTTTAATTATAATTAGATATAAAGTGCATTAACTGCAATGATCTAACGTTGAAACGTTTTGGTTATTATATTTAAAATGGCATAAGTTACAAACTGTCATTTGTGTTTAGTATGTTCTGAAAATTAGTATGTTCTGAAATAAAATTTCACGGAAACAAGCGTTCTTCTGGTAATATTCAACGCGAACAAATCAACTGCATGAAAATTATGGTCCCTATATTGTGATTTTTAATCCTCGAGTTGTTGATAACATTTTGACAACAGTTCTGTTTTTCAAGATTTCTCAACGTTGCTGTTGTAAGAGCCAGTGTAGAAAATGAAAATTAATCGGTTCCTCGACGTACTTAGAGTTAAAACACGTCAATGACAACTTGGTGTACTTTGTGAATAGTCTTGGATTAATACTCTTATAGGATTGTTTCAGAGTCAACAACTGAAGTCACTTGAACACCGTAATTGTTGTGCATTTGCTGATTAGGATCTAAAGCAACTGATAGTGATTGTTTTTGATGTGTCAGCGATCCACAGATAATTCAACAAACACCTTTTGCCATGTTACGGTAGCATAATTGCTTCAGATTATTCTAAAATTAGGAAGGAGTTGGTTGGTTAATGGTAACCAGTATTAATAGATGTCATGCGATTTTTTTTCGCCGAATGCTAGAGAAATTGATTTGAACGACTAGTAGTTTCAACAAGTTGGTGTCACATATCACATTGCTGCTTTTCTTATCAATTTATTGAATCAAAAGTTTGGTGAAACGATAATTTCAACAAGAGCATTATTTGTTGGCCTACATTTTACTTAAAACTTAAGGTAACTTAAAATTATTCGTAATTAAGGTGTTTACGAAACTAATGGCATTAAATTTGCGTTGAAGAAAAGCGTTGATTTTATATGAAGACATGCGATCACAAGGTGAAACAGAAGAGGAAAGATTTACAAGAAATTATTCACAACAAGTAAGGGCTGGTTGTATATATTCAAAATTCAGTTTAATCTAAAAAATAGAAAAAAAGTTCCTAAATTATTTGTCGGCTTGTGGGGTAGTTGCTACTTCGTGTTCAGCCGAATTTGTACACTTTTTCTAGAGTATGAACACAACTTCTTTCTCATTTCTAAAGCTTGTATACTTTTTTATGCCAGCTTCTATATATATATATATATATATATATATATATATATATATATATATATATATATATTATCGAAAATCTATTAAGATGAATGCACAGCTATAATTGTCATTAATCAGAATATTATAAACGTGGCTAAATTTCTTTCTTTCTAAAGGCACCGGCGGCCTCCATCGTCGAGACATTTTACAATATTTAGTTGAAAAATAAAGTTTTTGTCAAACATCTCACATGATTAGTTCTATTTTATTCGAAATTGTTTGTAGTTCGTTCTCGCACATAATATAAACAAATTTTCCAGGGTATGAACACAACATTTTTCCGGTTTCTAAAACTTGAAGACATTTTTACCATTTGGCTTTGAGGCACAAATTCCTTATAAGCTGGCTCTCTGGCTATAACAAAAGCAAATCAGAATGTTGATTTTTGATTTACTCATTAGGACATTTTTTGACTTAGCTGACGGTGGAGTGTGCTATTTCTGACACGGGCGCTTCGTTTCTGGGTCCTATTAAAAATTCAAGACTTGTCTTAAACTACCAGAAAATCTTGACTACTGACAAAACACTGTTTTCATAGGCCCATCAAAGTTTTGCAGAAATTTTAGTCGAATTGTGCCCAAGTTTCAAATATAACCTGCTGTCATTTATTTTCCGAATTACTAAAAAAAGCGGTTTACGAAAATAATTGCTGCACATCACTAAGTGACTTTATGGAGTTTAAATTTGTAATAAAGATGCATCAGATGTTGACCGGCATCCCCTTTTAAGAGTAATTCAATAGTATTGCGAGATCAAACACTACGCAACCGGGGCAACTTGATTATTAATTATTAATACTTATTGATTAAGATTGAGTTCCGTACAAGATACTTTATTAAAAAACAATTAATTTAAAAATGTGTCCTATGTAAGAATCTTTTTATAATTATGGAACCATTTTCCGAAGGTAATATTAAATTGTAATATCATCTGGTTTTCAATAGAGAGACTAAAAACTGATACAATTAAAAAACACAAAGGAGACGTTTGACCATCATCCATTAATTTCAACGACCTATCGCCAACCAATAACTGTAAAAAAAAGACCGAAAAATTCTTCTGCTAACCAAGTTCGTGACTCACTACCTATTTCGATCTACTTGTATTAATTTATCCACGGTAGAGATAACTTGAAGTAAAATGCATTTCGACGAGATTGAATTGCTAGACAAAGACCGAATTTTTTTATAAGCGTGCTTTGAAGGTTTACAGGCCAAGACAATTTTAATTTAAATTAGACGAAGGAATCTCGAACGCTCGCTGTCTGATTAATATAGTGGATGGAATGTCTATTAAATATTTTTATATCAGTAACGGTCGAATCGGAATCAATTGAACTTAGTTTAATTAATGGTTCTATTTGTCTTCACTAGCCCGCTGAAAATATTTTACGAAAACTTTGTACTTTTCAAAATGTATTTAATTTGTATTTGATTGTTTACTTTGGTTTCACTTCACTTTGTTTTATTTTGATTGATGTTATGATTGGGGAAAGGTCTTTCTATTCTATTCTAAGATCTATAATTTTAGAATCTAATGATAAATCTAAGAGTATTATAGTGGGTATTAGGTGGTCCTCAGAGAATGCACCTCAGAGGCGGTACTAGAATAAGCCGATTTTAGGTTATATTACGATCAAAAAATTATAAGAGATAAAACCATAGACTGTAATGGGCCAGACATTATATTATTGGATAAACAGAAGAAAACAGCATTTCTAATCAGCATAGCTGTTCCAAACATACACAACAATCAAGCTGAAGAAAAAGTATAAAAATATAAAGAATGATAATAATTAAAACACTTGGTATTTGTTTCACAATATTGTGAAACAAATACCAAGTGTTTTAATTATTATCATTGTTACTATGTTTCACCAAGAGCCAACCGCGCAATCAATCAAAAATATAAAGAAGTCAAGCTAGAAATAAAGCGAATATGGAAGTTGAACCAGGCTGATATTGTGCTATTGATAATTTCAACAATTGGCATTATACCAAAGAATCTGAAAAATAACATCAACATTTTGGGAATAGACGAAAATCTGTTTAGAATAATGCAGAGGGCGGTTATCTTTAATATCACTCGCATCGTCCGAAAATTTTTGGAGAATTGAAGGTGTTTTGATTACGGCCCGCATTTAAAATCCATTTTAGTTTTAGAAAATAAGTTTATTAAATCCAAGAGATATTACAGAAAATTTATAGATTAAGTTAAGTAAACAATACATAGCACTGAAATAGAAATATTTAAAAAAAATCATAAATAAAACCATTTAGAACCTAGAACTTTATCAATACTTGGTAAAATAATACTCCAAACAATAAAAGGCTGTATAACATTCTTGAGCATACCTGGTAAGTTATAAAATTTAGCCCCTATATAATATAAACTTTTTTTCAAGTACTTTAAGCGATGTACTGGATAGGCGAAGTTATTGCGTGCGAAGTTATTACGAGCAATTTTTACTGAGCAAATTTCAAAAAATTTCAATTTGATAAATTTAACAATCTCGTATATGTATGGAATTTAGGAAAAAGGTGTCGATAGGTAGCTGACTTTTGAGCTCCAGCGATTGTTCTTATCAGGCCCTTTTGGAATCTGAGAACTCGCAATAATCTGCCAGATGGTTTATTTTAAGTTAGAACTTGGTTCTGACTTAGGACGTGAGCTCTGGACCATGGTCAGTAGCTACCATGGTTGGCAAACTCAGATATAGGATTTTTAAAAACTTTTTGAAACTTTTTAAAGAGCCTAACGACTTAGCAATTTGCAACCAATGTTGACCTCTCGGAGGGTATCCAGTATTACTCAACCTGATTACTGACATATCTGAGGGGCGATTACTTTGTTTCATTATACTAGAGTAAAAAAAGTTTGCGTTTTTTCGTTTGTTTATAAACAACGCATTATACTTCATTTCTCAGAGGTTTAAACCAATTTCAACTTATTGGTCTATTAAATAAACATTCCTTCTTCAGTATTAAAATTATTCCACTGCGAAATATTCCGTCAACGGTTTTTCTAACAAATGTTAAATGAGTGAAATAAGTCGCAAAATTAAGGCAATTTTAAAGCATTATTATCAAAGCTACTAATTCCGGTTGTGAGATTTGTAAAGTAGATGGGGAATGGGAGGTATCAAACCGCACCGTTCAGCTCTGAATCAAAAAGTTTCCGGAGAGAGATATGTTTTGAAGATTTTGGTGGAAGTTTGGTTAAAATTTGAACATATCTACTTCTTTTCTATCTAATGTACTTTCGTATCTGAAGAATGGACTATATGTTGAAACAATTGTCATACTATTTTCCAGCATAGTACAAGTTTAGATATAGGTTTCAGTTCTTTTATTTTAGTTCTGTCTTTTACTTTAGTTCAGTTAAATATACTGTAAATCGTACTGAATTATTTTCCCATTTCATTACAGAAAAATGCTTACTATATTTTAAAAATAAATTCATGTTTTTATATGGGAAAGCGTTATAACGCATAAAATGTGTAAAACGTTGTACTAGAAGTTCCCAAGTGTCTGTTCAAAATGTGGGTGTTTTCTTGTCCATTTATTGTAGATTCTTTTTTGTTATTTCTTGGGTTTTCAGCCATTTGGAATAAAAAAAACCCATTATTATTTTAATTTGTTTGTGTTATTTTTATTTCAACTATCTTCAGAACAATTTTTTAAGTTCGATACGCTATATTTTCATTATACTTTAATAAACTACTAGTTACACTTTTAAAAACATGATATTTTTATGTGGTGTCTGGTTTCTGACTATCAGTCAACAAAATAAAAAAATAATAGTTTTTTTTATTCTAAATGATATAAAACCCCAAAAAAAAACAAAATATTTATATTTAATAGGTGGTTTGGTTAATAATGTCGGTTTTGCTAAGAAATGGCGTTACTAATACATTTGTTGGTACAGACTAATGACGTTTATGGTGTTTTGAAGGGTCAAAAACGCCATTTAAATCCAGTTCGTTATTAATTGGCATTGTGCAAGAACATAGTTTTTCATAGCTTGGAATATCGAAGTATATACCAGGAAAAAACGTTTTGCGGGGAAGTTTAATAACCTTCTTGTATTCGAAGAAAATGGCTGCTGAAAGTTATCGATTGTTGGTTGAAGCTGATGATGAACATATATATATATATATATATATATATATATATATATATATATATATATATATATATATATATATATATATATATATATATATATATACATGACTCTACTAGCTAGGAATTGCAGCCGTTCGATCCTTTTGAGCTCTAGAAACTCATTTCTTGTGGTGAGTTAGTCCACGTTCCTCTATTCTTGCCTTATTCTATCCTATTGTTTGTCCTTGCTTCTTCCGTTATTTTTTTCCTCTCATTTCGGTCCAGTATATTTTCCCACTTTGCTCGTATTTCCTTATGTCTTCCCGCAACTGATCTTCCCACCTACTTTTCAGTCTCCATCTTCTTCTGTTAATATCTGGTCTTCACATTGTAATTTTCTTTACTACTTTGTTGTCTTCCATTCTTCTTATATGACCAAACCAGCGGAGCCTTTACACTTTTATGGTCTTCACTAAATCTTCTCCTATCAAAATGATTTTTATTTCAAAATTCATTAACCTTCTGTGTTCATCTTCTGCAACTTTCTTTAATCCATATATTCTTCTTAATATCTTTCTTTCGAATATCTGTAACTTTTCCTGTTCCAAGCTTGTTAAATTCATCATCTCCGCCCCATAGGTCACCACCGGTCTAATAGCTGCTTCATTTTTGTATTTATCCTTATGTTTTTGCTTTTCATAATGCTTTTGAAATTATAATATGCTCTGTGTACCGCCTGTACTCGGTGATCAATCTCTATGTTTCTGTCGCTTTTTCTATTTATTATTGTTCCCAAATATTTAAAATTTTCCACTACTTCAAATTCGTAATTTCGTATTTTTACTGATTTGGTTGTAACTCTTCTACTTTCTTTGTTTCTTGTCCAATTTTTTGAAGTGCTTCTTCCAGGCTTATTCTGTCTCTAGCTAGCACAGTAAGATCATCTGGGTATGCAACTGCTTGTGTCGCTTTATTGTTGATTGTTCCCGTGCAATTACACTCTTTGATTACTGCATCCAGTGTTAATATAAACAATGTTGTTGATAGCCCATCTCCTTGTCTCACTCCTATACTGATCTCAAAATCATCTGTTTCTCCTTCCGCTGTTCTAACTACTGCTTGTGAATTTTTCCTTGTCATTTCTGTTAGTCTTATTAGCTTACCCGGTATTTTCATGTCCGTCATAGCTTTCATTACTTGTCCCCGTTTCAAACTATCGAAAGCTTGGTTGAAATCAAAATACACAATTTGAAATTCCATTCCATATTCCTGAGATCTTTCGATTATTTGCTTTACTATGTAAAGGTAATAATCATTTTCTCGATCCATATAGTTTTCTTAGTTTTTACTAGTTTAGTGCTGATTTTTCTAATTTCCTGATATGCCCTGTTCATCTGACATCACTCCCTGTTCTTAACCATTTAACCTAATTCAAAATTGAATTAACCGTTCAATCAATGATGAACATACTCTAACCAAAAAAACTTGTTAATGATAGATTAAACGTGATAAAAGTGGTGATTTTGATATAAAAGGCGCGTCCAGGACACCCGAAAAAGTTTGAAAATGCAGATTTGCCAGTATTATTGGATGAAGACTCAACTCATACGTTAAAATAATTGGCAGAAGTACTAAATGTTCTCAATCCGCCATCTTCAAACATTTACACGTATTGGGAAATATCCAGAAGGAAGGAAAATGGGTTCCATATGAATTGAAGGATAGCCAAAAAACCACTTGTGAAATTTTGCTTGCCAGACAGAAAAAAAAGGTTTTTTTGCATCGAGTTGTGACAGGTGATGAAAAGTGGACCTATTTTGACAACTCAAAGCGCAACAATCTATATTGACAACCCAAGCACCCAGGCCAGCCTTCAACATCACAACCAGTGTGCAATATATACGGAAAGAAAGGCTTTGCTATGTATTTGGTGGGATAGTAGGGGAGCTGTATATTACGAACGGCTGAAACCTGGTGAAATGATTATTGGCTGTCGACACAGATAACAAATGATAAAATTGAACCGAGCATTGAAGGAAAAACGACCAGAATACGCGTAAGATACGATAAAGTAATTTTTCAACATGACATTGTTCGACCCTAAAACTATTTGGAAAACGTTAAATGGGACGTTCCACCCCACACGTCACATTCACCCGACTATCACTTATTTAGATCAACGCAGCACGGACTTTCAGAACAGCATTTACATTATTACGAAAAAGTGAAAATGTGGCTTTATGAATGGTTCACCTCAAAAAACTAAAAGTTCTTTTGGTACAGAATCCATTCTTCGGGGGAAAGATGGAAAAAAGTAATAGCTAACGATACCCAATACTTTAATTATTGGATTATTTTGTTATGGAAATGAACGCTTAAATTTTGCGAAAAAATCGACATCCTTAACTGAAACATTATATATCTGTCGTTGTGTTAATAGTATTTTCTCGGTATTCATAGTATTTTTTCTATCACTTCAACATATGCTGTCTGATGTCCACGTTAAGTTGTGAATGATATCAGAAAATGCATCGATAAATTTATCCTGTCAAAAGACCAAGTTTGTTTTGTGGAAACCTTCATCATTTATTAGAAATTTGGAATAAAGGTATAGAAGATAATAGAGATTATTTTCGGAAATGAACATATTCATTTTTGAATAAGTTCTGAATAAAAAAGATGCAAACATTTCTTCAAAAGTGTAAGATTGGGAAATATTATTTAGCAAGTGGTTTAAAATGATAACAAAGCTTGATAATAAAATATATTAAGGCCTCTTTTCATATTGAAGCGGTAATTGTCTGTGTTTAATGGAAAATTAAATGATATATTTTAGAAAAATAGATTACTTATCGCATCACGAAACGCAACTTGACTAGCTAATCGTATTGAAGAGGCCAAAACATTTCAATTAATCTGTACATTGACATATTATACACTGATATATTAGTGTTAGAAACACACTACAAATAAACATTATGTGAAAATTCCTAAATATACAATATATGATGTGAATCACCCTGGTAGTAAAGTCTGCAGGTGGAACTGCTGGTACTACAATCATCACCATGAATTCAACAATTATAAACAAAAACATCTGTAAGCAACCAACATCAAAATTGAAAACCATAAAAATCCGTTAGTAGTATCTGCTGTATAAGTAATAATTTTGCAGATTTCTTTAGTAGACTTGTTCACCGCTTCATTGTCCGGGAAGATTATAACGATAAGCACTCACTATAGAGGTTTATGTTAATGGCATTGTCTTGGTGGAGAACCCATGACTTGTCCTTCCACCAATCGAGTCGTTTTTCCTTATTCTCTCACGTAGTTCAGCAAGAACGTGAAGGTAGTATGTTGATTAATAGTTTGACCTTCAGTAAGCCAGTAAATGTACATAATCTCATGAATATTAAAAACAAACAATAATCATTGGTTTGAATTTTTGATTTGCTCATTCGAGCTTTTTGGCTCTCGGTGGATTTGGGCTCTTCCAGTGGCGCTTCGTTTCAGGATCATAATTAAAAAACCCATGTTATCGCCACATGTTATTATCCTTTCCAATAAGTTTGGGTCATTTTCAATGACATTCAAAGTGTCAGTACAAACATTTTTACGAGCTTCTTGTTGTTCAAACGTGAGAATTTTAGGCATCATTTTGGCACACACTTTTTGCATGTTAAAATTGCTATGTATAATTTACCGTACACATTATTTGTCAATTCCTACAGTTTCAGTAATCGTATGAATACTTAACCGATCGGTCAGATCGAACCAGATTACCGATTTTTTCGATATTGTGATATGTTTTTTGACGTGGAAGGGCGATTCGGGATTATTTTCAACGTCTTCTCGGCCATCTTGAAAACGTTTAAACCATTCAAAAACACTTACAAGCGATAAACTTCTTTCAATAAATTATCAGTATTATATACGTCAGTCTGGATATTTAATAGCCACACTTTGTATATCGAATAATTATTTAGTAATAGATTTTTTTGGGATCTGTCGTCGAATTACATACCAATAATTATTACAATGACGACTGGGAGATTTTCAGAAAAATAGTGACAAATAGTTCAGTGAATAGTGGGTAGTGACAACTTACCCTTAAAACCCACTAAGAATATCACAACAAGTGGAAGAAGTGGTCGAAATATTTAGTAAAGGAGTTCAGCGAGTTGCTATGGACTCAGTGTCTCTAATTTAATTCTATCATCTACTTAATCTAAGAACACAAAAGTTCGATTGTCCAGGATATATAAGAATTAAAATTGATAAAAAACGTAATCTAAAAAGCAATGACAAACAACAAAAGCTCTAGAAGATAGACAAAACTTCAATCGAGCTTGCAAGGAACTGAAAATCATAGATCGTGCGTATATCATACATCGTAATCAAAAACGTGAAAATCATTTATCGTGATACCTTCCTGTGGAAACTGTGAAGTCAGAAATTAAGAACTTTGGTGTGAAATGTAAAGAACGTTTAAAACAGCACAAAAATGAACTGCAACTGGTTTGCTTAACACCCACTCACTACCAAATTGATTTAAGTTTACAATTTATGACTACCGTGTAGTCGTTAATTTTAAATTTAGTTAAAGGGGGACGCCAATGGGCCTGCCTACTATATTTACTGTGTCATGTCAGTAGTCAAATAATTTATTGAATGTTCTAGGTATGAAAAATTGTAAATTTATATGGATGTCAATAAAAAAAGAGATCCTCTTTGCTATAAGACCATTAGATCCTTTTTCGAAAATGACTGGTGTGGCGTCTTCCGTCTATGGAAAATTTATATTCTGAAAATAAATCATGCAGAAGCTAATTCGATAACACATACCCAACCAGTTGCCCTGCATCTTTAAATTATAATTGTGGACCTTGTAAAAATTTAAAACCTTTTTTGTAGAATAGAAAGAGTGTTGATAATAAAAGCAACTACATGTTTAAGATCCAAAATAATATGTCTGATTTTGGATAACTACTACATTTTCATGCAAATTATAAAACCTTTCATGACATAAATTTAAAAAATATTAAAAAAAGAAGGAACATTTTTGCCGTGCACAATCGAATACATTTTAACTTAACTCGATAATGAAATTGATGTCTTTTGCATATCATCAACTGTTTTAAAATACTCAGCCAGGTTATGTGAATTAGATTGGAACAAGTGGTAATATGACGGAGCGTGATCTGCTGAATAAATAGAATATGAGAGAATTTCTCTATATGATGTATAGGTAACATTATTTGTTCTTTTAAAGCATTTTAAAGCTTTTAAAGACTTAGCGGTCCCACCCGAAAGCAATTGTTGCTACGAAACCTTAAGCAAGTAAATAGAGTAATGAGACTGTTTTTTTTTTAATTCAACATTGCCTCCTTCAAAATAGTTACCATAAAGACCATGTGTTTACTCTTCACAGAAGTACTGGAACTCAGATACTGGAATCGCCTTCGGCTGGACGCTTATCGCCTTTCAATGTTCTCTAAAGTCCCAAAACTGTCATTTTTCACATGAATTTTCAATCCTGGGAAAGAGAAAAAGTCTCAAAGGATTCGAAAGTCGAAAAGGACTCAAGTCTGGTAAATAATAGGGCCGTGAAGCCACATTAATGTTTTTACTTGACAAAGGCTCAGACGTATTCAAATTCGTTCAGAAATAAATATGGTTTAATCCGTTTGGAAGTACGGGTTAGTGGTAGACAGGATACAGAACAGTTCCGTTTTCCGATCGTGTTAGCCCCAAAGCGTCTCTTAACCCATAAACTTATACTTCGACAACATATTATGGCTTTGACACGTAGAAGTACAAGGATTAATAGTATTTTACGAGAAAACTATAGGATATTGATAGGTAGATGAGCAATTAAGGCAGCTCTATCTGTATGTGTTGCCTGCAAAAGACATAATACCAAGCCTTTTGAATTAAGTGCGCCCTCTTTACCCGTTGATCGTGTTCGCGAAGCAAAAGCTTCCGAAATTACTGGCGTGGACTTTGCGGGCCCCTTATATCTGACGACGGGGGAAAA
The DNA here is from genome assembly GCA_031761425.1 of Cosmopolites sordidus. Taxonomy (NCBI): domain Eukaryota; kingdom Metazoa; phylum Arthropoda; class Insecta; order Coleoptera; family Curculionidae; genus Cosmopolites; species Cosmopolites sordidus. Next base: position 466,125 of record JARFXV010000856.1, on the reverse strand, counting down.
TGGATTTGTCTCTGTATGTGGTATATCGCGTGATTCACATTGAACTTTGTACATCATCGTCGGTTGAACATTTTATAATGGTTTTGCGGAGATTCGTAGCAAGACTTGGGCGTCCAAAGACATTGTATAGTGATAATGGGGCAAATTTCGTTGGTACAAGTAAAACATTTGCGCGATTGGACTATCGGAGTATCGTGCAAATTAGTGGCGTAGAGCGTATTAAGTAGCGTTTTAATCCACCTACGGCTATACAGAAAGCTATCCAGTATAGCTATATTCAATACTACAGAAAGTATTAGGCCGATCTTTTCTCTCACCTATACAGGTTGGCCACGGTCCTTACTGATTGTCTTGCGTCCGTGATAAACTCGAGACCGCTGACCTATGTATCCAATGATATTAACGACTTAACAGCACTGAGTCCTGCGATATTTTTACGAGATCTGGTGGAGAGCGGAGTTCCGGGCTGTGATGCTATTGATGGTGCAACCCTGCAAAAAAACATTACCATACGAGCACAAGCTATTGGAAGACTTACGATGCAGACTTTGCCTTGAGTATTTAGGTAAACTGAAGTTATTCCAAAAGAAGTTTGTTGCTAGACCAGTTAAGTTGGGTGACTTGGTTTTTGTGGAAAACGATCGAGAACGAGGTGTCTAGTGACTACTTGGTCGTATCATCGAGCTTCTTCCAGGAAAGGATGGTCAGGTTCGTTTAGTTAGAGTAGTCACGGCAAAGAACCAATTCTGCGACCTGTTAAACGCCTTTGTCCTCTGGAGTGTCTGGATGTCGTTGAAGATCAGCAGCAATCGCGATCCGCGATCCGCGATCCGAACCCAACGAGAAGGCGTTTGGTAAGACTAAGGATATCAACGGGGAAATCACTACACACGTAAGGAGTGTGCGAAAAGTGTGCTCGAAGTGAAACAGGTGGTGACGTGAATGAACGCGGAGTTAAAGTGCCAAAAAATGTTTCGCTTACAGTGTTTTCTTTTGCTATGTCGAACTTTTACTTGTGTGTTCTATTTTGGTGTCTAAATTTAGTTATTTGTTAACTAGACTCGATTTTGTATTTGATTATGGCTGAATGTCCCTAGGAATTGTGAGCCACTTGTAGATAGATCTAAATGTGCCTCAAGTGGGAGAATGTTAGATACATTACGTTATAAATGTCGTGCATATATTTATTTTGGTCGGGAAGTTTTATTTAAATACTAACTTCCTACTACTCTGTGGTAGTAGAAGTGCTTTTGTTTGATATAATCTGTGGACTCTAAAATCCGCTGCACAGCTGACATTTTGCCGCCTAAGACGTGGGAATAATGATAAAAATGCTGTCAGAAAAATTGATCTGTAAAAAGAGAGAAGTCGTTAAACAGTTTTTGATTATATGCTCTTATTAATGTTCTTACGATTGTATACAAAAAAGTGCGTATCTGGCATAAGTAAAAGGTATAATAGTAAATTAACTCGAGTCTTTTATTATCGAACCAGTGGGTTAATTTAAGCGGGTAGCTTTCTTTTAATCCACACGTAATATGTGCAAGTCAGTTTTCAAAATTTTTCCTAAATTCACGTTGAGTTGTAATGATTCAATTTCTTTATGTAGCAAATTACAACAGTTTCACTGAGTTCTTTTAGCGTATATTTATCCATAATAAAACTTGCACGACTATACTACACATCAGCCAAACTCAAACTGTATCTGTGCAAATATCCCGAAAAACAAATGGAAAACAAAATGCTAGCTTGACATTTGCCCCACTCTATACATCATGACGACTAAACAAAATTTAGAGTCACTACTAAAGCAAATAGAGTTCCATTTAGGTAGCATGTATTTTCAGCTGGGTACCATGCTAAAGGGACACATCTTGTGGTGCATTGTAAGAGATAGTACACTAAGAATGATAGCGTGCATCCTCATCGTAATGTTAATTTACAATCATCTTTGGAACAGCTCTATTAGTTATATTGCTCTATCAGCTGCGTCAACTAAAACATCACGCACTTAAGGAATATTTTCATATTGATTCCATACAACAGGGAGATTAAGATGTTTTTCATAACGTCTTTGGATTTGGATGACCAGAACTTCGTATTTGTGTGCAACTGTGACCCTCACACCAGAATATCCATGATATTATAACGGCAGGGACAGCAATATCGAATCTTTTAGAAATTGCACTTAAAATTAATTCTGTTCTTTTCATATCAATAAAATTTCCGTTTCAAATTCGGATAGTTGCTTAAAACGACATGGTAGCCAAACTCGTGGTATTTTAGCACTTTTAACAGAATTATAAGAATATTCCTTGGTTAAGTAATATACGAAAATATTTTAAACCGTTTATCATGAAGTTTATTATTTGGAATAATATACAGAAAAGTAAAGGTAAGTAGATAAAAGGTTTAGTTAGTTTTCGGGTGTAAGATGCTCTTCAGTGAGTATTTATATTTTCAGTTTTATTTAAATATGTATACTGGGAGTTACATTTTTTTGTTCTTCAGTGTATGTTCAGATATACCAGGTGTGGTGGTTAATAATTGTTAATTTTTTCAAGAGATCCAAGTGTCGGTTCACAGTTGATGTTTAAACGAGTTCGAGTTTGCGTTATATTTTTTTCGAGTAGTAAATATTTCATGTTTCAGTCAAATAAATAGTATTTGCGTTTTGTATTTTATTTTGCATTATATCATTCATATGCGTCATGGTACTTGTGGAAACTTACGGTGATAATGTCCCAACGCAAGACGTTTGTGGGCGTTAATTTAGATAATTCAAAAGTGGAGATTTCGACTTAAAAGACAAAGAAAGCCCAGGTCAACCGAAAAAAATTGAAGATGTCGAGTTGCAAGCGTTGTTGGAAAAAGACGAAAGGCAAACTCAACAACAAATGGCTGAGATGGTCATGGGAAAGAACCAGAAGGCAGGAAATGGATGCACATTGGCTGAGCGACAGATGGAAAAGAGAAAAAGGGTGTGAGAAGTTTTGCGTCCTCGGCATGAAAGAAATACTTTTTTACACCGGATCGTGACTGGAAACGAAAAATATACTACACACTACAAATATATTCGAAGTACATATTTCGAGAACACAAAACGCAGAAAATCATGGGTCGGATCAAGACCGAATTGCTTTGGCAAGAAAACAATGTTGTCCATTTGGTGGGCTCAGAAGGGTGTCGTGCATCATAAGCTTCTGAAACCAAGTGAAACAGTTAATGCCATTCGCTACCATTAACAAATGATCAATTTCAATATGCACTAATTGATTTTGGAGCACGACAACGCCACATTGTACACACTGCGAAAGCGGTCAGAGACACAATTTCTGCACTTGACTGGGAACTCTTGCCACATCCGCCTTACTCACCGGACTTGGCCCACTTTGTTTTCATTTATGTCTCACGCATTTGCCATGAAACATTTTACAATTATGAGGATCAGATCAGATACGTCAAAAGATGTACGGTTTTTCTGCCAGGGCATTCACAACTATCTAGAGAGATGGGGAAAATGTGCAGGTGCATACTTTGAATCAACCATTTTTTATCTTTCTCCCAAATTAAACGTGACATTTTAATGTGATTTTAACATTTTAACGTGATTTATTAAACGTGATTTTTTAAGACAAAATTAAGAATCATTAGTTTCCACACCTGGTATAGCTTTCTACTATCAAGTCTTGTTTGACGCATTGGAAGAATCAACGAACATCATATCAGTTTGGGTTAATTCACTTAACGATCTATAACAGAGAGCAACATTGTGTGATATGATTAAAACAAATAATTGATGATATTACACTATTACTGCGTGTATAATTACAGAACTATTATTGAAGCACTATTATTTATTTTAATTTTGCAACGATATAGTATCACTATTGAACTACACTTTTACTACTTTTAAATATAGTTTTCTTTTAAATATAGTTTACTTTTAAATACCGCTCTCGTTAAAATAATGTTCTCTTTTAAATTGATTCGATTATGTAGTTTCAAAATGCTATGTAAAACTTTAAATATCTAAATTATTTAAGAATATGGCGCAAGAGATGGCGCAAGAGATGGCGCAAGAGATGGCGCACGTAGCATCGGAAAGGTTTGTTTTTAATAAGCATCATTATTCACCAGATGGCTGTCAAAGTCTTAGGTTTCATCACATGGTTTTATTTTTATTATCAATTGAAGCAAGAAACTTTTGTTTATTTAGAAAAATGGAAACGTGAGTTTCGAGTGGTGATTAAACACTTATATGTTTAAAAGGCTTAAACCGTAAGAGATCAAAGTTGAATTGGATGAAGTTCATGGCACGTCTGCTCTTGTGTTTGCAACAGTTTATAATTGGGTAAATGAGTTTAAACGTGGCCGTACATCCATAAAAGATGAACATTGTTCGGGACGTCTAGTGGAAGTAACTACCCTCGAAATGATTGATAAAATCCACACATGTTTTAAGTGATCGATGAATCAAAGTGCGCAAAATAGTTGAGGCCACAGGCTTATCGCATGGTACAGTGTTTTCAATTTTGAACGAAAAACTGGGTGTGAAAAAATTTCGATAAGATGGGTGCCGCGTTTGCTCTCAGTGGAGAATAAACGCAATTGTGTAGTCGGCTCTGAGGCTGTTTTGGCGTTTTTTCGTCGCAATCCTGATGAGTTTCTGCATCGATATATAACTGTGGACAAATCATGGATACATAATTACATCCCAGAGACCCCAATTATACCCCAGAAGAAGGCGAAGATGGTGAATTCGGCCGGCAAGGTTATGGACACAGTTTTTTGGGATGCACGTGGAATCATCTACGTTATTATGTAGATGATTCCACGTGCATCCACGTGCAAGAGAGTATTATGCGTCGTTATTGCACTCGCTGAGTAAAGAAATCAAGAAAAATCGTTCTTATTTGCATTATGTGTGTGTATGCACTATTTTGAGGACTTTCCGAAATCTTACATTTTAGACGTCTTACAAAAGTTGGATAAACCCCTGGAAAATCATATAGAGCTAAAAGAAGATTATGTTGAAAAAAAAAAAAAAAATCTATTTAAAATAATTTGAGAATTTACGTGGAGCACAAGAAAAATTGTTTCCTTGTTTTTTGAATATTTAAAAAAAAATGGTTTTTTTATCTTTTAGTAATGTTCGTATAATGCTCATAATATGCTTTTTTCTTCTTATATAGTTCAAATATATTAAATTAATGAATATTTTGTTCACCTAATATTTAAATTAGTATAATAAAATAGACGTTGTATCAAAGAAAATATTTGCTTAAACATTTTACAATGCCATGTTGAAAGTCAGTCCTGCAGAGAAAGCGCTAAAAAAACTACATAAAAAAAGAAGGAATTTGAAACACTATCATGTTGAATGTTGCTCAATTTGTTTTGCTGTTAAGTATAATGTACAAACCTCACGAAATTTGCCTACACCTAGATTTTTGTCGGATCTCAATTATTGTATGCCGCCATTGTCGGTTTATCTATCGCAATTAATTTTTTTTAACGCTGCTGTAATAATTTTATAAATGACTAAGAGCTACAGGCACGATGTTCACGGTTGGTGTAATGAGATTTTTGCAGTACTATTATTATTATTTTTTTTCGTTTTATAGTTCGTAAGTAGGTGGTTACCGAGCTGAATTTAAAGGATTTGCAGGTTCTTTTTGGAATGATCGCTTTGCTAATAATACTATTCTAGGTCAAGTAAAAATTTATAATTGGGTTACTGTGGGTTAATGTACTAGGAAATGATCTATCTACAGTAAATGATGTTAAACAAAATTATAGTTTACTTTAACAATGGTTACTATAAGAATTTCGTATCAAATTTATTTTGTGTATTACTATTTAATGGCGGGAAAGTTTGTACAGATTTTCCATTAGTCGCTTCTTTAACGATTGTTGACAAAAATTGTTGCCGGATAAGTAATGTTGATTTCCATATTATAAATTCCTGTCGTATTTACAATGTTCGCGTTCAGATTTGCTTTGGTTTGCATTCAATTAGTTAAGTTTATTTAAGTTGAAAATGTTGATAACTTGTATATACGCCATATTATTTAAGTTTTTTATTTCAAAAGGTGTCAACTTTACTCAAACATTATTGAGGGTTCCAAGAGAGTTCTGTTGGAGAAATGGAGAAAAGAAGATTTTGATCTGGAAGACCGGCATTGCTCTAACTATCCTTCAAGCATTGATGTCAAGGAAATAAAGGACATAATAGAGGAAGATGCACGCATCATGGTCCTTGAGATAGCAGTTAAACTAAATATTAGCGTTTTTGACAATCTGAAAAAAAAACTGGTCGATACGAAGTGCGGGTCCCCCATGAACTTAGTGTGACTCAATCTCTTTGTGCGATTTTTTGATTAAAAACAAATCGAAGGCTCCATTTTTAAAGTGAATGGTAACTGGTGATGTGTACAATAACCTGCAAAGAAAAAAACATGCAACTTGCTAGAGTCCGCGGTTTTAAGTACGGCGATACCCAGCCTTCAAATCGCCTGAATGAAGCGATTAAAGAAAACCGGCCAGAATTAGTAAACAGGGAAGACATCGTGTTTTATTATGATAATGCATGACAACAAATTTTAATCAGGACTCGGCAAAAATTGTTGAGCTGCAATTAAGAAATTTTAGGATTAGGTTATTCACCTTATTCACCGGACATTGCACTCGTGGACTACCAACTATTCTACTCCCTCCAAAAAATGTTTAAAGGGAAAATTTTTAAAACACAAGAGATAAGGTGAAATTATACTGGTGACAATTTTTTGCCAATAATGAAACTAATTTTTAACAAAAAGACATTATGTACTCTTCACTATGCTTCTAAAAAGTTGTAAATAATTACGGTAATTACAAGGTATATTTTTAAATAAGGTCCGTTTTTTATTAAGAAGAAAAATACTATAAATATCATTAAAATATATTTTTTACATTTCTATATACTTTTATATACTTTCCTACTGAATTTCCATTTTTGTTTAAACATTTATCATACCGCTCAACAAGTATTTGAATTCCGACGTCAAAGAAATGTGTCGCCTGTGAAGAAACCCTATCCATGACTCCAGTTTTAACTTCTTCGTCGACGTTGAACCGTTAACCACCAAGGAAGTTCTTTAAGTACCGAAATAAGTGAAAATCACTGAGTGCAAGGTCTGGGCTGCAAGGTGGGTGATCCAGTTCTTCTCATCCAAAAGACCTGATTAGACCTTGTATTTGTACAAAAACATGTGACTTTGCATTGTCATGGAGCAACATCACACCAGAAGACAGTAGACCAAGCTGCTTGTTTTGTATGGCACTGTGGAGTTTTCTCACTGTGACACGATACGCATCGGAATCGATTGTTGTGCCTCTCGGTATAAAATCCACTAATAAAATCTCTTTCCTGTTCCAAAAGACAGTGGCCATGATCTTTCGTGCTGAAATTGTCTGTTTGGCTTCCACTCTGGTCGGTGACGATGTTTGTCGCCATTTCATTGGCTGTTGCTTGGACTCAAGAGTCATGTGAGACACCCAAGTCTCATTTCCTGTAACGACGTGGTCTAACAATTCATCTTCTTGATTGTACTGAGTCAAAAACGATAAAACACAGCCCAATCTCTTTGTTTTGTGATCGCCAGAAAGTAGTCTTGGAATCCACCGTTCCTTGTACTCTAGAATCGAATTACAGATCGTATCTCATAGTCGGTGGGAGACTCAGTTTTCTTAAACATTATAAACTTCAGCAACTCTGCACACACACAGGCGATACTGGCGCCAAAACGTGGGCAAAGCAAGCTGGGAGCAGACGCGCATGCAACGGACACTCACAAACGGACCTTATTTAAAAAATTCCCATCGTACATAAACTAAATGAATATTTCAATAAACTATTTGCGTTTCCCTTTCTTTTAAATATATCGCTACAAACTTTTCGGACAACCCGATATTATTGGTATATATGCTTAAGTCATTTAATCAGTTTATTAGTATTTAACGAAGCAGCGAAATGACCTGTTAAAACAGTATCTTGTATTTCTCGTATTTCAATTAAAGCAAATGCTATAGAAGGAGTGAAAAATGGTACTAATCATTTGAGGATATTTCGTATTATATGTTTCGTGTGTATCCACAGTATGTCGGAAAAATAAGGGAACATCTTAAATAAAAAAAAAAAAATAGCAATTTTGCCAAAATTGTCCTTTTATTCAAAATTCAATCCTTTTATTCAAAATACATTCCTTCCGCATCAATATACCGATGCACGATGATCCAATGCTACCTCAGATTTTTTATGCCATTTTTCGGAATCGCTTCAGTTACCTTCGTCACAATTTTCTGGACTTGTGTAACACTGTCATAAAACATTCCTTTCATGACCAGTTTGAGTTTCGGAAACAGGGAATAATCACAAGGAGGTAAATCAGGCGAATTCGGAGGATTTTGAAGTATATAGACTTGTTTTTAGCCAAAAATCCATGAACAGCGACGGTTCTATGAGATGCTGCATTACTGGGCAACAAAAGCTAACTCTAAGCCTTCGATATTCGGTCCTCACTTGAACGATGCTCTTCCACAAACGCTCCATAGAACACAGATAATATTAATAGCCGTAGGCGATTATTTCACGCACTTTTTCCACCAACTCATCGCGATTTTTGTTTTTTGGTCGAGCTGGCTTCGTGTCGTCTTCCAAAGCATCATGACCGCTTTGGAATCGCTTATACCACTCGAACACACGTGGACGGGATAAGCAATCAACCTCATAATTTTTTTTCATCAAATCAAATATTTCTGTAAAAGCTTGCAGAGCGTAAAACAAAATTAAATATTAGCTCATCGTGTTTTTGTGTGATTGATTCTAATGATGCTAAACTCGTTTTATGCAGGATATATATATATATATATATATATATATATATATATATATATATATATATATATATATATATATATATATATATATATATATATATATTGGAATGTTGCGAGTGTCATTTCTCGTATTTAGCTCAGCCCTTTTCTATTTCAAGGGCTTCTCTAATTGTTCGGACCTTATAGTTTTCAATATTCGCTATTTGTTTGGCTCCTTCAAAATTGATTTTTTATGCCCTGTTGTACGAGGGTTGATCCAAAAGTAAGTTTCCCAAAGAGCTGCAGCAGCGTTGGAAGCTGCTAGGCGAAATTCGACAACACCGCTGTGCACGGCAGATCCCCCACTCCCTTTTCCGCCCGCGAGCGCTGCGCTACGCCGCTCAGTCTTGGCTCAGCAGCCGTTCGCGATGGAGCCTCTTATTGTTGATCCCGCCAGGTGCGAAATTCGATCGGTTATTCGGTTTTTGCATGCGACAGGAATTCCACCTGTGGAAATTCATCGAAAGTTGACACAAGTTTACGGCGACAAGTGTATGTCCGTTCAAATGGTCCGACATTGGTGCAGGGAATTTAGTGACGGACGGAAGGAGGTTCACGACGAAGAGCGGAGTGGAAGACCTGCAGTTTCGGAGTCGATTGTCGAGAAGATCGAACGCGAAATGCTTCAAAACCGGAGAATCACCATCCGTGAACTCGTTGATAGGATTCCTGGGAGTTCTTACGGTACAGTGGAAAGAATTTTGACTGAAAAGTTGGGGTATCACAAGTGTTGCGCTCGATGGGTACCGCGCATGCTGACAGCAGAACACAAGGAGAAACGCCTCGATTGTGCTCGACAGTTTCTTCAAAAGTGTCAAGACGATAAGGAAGAATTTTTGGACTCCATCGTGACCGGTGACGAAACGTGGGTTTTTCATTTCACCCCCGAAACCAAAGAAAAGTCTAAACAGTGGCGTCACTCAGGGTCACCAGTCACAAAGAAGTTCAAGCAAACTCCTTCTGCTGGCAAAATCATGGCCACTGTCTTTTGGGATCGCAAGGGGATACTGCTGATCGAGTTCCTGACACCCGGGACAACAATAAACTCGGACAGGTATTGTGAGACACTCACTAAACTCAGGCGTGCTATCCAGAACCGCAGGAGAGGACGCCTGACAACAGGTGTAACGCTGCTTCACGATAACGCCCGACCTCACACTTCCCGCAAAACCCAGGAACTTTTGGAGCAGTTTGGATGGACTGTCATGCCCCACCCACCTTACAGTCCGGACCTCGCGCCCAGCGACTATCACTTGTTCCCCAAGTTAAAAGAACACCTGAGTGGCAAACGCTTCCGGAACGACGAGGAAGTGAAACAAGAGGTGCAGCGCTTTCTTAAGGGTTTGGCGGCGGAGGTGTACGACATGGGCATACAAAAGTTGGAGCACCGTCTACAAAAATGTGTTGATCGAAATGGCGATTATGTCGAAAAATAGAGGAAAGTTTCATCTTTCCGACGATGTAAATTTTAATGAAAATAAACATAGTTGTCTATTTGAAAAAATGAAGGGAAACTTACTTTTGGATCGACCCTCGTAGATGGTGCTGGAACAGAGCGGAAGTGGTTTGTTTGTTTTTACGTTATTTTTATGTTCCTGTATTCTGGCCGAGATTCATCTGTTTGTTTGTCCTATGTATGTTCTGTTGTAGTCGGAACAAGATGTGCTATATACGTCATGATTTTGCAGTCTAACTTTGCCCTTGGAGCTTTTAGGATGTTTGCAACAATTTTATACGGCTTGTAGGCTGTCCTGATCTTATATTTCCTTAGTAGTCTGCCTATCCTATCAGTGATTTATTTTACATATGGTAGCAGGACCTTTGGTGCATTTGGTTCATGATCCTTTATTGTTTTTCGTGTTTGGGTTACCTGACGGTGCATGGCCTTCCTGATACAATTTTCTAAATATCCATTTTGTCTAAGGGCTGTGGAAAGTTTTGGTACTTCCTCGCTTCGTGTATCTGGTAGTGTCAGTCGGAAGGATCTGAAAATCAAGGTGTTCGCTACGGTTTGGATTTCAGAAGGAGGATGATGGAATTTAGCGTTGAGGTATCGATCGGTATGAGTTGGTTTTCTATACACAGTGTATTCGAGGGTTCCAGAAAGTTATCTTGTGATGAGGAAATGTATTCTGAGATAGATTTCGTTTAATTGTTTCGTTTAATTCGTTAAATATTTTTCCAAATTTAGTGTTGGAGAGCCGAAGGCACTTACTATAGGCCTTAATGGGATTTCTGGTGTATACACTTTTTTGGGTAGACCGTCAAGTTTAGGACATCTGCTTGATTTTTCCCTTGGAATTATTCTTTGTTCAATGTCCGGTTCTAGTTTCGGTACTTTGATTTTGCTTATGGTTGTTTTTCTTTACATAGGTTGTTGCATCTCTATTTACTGGTTTATATGTTCTTTTCTAGTAAAAAAATTTCATCATCTTTCCGTATATAGCATATCTTGGTACACACACTGCAACAAAAGATACATAGGACAAACAAATAGACGAATCTCACCCAGAATACTAGAGCATTAAAACATCGTAAAAAACAAACAAACCACTTCCGCTCTGTTCCAGGACCATGTACAAACAGGACATGAAATCAATTTTAAAGGAGCCAAAGAAATAGCAAATATTGAAAACTACAAGGTCCGAACAATCAGAAAATCCCTTGAAATAGAAGAAAAAGGTGAGCTAAATACGCGAAACGACGCTAGCAACAGTCACGTAAAAACTATAAAACAACACGTAAAAATATAATAAATTATAGATATTCTAATAATTTAATAATTTTAATATTTTTATATTTAATTCATATTTATATTTAGAGTTATATTTCAATATTGAAGTCGCTATTAACTAGATATCATTAAATACATAATTGTAAGTTCTACTTAACTTACAAAATTGTTTATATTTCAGTTTATATTTCAGAAGTCTTAAAATGTTGACTAGATGGAGTTAATGAATTTATTATCGAGAATATCTCCATAAATATAAATTTTATGAAGAAAATGAAAAGGACCTTTTTTTGTAGAGAATATAATTTTCTACAAAATTGTTTCTATATCTTTCTCTCAAAATTGTACACTTTAAGAAATATATACAAAAAACTACGATTTTATTAAAAAATGAACTTAGATCGTCTTGAGGCACGTTGTATTTTTGTTAAAAAAAATCCCCCTATTTTTTCATCAAAAGGAAGGTTTTTCTGGGGCGTCGGAAAATTTTTTTCAACGACCACGCTTTTTGGACAATCCTGTAATAGCCACAATATGTGGAAGTTGTCTAATTATCAGGGTATCATTTTATTATTGAGCGTATACTTAACTGTTTCTTTCCCTTAATTCTTTTTTGAAATTTTTCAATCCCTTAAGATAAAGAAAAGCTTTTTTAATTTCAATTGAAAAAAATCATTGCTTATCTGGAAGCATTTCTGTGTGTATTGTTCACAGATTTTAAGTCTGATTTAAACAGCAATGTTGCCAAGCATTGATAGAAATCTGAACATTTTTTTATATAACCACGGATGTGTTACGGTAGATCACATTAGTACTGATGTGGGAATGAGATCTTGCTGATGTTTCCATTTCCTACTGTGTAGGGTTTTAAAAAGTATTGTTCGGGGTCGTTATTCACAATATTTTAGTGTATCGTGAATAGTTACAATTGTCAGGTGAAAAAAAACTTTTGTGTAATTATAAGGATAATTTCTCAAATATAACACAAATATACAGTGTTTTTACTTCCGGTTCGTTAAGTAGCCCTTTCACCCCTAGCCCATCGGTGTCACGCCACTGACCCAACGACAATAGCTAAGCTCGTGCCGCATTCCTAATGCCGTCGGCGGCATGTCGTGTGGGAGATCACGTGCTGGCCGTGTCACTGCGCGGCCTTTACGGCTATTGTTTGAAATTCCGGGGCCGAATAGGCCTAATTATCTCGGAACGCGTGCCGATCGCCAGATATCACAAAAACGCCGAGCAAAACGCTTCCTCAAACGTGATGATAACGAAAGAAAAACTGTTATGTTTACTTGGTATCATATTGTTCGAATCTGGACTAGATTCGTTCTGGAATGTTTCGCATAATTTCGAGTTATTAGATACTTATGCGATGTTTATGAGTCATATACGAAAACTGCTCAAACTTTTAGAGGGCCAAAATATATTAAGGTACAAAGAAAGTATTTGCGTTAATTCCCGTGTTTATAAATAAAGAATTATACTTCATTTTTTGGAGGTTTATATAATATATATTGCTTTATCTATATTAAAATGAATCCACAGCGGAAGAAAAATTTAGTTGACGGTTTTTAACAAAAACGTTAAAATGAAAGAAACAAATCGCGAAATTTAGGCAATTTTGAGACATTATTTACAAAAAGGCTTCAAAGTTACTGACGGCGCTCGTGAGATTTGCGAAACAACCCTCTCTGTTTCGTATAAATTCGCACCGCTTAGCTCTAGTTCAAAAGGAGGGGGATTGAGGTGATAATTTTATATATTGCTGGTAAACACGTAATTGGTCTATAATCCTTGGATTCTTCCAAGTTTTCTGATAGGGGCAACATGTTTCTCCTAAAGTAAAACATGTAGAGATATTTCTGGGATTATCTATTGCGTCCAGAATTTACTGTGCCAGAACTTCGTGGGTATAAGTGAAAGCTTTCCACCAATAATTGTGAATACCATCTGCCCCAGGCGATGTCCAATTGTTAAGTATTTTTAAAATTATCCTGAGGTCACTAATTGTAATATTACCCGAGTCCGTTGGTGTTAAAAACTGATGTTCTCTTTTCTCTTGTTCAATCCAATACGCAGTATCGTTGAATTTCACACTATTAGACCATATGCCTGACCAGTACTGTCATATTTCCTCTGTTAGGAATTGCGGTCTTTGACATAAATTCGTCTTCGCTGAGGTTTCTATTGAATTGCCTTTGAGCAGGATTAAACTGAGTATTTTCTTGATATCTTTTTACTTGTATCCGATACCACCTCAGTCTGTTTCCTAATGCTGCAAAGTTTCAAGGTAAAGGATAAGGTCGTGTTGGAATGTTTGATTGCTGATCTTTATATTAGCTTTTCTCGCAATCTAAATAGCCTTTTATGATTTTTTTTACTGGCAACTGCATGAAGGTAGCAATATGCCCTTATTTCATTAATCTAATTTTTACACGTTTTAAACATTTGGACTTACTGAATCAATAACATGGTGTATTCTAATTCTAAAAGTATTTAGCTCTGAAGGCATATATGGTTCAATATCGGAGCGATCTCTTAAAAAAGAATTCAAAATTATTAACCACCTCATATGATATATTTTAAAAAGTTAGTACTATTATTTTTTTCTGCTTCAAATGTGAATTTAATGTTCTTATGTAAATAATTTAGGTAAGTTACGCATTGACTTAGTTGTGTATCAGTACCTGTAGAGCAAATTAAAATGTCATCAATAAATTTGAACCAGTAAATTGATGATTTAAACAGTTGATGTAGATTTATCTTATTTTCTAAGATATCCATAAAAATATAGTGGACATTTAGATATAAATCTTAGTTTCTTTATTTAAAACGAATTTCCATCAAGTAACCTCATTTAAATAGCAAATTCTTTTCTTATACTTTTGTATTTAAAGGTAGTCCTACAATGATTCTAAATTTGTAAATCTAAATGAAATACTTGAAAATACTTCTTCATAATATGTACCTTTTAAATTGTAAAATTTCATCAGGGAATACTATTTAGTTCAAATTTCAAGTTCCAAGACTAACTAATAAAATTGCATCAAATGTTGTATTTAATATTTATGTATAAACTGGAATTAACTTTTTCCTCATTATAAACTGACATAATGTTATTAAAATTATTACGTAAAATAAGCAACATTCCATTTCCACTAAAGAAACTATAGAATAGTAAAAAAGACAAATTTATACTTATAAATTCGAGTTTTTCGCCCCCAAAGACTCACCGTGGTATCGAAGAGGAATTGAGTTACAAGCTCAAAGATGGGTTGAGGTCATCGAATCGAACGGCTTCTATTTCGAGGAATACATTTTGGCAAACATGGAATACATTTAATTTAAGCAGTGCATAATCAAGTAATCCGTCTTTCAAATTGAGAGTTTTTTTTAAATTCTGAAATAAAACACAGATGGTGTTGCGAATTTGTTTAGGACTAGTCTCATTTCAGAAGTGTACCTTATAACATTTATACAAATGGAGTCGTATACAATATAACAGCATTTTAAAATTGTTGAATTATTTTATAGAAAATGACGTGATATTTACGGTTTGCACAATCGTTCATCTGAAAGCACTGTCAATCGAATTGTTTAAAAATTTCAAGAAACTGGTTTGGTGAAAGATAGCTGAAGAGCAATATACAGTCGTAGTGGTCGTTCACAAGAGCATATTGATTTGGTACGTGAAAATATTGCTGAACACCTAAAAATTTCCATTAGTCAACGTTCACAAATATTTGGACTTTCTGAATCCACAACATGGTGTATTTTACGAAAGTATTTAGCTCTGAAGGCATATATGGTTCAAATAACATAGAAACTAAAGCCGCTAGATCATTCAAAACGTCGTGCATGTGTCTACTGGATCAAAGAACAAACAGATGATTTTTCTCAAAAAAAAATTAAAATATAGGTTCAAATTAATGTAGGACTGGTCAAATGCTATATTTATTTCTGTTATTAGTGTTAAAATATTTATATAATTAAAAGAAAAATATTATTTATAAAATCTGAAAACCCAATAAACGTATATCGTAATTTAAGAAAATTAATGAATAATTTCGTGTTAATCATCACCAGGTTGGTGTTCATATTTATAGGTCACATGAGTTTCGGGATTAAATGAAGGCCCTGTAGAAAATCAGATATATAATGTACGGCTATGCTGCTATTTCATGATTGCACGTTTCTACATCTTGTAGCTTTTATTTGCATGTCAACGCTTTTATCAATTTTATTAAAACAACCTTTGTTTTATATTCAAATAAGGTTGCGGCTCGGCCCAACAACAACCAGGAGATGTATTTGGAAAATAGCTAAACGGAAATAAAATGTCACCAATAAAATCCAGTACACTCTTATTTTAACGGTTTTATGAGTTTCGATACAGTGCAGGTGCCTTCGGCTATAATTTTATCATAAAATGTAATGCGAAATTTAAAGCTCTACAGATTACCGTGTAATATAAATGTCTTAAACATGTTCGAAGAATTGAGAAATGCTGTTGCAGCTTCCGCTTTTTTAAACATTTGTTATTTAAAGAATACTAGTTTGAAAACCACGTTTTCGTTATCGCGTATTTTATGTTATATAATATACGTATTTTATATAGTATGTATATTTTACTGTAATTATTTTTTTGTTCATTATGTTTTAATGTTTGAATATCAAATCTATACGTGAATCTTTTTGGATTTACTTAATTTTTATATTGCCACTCATACTATGCCAGATTTAAAAATTGGCTTTGTTGGTAGCAATGGACAAAATTTTACTAGATTTTTTTATATCTATGAGAATATATCTTATAATCTGCACATGATGTACTAAGTTCAGGATTGCTTTTATTCCCTGTCGATATCATGTATGGATAAGTCCTATTTCGAAATAAGATTCGCCAATTTTTTATGGAAAAAACTATATAATTCGAAAGTAATAGTAAGTAAGAATTATGAGAGGTATTTCGGAACCACTTTCGCTCGAACCAATAATACTTGATGGACGGTTGTGCCAGTTAAATTCAACTCTTTCCAGATCATTCTGATCGTGAAAATTTCTGTGGACATTTTCATCGATTGTTGTATTTGAGGACTTTCCACTGCGACATTCATCTTCAATCGAGTCTTGGTCATCTGAAAATGCCTGAAACTTTGGCCTACTCTATATTTTAACTATATTAAAACTGAATTTTCCATGAAGTAGCCGATACCTGATGGAAATGCATTTTAAATAAATAAAGAAAAATTAATATCTAAAATTTCCACAATACTTAAAATTGTATCTATAACAATTTTTTCGACACACAATGCCTTTTTCAAATACGAAAAATTGTTTATATATACAAATTTAAATATAGTGGAAATTTTAGTTATTAATCTTTGTCTATTTATTAAAGTTAAACTGTTTAATATAGTTCGTATTTGAAAAAGGCAGTGTATGTCGAAACAATTATTATACATACAATTTTAAATACACTGGAAATTTAAACATTCATATTTGTTTATTTATTTAATGTCCGATATATTAGATTCTGGCAAGATTATTTAGTCTGGGAAGTTGTATCTGTTAAGTTGCATTATACGGATCACAAAACTAGTCTAGATCCTTTTGAAATACCTCCTTCAAATAACCTCATGTATTTCAAAACAAAACCCTTTCAACGCTTAATGGAAACAACCAGATTCATCGGGAAGACGGAGTCGTTACGGTTTCTCAGTACTCTGAATTAACTACACCAGAAAAATTCGCTAATAGATATTCCCTTCGTAAAGAACATACCAGACCTCCTGCTATAGCATGGAGGTAAAATTCTAGTGACATCCTGGGTTAGTTATTGGCCCCCCATACTTCAATAGCATTTCCCGATTTGGGTGCAATTCAAGAAGACTCAAGGGCCAATTTAAAAATGTGGCTACATACAATAGATTTAATTAAATTTTGCTAATAGGTGTGCAAAAACTCTAATAGACCTTTTTTTTTCATTGAGTAGAACGAGCTTTTGAAATAAATACACTACATCTGTATTTTTTCTAAATAGTAAAGTAGATTTGGTAGATTGTAACTTACTATGGGACAATCAATAAACGACTAGATCAAAGGCTGTTACATAATTCAAGAAAAAACAATGTCGTATACATAAAACATGGCTTGGTACCGGTACGTCACATAACAGTCGGGGCTCGCACGTAACTCTTCCCAAGATATTGTTATGTGCGAATAAAATAGAATGGATACGATAAAACGTCTATCGATAGTCGGCCCACGCACATATTCCCATACCGAGAGTCGCTTTTTATTCACTAAAGGAGATATGAATGAAAATTTTTCATTTGACGTCGTCATTACGAGCTCCATTTTTCCGCTTAGGATAATTGGTAAGTTAGGTTTTTCATGCGATATTTTCTATTGGAATTTTGTGCGATCAAATTAATTTTTTATGTTCACGTAAAGTAAAAATAGATTTATATTTCTATTTATACAAGAAGATATTGATGAATGAGTAGTCTAGACTTACAATAAATTATATGTTTCTATTATCTCTTATATTACTTTATCATATTAGCATCATCTATTAAATGGGGCGTGAACTAAAGTCACACGTTAATTCAAACAAAACAATATACATCACACAAAAACAAAAAAATATACATCACCTACATGGATAAAATGGCATGCACAAGGCGAGAAAATAACATATACCGAACTGGGAAAATTATCGCCTTATTCCTCTCATTCCACAAATCAGTAAAATTCTCATTCAAATTGTAAACGAATGCTTAAAATACTATTTATGACGGAATATTCCCGAAAAGCAGGCTGGATTTGTTCCAGGGAGAAGTACATGGGGACAGATATTCAACATTCGACAAATAATTGAAAAAGGTAGAGAAGTCAAATAGCCTGTATAAGTTTTCTTGATTATCGGATTTGACAGCCCAAAATGGAAGAAAATATGACAAATTCTGTAGAAAACGGGAGATCAAATCAACTGATTCGTGAAATTTGTCATCTATGCCAAAAAATCAGAGCAGTCGTGACAATAGAAGACATAACATCCGATTGGTTTTGCGACAATAAACTAACTAGACAATGATGAAGACTAGACTAGATCCTACCGCCAATTCTATTCAATATTTATGGTGAATAGATCATGTGTAGAGCTGTCGAGGATTGGAAGGGTGGTGTCAGTATTGGTGAAATTAAAATATCTAGCTTAAGATATGCCTATGACATTGAATTTCTTGCGTGGTCTGCCGAGGAAATGATCTTAATTATCAAAGAAATTAAGGATAAAAGACATCTTTCGGACGGATTAGAAATAAACATCGGCCATCAAAACAACTACATGCCTAACATCAGTCACATAGAGCAATTTAAAGTAGTTCGTCTAGTTAGTAAGTCCAATGCGTCTATCTTGGGGCTTTAATATCGAACAATGGTGGTAACACTCATAAGATCAGAATATGTGAAATAAAAAGAAATATAATGCAAAATTTGCAGAAGATTTTCAGGGATAGGGGCATAACATAGAACAAATAGAAATATGTAGTAAAAAGCTTAATTTTTCCAGTATTGCTATATTGATTGTTTTGAACTTTGATGCTGGAGATGCGTCCTTCGCATGTCAGACTTCGATTGCCAGACGAACAAACGTATACGTTATTAAAGAAGTTAACAAACCTACAACGCTATCCCAAATTATTCATGAATGGATTCTAAGATTCTTCGGCAACATTGAACTCAGGGATGAATGACAATAACCTAGAAATACTGGTGGTATAAGGACGGATGTAAAGGTTTAGATCACGATCACGAATTAACGCTTTGATACAGTAGCCGTTAATCGATATGGATCGATCGATGAATAAAACAACATATGAAAATTTAGTAATCTTAATCTGTAGTGATGTTTGGATATAAGTGAATTGAGATTTGTCATAATATAACTCCTCAAAAATGGGTTACCATTAGAAGAATAAAGGGTTATTGCCGTTAAATTTAAAAAAAATGTGATCTATGTATTAAGTGATTCTGGTCTTATCAGGTAATTTAATGACTTCATTACTTGAATAAAGTGTTAATATTACAAAATATGGAATGATTTCTTCAGGGCCCATTATCTCCATGAAAAGGTAAAATGTTTTTAGGGCAACATGAGACTAATGGGTGCGTGTAATATTCCATAAAAATAAAAAGCTTATAAAAGTTTTTTTCATCGTGTTTTCACAATTTTGGAAGGGCGTTCTGGTAATAAAGACATCTAGTATTCTTTCATGATTGATTTTTACGTTTCGAGTAATTCGTACAAAATTGTATCGTCTGCCTGTAAATTGAGGCAAGAGCATTTCTAGGAGACTGGTAGACAACAATTTTTTGAGTCGAGAAAAATTGTATGTTAAATATGTCATTACTTTGACCATAATAATTAATTCAGAATTCATACATTGAAATAATATGATCGAAAAATGTTTATGTTTATTGAAAGTTATTTGAGGTTTTGTAACTCTCATTCGTTTTGACCAGCAGCGAAACATTCATTTTTTTCAATTATATAAAAAAACGCTTTCTTGTGAGATATTCAAAATCTTCAATATACGTTATAGGCTAGTTCATTTGTTACTGAAATTATAGCATGAAGAGCATCATGAAGAATATGTTTTCTTGCGTTGATAAATAAATCTAACCCCCACACGATTTCGGGTTCAAAAAGTTTTTTATTTTAAGTTTAAAATCTGTACCCACCATTTTTTTAATGATTGAATAGGATTAACAATAATTAAAGCATCCAGGAGCTTTATAAACCCTACTATTATTTAGACTTTTAACAAGTCTTAAGTTCAATTTTTCCATGGAACCTTTGCTGTCAAACACTAAACTTGAAAAGATTTACTACTTAACAACAAATCACTTTTTTAAATTTCTCAAAGCACGTTTTGTTAACTGTGTTGGTATCATCAAGAGATCACTTATTCTGAATTTAAATCAGGACATGATTCAATCCGATATTAAATATTTTTTTTGCAAATCTCTTCGAGTTGTGTTGTGTTCATACTGAAGGATTCAGTAAAACAAATGATAATATAAGTCGATTATACTAATTTCGATACTATTTGATCATTCTTAGGAATTTTGATATTATCTAAAATGTTCATGCCGTTTCATGTGCAAATACGGTTAATTCGGATTTGATATCTATTTATGTTGATCTTCAATAATAAACAAGTCTTAACGTATCATTTATATTGCGTGTTTTATTCAGAAGGTATTCATTATGAAATCAGCATCTTTTCACAGTCACGTAATCACGCTATTGCAAAAGTTGAGTGAGTATATTCTCCGTTGAGTCTTATTTAGTTGGGGTTGTGCAGATGCATTTAGTTTAATTGTCACCTCTGAATGTAGCGAGTTCTATTATACAGTGTGGTCAGAGAAAACGCATGCTTTTTGACCGGATAGTATTTTGCAAAGAAATGGGTGACGACCCCGCCGTGCCGCCAACGGACAGCTTAGGTAATACAGTTTTAGGCATGGCTTCGTGGACCTTGGAGCATCGTGTGTTTATAGTCGAGCAGTTTTTTAGAAACAGTGATTCTGTAGTTACCGTCCAACGTCTTTTCCGGCGATAGTTCAACGTGGAACGCCGGGGGCCAATTCCATATCCAAACACGATACTCCAATGGGTTGAAGCATTTTGAACTACCGGATCTGTCATGAAGAGGAAGCCACCTGGATAGTCCCGTACCATTTAGACACCAGACAATGTTGAAACAGTGAGAAGGGCTGTTCTTGTTAGTCCTCAACGTTCCAATAGGAGCCAAGTTTCAGCTTTGGGTATGTCCCGTTGATCGCTACAAAATAATGATCGTGCAACAGCTGACTGAAAAGAATTTTGCACAGCGCAGATAGTTTTGTGCGAGGATGCGCGCCATTTTTTGCGGATGACCCTGATGCCGTGATAATAATGATAGCTGAATCTCATAAAATAAACAGAACTGAAGGTACCGGGCGGCAGTGAAAAAGTGACATTGTGGTGTGGAATTTCCAAATTAGGGATTGTTGGTCTTAGTTTTTTGAAAAGGAGGAAATATCAGTTATATTCAAAATCTTCAATATGCGTTATAGGCCGGTTCGTCTATTACTGAAATTATATCTTGAAGAGCATTATCACCATTTCGCGTTCACAAAGTTTTTTATTTTAAGTTTAAAATCTGTACTACCCATAATTTTTTTAGTGTGACGAATATGATTAGCAATAATTAAAGCATCCAGATGCATTATAAGTTTTATTATTATTTACACTTTAAGTTTAATTCTTCCATCAAATCACTCTGTTAAGCTTCTCAAAGCACGTTTCGTTAACTGTGTTGGCATCATCAGGAGATCGTTTATTCTGAGCTTAAATCAGGACATGATTGAATTTGAGATTAAATCACGTCGGTACGTTAATGTTGACATGTTACAATATTTTCTGTTACAACAACTTAAACGGCGACAAGTAAATATGGGAGAACTGTGGTTTCAATAAAACGGTGCCAAAGCTCACATGGCAAGAGCATCAATGGAAAGTGTTTGACAAATGTTTCCGTAACATGTGATGTCCCGTTTCGGCCATGTTTCTTCGCCCCCATGCTCTCTAGACTTGTTTGCATGCGACTTTTTTTATGGGGTTACCTTAAGTCTAGAGTGTACGCTAACAAGCCATGCACGATTGAGGAAGTGAAAGTTGCTATTCATCAAGAAATCGCAAAACTTTCAAGAGAGATTGCAGATTTGTGACCGCGAAGAAGGGCAATACTTAACTAACATTATTTTCCATCATTAATTTAAAAGTGCACTATTATTACTTCATTTAGCTGTAATGACAAAAAAAAAGATCTTGAAAATAAACACTTTTATGCTTAGGTGAAAAACATACGTTTCTGCACCACCTCGTATATAGTTTTTCATAACTACTCACATGTTTTAGGTAAATTACTTCAATCACTTTACGTATATTATATTAACTGTTATTAGTCTGGTATTAGTCAATAAGCATTTTTTGAGATAATTTCTTAAGGAAGAATTCAGAGACAGTCAAATGAAGTGATAGTGGAGACTAGATGATGTTGCAAAATCATAAAATTAGCTAATTTATAAATATGTTTAAATTGTTAACAAAAATGTTTAATTGACCTTAAACAATTTTTAAAACACAGATATGCATGCAGTGCCCGTCCCTTTCTTACCCTTTAACTTTGAACTGAAAAACATACATAAATTAAAGCATAAAAAAATGTTTTTGTTAATAAACAGTAATATAATTGTCAAACATGGCGCTGTGGCACTATTTTGATAATTATTTTTAAATGGCAACAGTGTACTAGTAATATCTCTTTTTAATGCTTTTTTTATTCAAAAATATCTATTCAAAGAGTATTTTTATTTTGATATATTTTCATTTAATTTTTCAAAAAATCGAATAAATTTATATTAGCATATCAAACTTTTTAAACAGGGTCTCCATGTAAAAGTTAATTTTTTTTTCTAATAGAAGTCGCACAAAAGTAACTGTTTTTATAGATTCGAATTTATTTTGTATTTACATTTACATTACATTACAGAAATTTGCTTTATTTATGCCACATTCAAGTAAAATTGTAAAAGTAATTATCGAAATGGCGCCACAACGCCATCTTTGACAATTATATCAATATTATTGGGCCCACAGATCTTTTTATTTGAATTATTTAATTCTTTATTTGAAAAATTCCAAAAGTCAGCGTTGAAACTTGAATATAAAAAAAAGTTATTGGTATAGCCTCCAAATTATTTTTGGTAATGTGTAATGTGTAATGTTGTAGGATTCTATGAAAATCAAAATTAGATGCAAGCGACATCTACTTTTTTTATAGACTCGCAAAGTTTTTGGAAGAAGTAAAAATAAATTAAAGCTCAGTTTTGAATTGCATATTAAAAAAACTGAAAGCGATCATGGTCTTCAAATTCTTTAGAAAAAATCTTTGGTTAATACTCTAACTACCGGTATGTATTGCTAACTTTGTGTATCGCGGCGCATTAGATTGATATTCGATACTGCTTATTTGCGTAAATTACATACGCTAAGTAGGTAGATAATGCTATCTCACTCTTGCGCAGTGAAATCTGGCTGCCATCTTTTTCTTACATAGGGTTTGTTACATATATTAAAAACGGAGGGGTAGCGGTAAATGATACACTCCTGTCAAATGTTCGATGCTAACTATATTCGTATGGTAACATGACTAGTTTGACATTTGTATAATTGAGTAAGTGTCCGCTAGATGTCTCTCATGAATTTTTGATATAAATTCCAACACTTATCAAAAATTAAACAAATACTTTCAAGTATGTTTTAGTCCTAATTTTGACACAAACTTCGCATTTGTTACACTAGGTAAACTTTTGGTCAGAATATCAGCAATCATATCATTGGTAGGCAAATACTTTATACTTATAATGTTTGCTGATACACCATCCCTTACAAAGCGATGCCTAATATCAATGTGCTTTGAGCGTTCATGAAAAATTGGATTAACAGACAATTTTTTAGCAGCTTGGTTATCATTAAATTTTGTTTTACAATCCAACTTTCCTGTCAACTCAGAAAGCAAATTTCTCAAATACATGGCTTCTTTAGCAGCCTCGCCTAGAGCCATATATTCAGCTTCTGTGCTAGAGAGAGCCACAGTATTTTGCTTACAGCTTTTCCATGATATGCTGCCACCACAAAATACAAAAGCATAACCTGTATAAGATCTACGATCATTTTTATCAGATCCCCAATCTACATCTACATACCCTTGCAAATCTAAATCACCTCTTGTAAATGTCATACAATGATTTTTAGTACCTTGCAAGTATCGTAGCACTCTTTTAGCACATTTTGAAGTATATGTATTGCTACAGTTATTGTATTGACTCAAGAAACTTACACAATAAGAAATGTAGGGCCGTGTTAATACAGCTAAATACATTAAGCTACCAATTAACCTTTGTTATAATTAATTCTCATCTTTCTAACTTGAATTACATTCATCATAATTAAATTTCACCATGGGAGTATTTACCGGCGACATTCACTCATATTAAATCTTTTTAGAACTTGATTTATATAATTTTCTTTATTCAATGATATACAATTATAGGTTTTCATATTCTCATAACCAAGAAATGTTTAACTTCCCCTAAATTTTTGATTTTTAACTCAGACCTTAATTTATCCTTAACAATTTTAGTATTTTCTACATTGTCAGAAAAAATTAAAAAATCATCTACATATAAAGCTACAATCATCAAGGATTTGTCATCCTTCTTCGTATATAGGCATGGTTCAAAGTTTGATCTTTTAAATCCTAGTTCAAACAAAGTATTATTAACTTTATGATTCTACACCCCCGATGATTGCTTTAAGCCATAAATTGTCTTATTCAATTAACAAACTTTGTTATTTTCAATAACAAAACCTTCAGGTTGTGTCATGTAAACTTTTTCTTGTAAATGTCCATTTAAGAATGCACTCTTAACATCAGTGTGAGTTATTTGCAAGTTCAGTTTCAATGACAAAGCCAGAAGCAACCTTAAACTACTAAATCTAATACTGGCGCAAAAGTCTCATCATAATCAATACCTGCCTTTTCTGAAAAACCTTTTGCCACTAACCGAGCACGATAATTGATTTTATTCTGACTGTCACACTTTTTTTTGAAAACCCACTTGCACTGAACTACTGTTCCACTGTCTGGATGATCTACCAGATCCCATGCATGATTTGCTTCTAATGAACTCATTTCCTCCTCCATTGCTGGCTGCCAACATAGCCTATCTGGTCTGGAAAACGCTTCCGACACCGTTATGGGAACATCTTCTAGATCTATATCACCAATACACATGTATGTAACATAGTCATCAACATTCTTCGGTTTTCTTTCCCTTTTTGGCCGTCTAGTGGGCTCGCACTGGTTTACTGTGTCATCTGATACTAGAAAATCACTATCATTAGAATCATCTATGTAACTTTCAGAATCATCATCCATGAGCTCATTGCTGTCTATAGATGTCTCCACCAGTGGTTCAATATTCTCTGAAAGATTATCAGTGATCATGATTGAAGTTTCTTGCTCCTTTTCCTTTTCTATTATAATGACATCTCTGCTTGTAATAATCTCTTTTGTGTTTGGATCATAGAGTCGGTAACCTTTTATAAATAAATCTTTCAAATTGTTCGCTACAAAATTCTCCGCCATTACCACTTCGTAGTATTTTAATTTTCTTGTTACATTGATTTTCAACCATATCCTTATATTCTTTAAAGAAATCTATGACTTGATCTTTCCTTTTAAGAAAATAAACAGAAGCCATTCTACTATAATCGTCTTCAAATAATAGAAAATACCTTCATCCTTAAATAAAAAGTTCATCCATTGGTCCACATATATCAGCATGTACTACTTCCAACAAGATTGCTTGATTGCAAGATTCTGCTTGTTGCCTTTATTTGTAAATGGAAGTCTTGATTGTTTCCCTTGACAGCAAAACTCTCAAACTTTAATTCTATTTAAGCTATCATTGCATGTAAGCCCTTCAACTGTTCCCTGCTGCATTAGTTTTAAATCTGTGTAATTTAAATGAGCAAACCTCCTCTGAAAAACATTAGCTGCTACGGTTAAGTTATCTACAGGGTTTTGATATTGTTTTACATATTTCAGTTGATACACATTATTTTTAATGTCAGCTCCAACAATAAGACCTTTGTCATTAAAAATTTTACAACCATTCTTTTCAAAAATGATTCTGTTTCCATTTTTAATCAACTCACCAATAGACAACAAATTTGTGGTTAAATCAGGGACATATAAAACATTTTTTATAACAACATCATGCTTCTCATTCTTGACAACTGTTTGAATTTTTATGTCGTCAGAACACATCACTGCCACAACCATTTTGTTCGGTATCATAATTTCTTTGGGCTTTACATGGTAATTTATGTTTTCAAGCCAATCCTTTCTTGAAGTTAAATGTACACTTGCTCCAGAGTCAATATACCACTCGTTTTCTGTATATTGTCCACTTAAGAATGCACTGAAAGCACTAGATGTTTTCTTTTTGCCTGAGTTCTCGTTTCGTTTATTTTCGGGGCATTTATTCATAAAGTGACCCAACTGTTTAAAACGAAAACACTTTACGTCAGTGAGATTGCCTTTATCTCTCGCTCGACTCTTGCGTTTGTTTACTACGTACAGAGCGCTTGATTTTCCGCTACTGCCATCTACCTCCATATTCAAGAGTTTAGTCTTAATGAAATCTGTAGATATAGTAACACCGGAATTTTCAATCGCCATAATCATTGCACTGAATCGTTCCGAGAGCCCTGCCAATAGCAACGATCCGATACAATATTTCTTGCGCTGTCTGCATACAAACATCTTAATTTTTCCCATACATCCTGAGCTGTTTTTGCTTCCTTCACGAGTGAATATATCGATGTATCTAAGGTTAACACTAATTTGGCCTTCGCTTTCGCAATTTGCACTGAATCTGTCTTTTTGCCACTGAGAGTATTTTCTAAACCCTCTAACACGAGAAAATTCTCAACTGCGAAAGCCCAATCATCGTAATTTTCTCTACCGAAAAGCTTTGGCACACTGGATAAGTAACTTCCTGCCATTTTCGAGTTCTGCACTATTCGACGACGTTAAAAAATCACTTACCGATACTACGCGAGAACAAAACCACGTGGGTCTGGGCCTATAACCTGTTAAAACCGGAGGGGTAGCGGTAAATGATACGCTCCTGTCGAATGTTCGATGCTAACTATATTCGTATGGTAACATGACTAGTTTGACATTTGTATAATTGAGTAAGTGTCCGCTAGACGTCTCTCATGATTTTTTTAAATAAATTCCAACACCCCCACTTATCAAAAATTAAACAAATACTTTCAAGTATGTTCTGGTGCAATACCATTGGCGCTCAATCAAAATGTCTGCGTATTCTTCATTAGAGAATGCAGCCATCATCAAATCAACAAAATGTCACAAAAACACCAACACAACTTAACAAAAACAAATAACGCAAGTAACATAATTAAAATATTAGCGGAGGTGCGTTGTAACAATAAATGCGTTAATAAGCAAAGACAGTCAAATCTTGAGTAAAAAAACTGAAACCAAGGTGCACGTTTTTTGAGCTGGTTTTCCGTTTACTTAATGAAAGAGAGAGACAGATGATTCAATTCTACTGTGTATGAGGGAGATAACAGTTTTTACCTGCTTTGCGCGTGTTGTTTACACAAAAACAGGTTTTTCTCCTGCATCTCGAATATCAGCCTAATGTGTCCCGATACAGAAAGTTAGCACATTAATGAGTTAAGTTAGTAAAACGTTTCTATGGCACGAATGCATATCGTTGGAAAGAGAATAAACCAGAGATTTTTAAAAATAATTCGAAGAACATGATACTTTTAGTTTTTTTTATATGCAATTTAAAGTTGGCTTTAGATTTATTTTTACTTCTTCCAAAAACTTTGCCAGTACATAAAAAAACTAGATGTCACTTGCATGTAATTTTGATTTTCATAGAACCCTACAGCATTACATATTGAAATAAAAAAAAATGGAGGATATACCAATAACTTTTTTTTAATTCAAGTTTCAATGCTGACTTTTGGAATTTGTCAAATAAAGAATTAAATAATTAACATAAAAAAACCTGTAGGCCCAATAATGTTTTATGGAAGCTGAGGAGATAGCAAAAAAACCCTCCTATCGGCCATTTTAATTTGGCAAACGGTGCATCAAACAACATATATAATCATTCCCGAATCCAGTCTGTAATTGGATGGCTTGGTGACTGTTTAATTTCTTAGTCGAATAGTTAGTATTTTTATTAACAATTTGTAGACCTGATCGGATAATTTAATTGATCTAAAGTTGTTTAGATCTGACTTGTCCCCTTTTATTGTTTTATTGTGGAAAAACACGATGTGGTTATTCCTATGATCAGGGATTTTCCTTCTATAAGCCATACGTTGAAAAGACCACTAAGATTTTTTATTATGTCTGGGCCT
This sequence comes from Cosmopolites sordidus, assembly GCA_031761425.1. Lineage (NCBI taxonomy): Eukaryota > Metazoa > Arthropoda > Insecta > Coleoptera > Curculionidae > Cosmopolites > Cosmopolites sordidus. The sequence continues at coordinate 437,377 of JARFXV010000856.1, read as the reverse complement.
CCCTTTCTCAACATTTCCACGGACATTGCATCATCTCCTGGCGCTTTACTATTTTTTATTGTCTTCAGCGCATGATTAACCCCACATATATATAATCATCCAAGCGCAACTTTGTGTTTTTAGCACAAATTGATTGTGAGCTATTGAAATGGGTTAATTAGTTATCAGTTAGTTATACCATAATTACCTATATCCTAACAATGTGAAGTCGAGTGGAATATTTGAACGAAAATATTTGTTCTTCAAATATATAACATAATAGAATATAAAACACCGAATTATCAAAGTGTCTCATTTTGAAGTTCCGACACTCTAATTGGCTAACCCTTTATATCAACCACGAATGTGTTCACGCGAAATATTCAACAGATTAAAATTGCAAAACATTTCTCGATATTGTTAAAGCGTGTTACATTAACAAACCAGCTTCTATATCTTTATATATTATTCTAAATTTTAATATTTATAAAATATTCTTGTTATTTTATGTGTAGCTACCGTTAATTTGGATATTATATCTATACATATTAATCTTGTATAATATACTTACCATAACGTGTCAGTATAATACCATATATAATTCAGGACATATTTATTGCGAAAACCGACTAATCAACATCTTCCTCTAGTCACGTAATCAAGCGATTGCAAAACTTGAGTGAGTATATTCTTCGTTGGCTTTTAATCAACTGGGGCTGGGCGGCGGTAATTATTTGAAAAAGTTAGGTATATACTTAAAATTGATGTGCAGCCATCTGCAGGCTGTGCCATTTTACGAACCAGTACCCATTCGACGGGTTTGTTGCGGTTTTTTCTTCACTTTTTGCTGCTGCTGTTCAGATTTTCTGATTTATTATAAAACGCGAGGATGTCGAGAGGAATGAAACATGTCTAGTTCGTAATTAGGCCGATATTAAAAAAATCGACCGGAATAAATGCAAGAACTGGTTCGGAGATGTGCTCGAAGAATTAAAATTAGCGGGGTTTAAGTTATGGAGTAAGAATGTACGACAGTGTCTGGTTTTTTGTGTGTATTTTTTTGTTTGTTCAGTACATCGTGGTTCGAAATGTCGATATAATCGAATTAATTCTATCAAAAAAAAAATTGTTAAATCAAACTATTTTTTGTCCAGAGGTAATTAAGAATTTCCTTTAATCGTATTATAAAGATAACATAAAATAAATTGGACCAGTGAATAAAAAAAAAACCTGCTGCTTCGTCTACTACAATTGAAAATAACAATAGACTCAGTACACATCCCTATTTTCCCCCGATAGTTGTCGTAAATTTATTAGATTCCTCATTGTTTGTCCTCACGATGTTCTTGTTGTCCCTGTACATAGCCTTCATTACTTCTACTGTCCTATCTATTTCTCGTTTCTCTAGAGTTTCTATATGCCCTCTCTTTTAATTCAATAGCTCAATAGCTTATTTTAGGTCTATGAAACGGATATGTATATCTTTGTCCTATTTTATTAGTCTTTCGCTTGTTCGTCTTATTATGAACAGTAGATCTTGCGTGCTACTTTCCCTTCTAAATCCACATTGTATTTTCTCCATTGTCATCTCAATTTTGCTCCTTGCCCTTTTCTCCAATATTCTGGTTATAACCTTTCCTGGTATGGTCGTCATTGCTATTTCTCTATAGTTATTGCAATATCTCTTGTCACTCCCTGTATATATTGTTGTCGTTCAACAATCCTGTCAGCCTTTTTATTCCTGTCTCTCCCATATATTTTATCATTTTTGGTGTTGTACTATCTCTACCAGGTGCCTTTACCACCTTTAATTTCTCTATGGCTTCATATACCTCTTCTTCTTGTATTAAATATATTTCATGAATATCTTTCATATGCATTTCTTGTTCTTCTGACATACTAGTTCCCGTCTTAGTCAGTTCTCTAAAACATTATCTCTAAACGCCATCTCTTGATTATTTCATCTTCTTTCTTAATTACTTTTCCGTTCTTCTCTTTTATATTTATCATATTTTGCTTACTCTTATGTTCCTTGTTTTCTTTGAATATGATCATACTCTTTGTCTCGTATATGTAAATTCTCATGTTTATTTTTGGTAACTCTTCGTTCAAAATTTCTAAGTTGTGTTGAAGGCTCTTTTCTGTATCCGCTATTATAGCCATATCATCTGAAAACATCAATTTGATCAGTTCAATCTTTTTTCTTTTAGAGTTCCGTAGAATAATTTTTAGTTTTCTCTATAGTTTTCAGTCATCTTTGCACCAAATTTTATCCATGCTGCTTCGCTTATTTCACTTCATTATCTTTATTTCTTTTCGTTTTTCTTAATATATGTCATGACTTTCATCTTTTTTTTATCCAGATATCTTTTCCATTTTTCGTTTTTGCCCTTAATCTTTATCTGTAATTCCTTTGTCCTCCATTCGGTTTTCTTCATGTTTTTATTTACAATTATTGTAGTTTCACAGCTTTCTGTTGCGGCCTCCAGTATTATTATTTTATCTCGTCTTTCTTCTTTTCTATGTCTATCTTTACCAAATAATAACCTCTCCAGATGTGAAAGTGACAGTGCCTTGTCACTTTCACAGTCCTCACACTTCTCTATTTATGTTTGCTTATCATAAAATAGTGTATTATTGATTTTTCTCTCCTTCTCGGTTCTGCCCTAGTGTATTGGTGTATATCCTCGTGGTTAAACTTTGTGTTTGATATTATCAGGTTGTTCTCTATACACAGTTCTATTATTCTATCTCCATTATTATTTCTCGCTCTTTCTCCTTTCTTTCTCATACATTCCTCCACTCCCTCGTTTTGGTCGCAAATTCGCCCGTTCAAGTTACCTATAATCAACAAATTTTTCACCCCATCATCGATTTCATTCTATATTTTTTTCAAAAAATACATCTTTTTCTGCGTTCTCATTCTCTCCATACGCACAATTCCTCATCTAACAACCTTAAATTTATCGCCACTATTCTGCTATTAATACAATCCTCCTTTATAATATATTTCAAAATGTCTGTTATTGATCCCACTCCTTCTCTTGCTCTCTCATCTTCTTTCATAACATCCAATATACCCTATGTATTTTCTGTATTCCTTTTTCTTTCATTTTGTTTCTGTGTCACCCAGGATTTCGATGGGACATTTTTTCATCTCTTCCACTAATTCCTCTTCTTTTCCTCCAATACTTCGCGCATTCGATGTTCCCAATCTTATATTTATGTATTCCTCCCTTTGATCTATGTATTCCTGCTGTATGATTTATGTATTCCTCCCTTTCTTTACCTGCTCTATTATTTGATCCCTTCATTCTCTCTCTTCTCTTATTTACCTCCTTTGATATTACAAGTTGTATAATCGTATCAATATCCATTGGTCCATCTGTCATAATCATCAACTGATCTTGTTTTTTAACCTCTAGTTTTTGCTATTAATTCTTGTTTGTCCAATTGCTATGTACCATTAAGTGACTTTAGGGAGTTTAGACTCGTACTGAAATCGCATGAGATGTTGCCAGATCGAAAGTTACGCCTGGTTGAATAATTTATATACACACCTTATATACAACATATTACAAAGTTAGACAGTATATGGTATCTAACATTAGGAACGTTTGGAGGATTCATATGAAAATAGGTGGGTTACGTATTAAGACAAAACGATAGAAGATTGATAAAAGCAATCGCATAAAGTATAATAGTCAATGGAAAACGTCCTTATTCGAGACTGAATCATAATGGATTGATGATATTAATGTTATACAACAAAACATTCCAATTGGGGACGACAAATCACGAATTAGAGGCCTACGAAAGTGGTATTATAGTATTACATGCAATACTATAGTACTTCATAATGTTAACTGACAATAGCTAAAATGATAACACTGCATAATATACAAATTGCTGCCTGCAATTTTTTTAAGTGTTTTTATAATAGTTTAATGTGTAAAATCAAAAAATTCTGTAACATTTGGTTTATCAGATTTAATTTTCGAGATGCGTTATACGAGGTGTCCAGAACTGTTGTTCATATTTAATTACCTGTTTGCTCCTAGATGGCGCAGAATGCGCTGGTCGTGTTAACTTTATATAGAAGCTTGGTTCAGGAAAAATTAGTTGGCAAGGAGCGTTTCACCGGACAACGTGCTTTTTGTGTTGGTGCGTATTATCAAAACGACAATTCGCTTATTACACGACTTTTCCACGACATAAACGAGGCACTAAGTATTAATTTAATGGATAAAAAAGAAGAAATAGATAAAAAAAGTTTGAAACTATAAGATCAACTCTAAATTTGCCCTTTATGGATCGTCCAAAGTCAAGCAGAGGTGCAAACTACATTAAAGTGTGCGTGAGTTTATTAGAGAAAATTCATCCCAATCCGTACGAAGTGGTCAGGTACACATTAAGAAATCTTCACTGCATGTCATTTTAAAAAAAGGTCTTCGTCTTCATCCCTATAAAATTCAAATTGCGCAAGAAAGAAACTGATTTTATTATGCGCTTGACATTTGCCAATTAAATGTTGGAAATACTTAACAACTGTGTTGTGGCCTGTGTGTCTGGCCAATGTTTTGTTCAGCGACGAGGCTAACTTTCATTTAAACGGCCGTGTAAACAAGCAACACTGCAGGTACTGAGCGGAGGAAAATCCCAAGGAAAAATACGGAAAACTATTACATAGCCCAAAAGTTGTTGTATGAGCTGCAATGTCAACTAGAGCTATAATTGGCCCATACTTCTTTGAAGATGCCAGAGGTAAAGCAGTCAATGTATTGTGAGATGATACAAGGATGATTGACGATCGACCAACCCCTGCAAGGATTTGAGGGATATAACGAGGAGAGTTGATTATAGTAAAACCGCGCTACGTCTCACACTTCACGTGATTCTTTGGAGGCTGTACAGGAATTATTCCCAGGAAAAGTGATATCTCATAGAGGTGACATAAATTGGCCCTTAAGAAGTTCAGATTTACCTGCACTAGATTTTTTCTTGTGGGGTTATGTCTAGAGCAATGTTTATGAAAATAAACCACGTACCATATTGCAACTAAAAAAGAATATTGTTCATGAGAACCACGCGATATCCAGACAAATGTGTGGCAGGGTGATGGCACATTTTCGATCATGCCGTCAAGATTGCAAGCGCTGCGAAGGCTGCCATGTTGTCAGTATTATTTTTGCTAAATAAATTTGCAAACTCTGTACTATAATGTTATAATAATAAAATTATTATTCCTTAAATCGACTTCTATTAATTATACTTAAAAAATGAACAACAATATTGACACCTTGTATTTGTCCTATTTATATGGATATATTATTACTATAGCTCTTGGTAAAAAAAAACAATATATGTAGCAGAATATTATTATAACAAAATAAACGTAACTACAGGGTGGTCCAAAGAGTTTTTAATGTTTGGTGGGCCTGTAGAAAATTTGGAAGGAGGGATAGCGGGGTTCAAGTTATGGAGTAAGAATGTATAAAGGCGGGGTCAGTCTTAAACTATAGTTTGGCTCAGGGAAATTAATTGTATTACTGCAACAACAATTCCGTCACTATTGCGCGCCGTAGATTTCGACAACATTTCAATTTGCACGATGTTAACCAATGTCCAAGCCTTTCGTTGATTAAACAATGGGTTCGTAAATTTGAGGAAACTGCTTCAACGTTAAATAAACGCATCTCCAGCTGTCGAAGGTCAGCACGAACCGATGAAAATATTGAGAGAGTGAGAGCCTCAGTGAGCTAACAACCACACTTATCGATTCGAAAGTGCGCAGCTGCTTTAAATGTAACGAGATCGTCGGTGCTTCACATCTTTCATAAAGATTTACGCATGCACCCGTAAAATAGCAACCGCAGTTAGTGCGAGAATTAAAGCCGATGGACCCCGTTGATAGATTTTTATTCGCTAACAAAATGATGAACCGATTTCCAGCAGTCGACAACATTAATGGTCATTTCACCTTAACGGCCATGTCAATAATCAAAATTGTCGATAGTGGTGTGGAGAAAACCCTAAAAAGAAACATGAAAGGTCTCTGCATATCCCGAAGGTCACAGTTTGGGATGTAATGTCGGCATCCGGAATAGTCGGCCCGTTTTTTTTCGAAGACCAACCAAGGCCGCGGTGAATTCTCAGCGTTACATGCCTCTACATGTTTGAAACTTTTTTTACTCCTGCAGAATTTGAAGGATACACTCAGGATACTTGGTTCCAATAGGATGGAGTCAACTGCCACACTAACAATCTCTCTTTACCCGTCATTCAGGCGCTATTTTCTGAAACATTGATTTCTTGATAGGGGGTTGATAGGGAGATATTCAGTGGACCCCCCAAAGCCCGAACCCAACTCTGTGTGATTTTTTTTATGGTGATATCTGAAAAGTCAAGTGTACCACAACCCCCCGACCATTAGAGGTCGGCTTCAGGAGTGCCAGGACAGAAATGGAGCACATTTAGACAATATAATTATCAGAACATGAATTTCCAAGAATTTTTGTAAATTTTAAGTTTGTTAAAATTGATCAACTTATTTTTTTACTTCATCTCAAAAAGTGAACAACTTTTTGGACCACCCTGTAATTATCACTTAAAAATGTGCTTTTAAAAAGGGTGAATTTTTTAGTTTGTTCGAACGTTCGATAGGGCTCGTTGTTAAATCATCATGGTGAATGTCATCATGGCAATCATCATGGTATATCAAATACCTAGCAAATCATAACGAAACGCTTAATATCAGAGCAACGCTTGCAAATTGTCCAAATTTATAATCAAAATCAGTGTTCTGTGCACCAAACTTATAGGGTCTTTTATGGTGCACATAATTGGCCACCCGTATTCGCTGAATTATTGACAAATTCCGAACGTATTTTATTAATATTTTATGCCCGATATTAAAACCAAATCAAGACAAAAAATTGCGCGTTCCGAAGAGCATACCGCCGCTGTTGCTGGCGGTGTTGATGAAGATGCAAATTTATCAATTCGTTAATGTTACAGAGCGATGATCAATGATTATTTAATTTCGAATCTACATGGTATTGATCTGGAGGAGATGTGGTTCCAACAGGATGGTTCCATATGTCATACAGCAACAATCTGTTAATTGACCACCAAGGTCATTTGATTTAATGCTTTCAGAGTATTTTCATATATTAGGGTTATGTTAAATCTTTGGTCTATGTCGATAAACCAACAATTATTTATACCTTGGAAGCCAAAATATCTCGAACAATTGCGGACATAAGAATGCGTTTTCATACATAATTGCCACTGAAAGTTTTCACGTAAAATAAATAGTTTCAAGTCATCTAATTTGGTTGTTGTATTATTTGAATTTAAAGTTAAGGACACATTAAAAAAATCACCCTTTATTGTTGTTCTTTTCGATCTTAGAAATATGGAATATTTGATGTTTTTGATGATATACATTGTATCTATATGCTTCTGTTAGAAATTACAGGTAATTGTTTACCTTAGTTGTGTCATGCAAATTTATTTTGACTAGAATTGTGAAACAACTATTCCACACAAGGGATTGTTATGAACTGATTCAAATTTGACATAAATCAATTGATATTATAACATTTATATGAACGTCTGAGATTTACTAAATAAAAAAAAAGAACGATTTTAAAGTTAGAAAGTATCGGTAACTAAGGCCATTTAGCAGCCGGGGGGGGGGGGGGGGGGAGTTTCCCAATCAAGGACTTTCGTAGTCCTTAGAGCTTTTAATATTAAGGAATTCAATAAAGTAGCGTGACTGATATTGGTTCTAAATTAAAAGTTTAATATTTTTAGTAATATGTTGAACAGAAATCTTTGTTAAATAAAGATATTAAAATCTTATTAACATCGATATCAGGTTCTTTTAATAGGTGTAATTTCAATTAAATCATACATGTTCGTTTGCACGTAATATTATTTTCAGTACACATAAAGTACAATGATGAATAAATTCTTTTTTTATAGTTTTGTCAAGTACAGGATCACTTAATATTGCGAAAACATTGTGTGAACAACCTTAAGTAAAATCATTATAGATGCCGAAGAATATTACAATTTTATAGACGTTTTATGAATTTAGATCTTTGTTTTTGATCTTTAAAACATTAGAAGGATTATTAAAACATCATTTAGAATGACGAACAGAATTTTAAAGCATTATATATGTGTCGTTGACTCTTTGGTGTTTTTATTTTATGTAATGTAATGTATCATTTTATGTAAATCATTTACTTCATGTAAGGTACCATTATGAAAGCCATCAGAATGTGTTGTACTGACATGGAGATATCTGTGCATTTGGAATTGCTTTTCAAGAGTTATATCATCAAATTAGAATTTTCTTGTGATCAAACAATTGAATTAAAATATATTGTTACAGTAAAGGTGTAAACTACTAATTACATAATCGTAAGGACATTGTCTTCTATTTCCTATATTCTTGGAAAAGGCTTGATGACTTTTTACATAAACTTTTCTTCAGTCTCAAAAATTATTAGTGCTGGCGTAACATATTAATTTATAATTTTTATACTTAGGATTCTCGAAATATATCCACTTCCCGTCCTCAGTCACGATGAGTCACAATAAACCCTTTTTTATTTTTGAACGTAGTAAGCAAGGTAGTTACAACAAACAATTGAAAATTCAGTTTTTAAACAACTTATATGGCGGTTATCTTACTACTTACGTAACTGTTGGGAAACCGCCATAGATGTAACACGTACAACATTTGGAAAGTCTTCAAAGGATTCATACATTTTTTTCAATTCGTGTACTTGAATGCATCATAACCTGAAACTTTTTTGGTTTTTCAAATCATTTTGTGTTTTCTATATACAGCGTGATTCAAGAGGAAGTTAATATTTCAGCTATATATTCAGGGACTGAAAATGAACGTATACATTTCTATAAACAACTTACTCTCAACTGTTACAGATAAACAGGGGTAAACAAAAATTAAAATGTTTAAATGATTTTTTTAATATTAATTTTATAATAAATAGTTAGGCTACGTTTCGCCGTTTTCAAAAATAGCACCATTTATTTCCAAACACTGGCCAGCTCTCTTATGATCAGCTCGAGTTGCTTTATGAATGGATTTGGACCTGTTCCTTATAACTGCTGCTGAATTTACGATTCGGTTAAGTAATGCATCTCTAGTGTCTGCTTTAGTTGTATATACCAAAGATTTAACCCATCCCCAAAGACAATAATCCAGGGGATTAAGGTTTGGTGATCTAACTGGCCAATTGTACGGACCACCTCGTCCAATCCTCCGGTTTTGGAAGTTGTTTCAGAAATTTCTCCCTTGTAAGCCGTAGTGTGCAAGATTTCCATCATGTTGTAAGTACATGTTTTGTCATACATTAACTGGAACATTTTCTAACATGTTTTACAAATGATTTTGTAGAAAATTTAGGCAAACTTCTCCTGTGAGATGATCGACGAATATGAATGGAGCGATTAATTTATTTTTCAACATACCATATCACACATTAATGCTAAATCGATGTTGAAAATTATCTTCAGCCATAGCGTGAGGGTTTTCATTGCACCATGTTCATTATGAAGATTATTTATGCCATCATGAGTGAACTGCGCTTCAACGGTGAACATAATATACTGGTATAATCTCCGATTTAAATTTAACTATTTACAAAACTGCATCCCGTAAATGCTGCACCAGTTGTAAATGAAATGGATATAAACAATTCATGTGAAGAGTCATTCAAGCAGACGATAATGTTATTTGGCAAATATCTGCAATCCGCATTGTACTTAAGCTTGGATCATTTTCCACGATGTCGAGGATTCTCCCTTCTTGTTCAGGACCAATTTTAATTGCCGTTCAGATACAATTCTCGCACTTGGAAACATACTATATTATCCAGCAGTGATAAAAACTTGTTCAAAAACCTTTCCATCTGGCAGTCTCCGATTCGCGAGACGACGCTGATGTTCGGAAACTGCGCGATTTGAGCTTTCGTTACAAAAGCTCATGTCAGCATATTCACGATGAGAGAATATGGAGGCACAACGAAATCAATGAAACAATTTTAAAACAATTTGTTAATGACAAACTAATTACCTGGTAGTAAAACTAGTTACCTTGCAGTAAAAAAAGTAAAGGTACATTTTCTCACTCTATTACATTTGCAATCCATGCATATGTTTACCACTGTGTTTCAGAATAGGACCCATGTTTATAAATACATTTATATTCATTTTCTGTGTCTAATTCGGTTTGTTCATCATATCTTTCGCACAGTTATAGATATGTTTGAAGTGTAATTTTTTAAAACAATTTCAGGTAAGAAATAACTTATTGCATTCTATTTTATATCGATTATTTTAATAATTTGTTTACCGAAATGCTTTCTGAATAATATGTAAATATGCTAAATGTTAAAGACCAACAATAATTAGTGGTTATTATTCTTGCATATCCATTTCAGATATTTTTATATAAGGAAAATATAAATGATTCAACAGCACGTAGAAATTTAAAGTTGGAAGGTGATTCCTACATTGGGCAAAAACACTATTTTCCAATAAAATGGACTTCTGACGTAATGGTTTTGTAAACAAACATAATCGGAGGAAATGAGCCGATGAAAATACTCAGGTGATTCATGGCTCCTCATCATCATTAAGTTACGGTTTGGTGCGGTTTTTAAACTGAAGGAGTGACTGGAGAACGGTGAACGATATATAAATATTCTAACAGACTGTCTTTGGTCTAAACTGATAAATGTGTATCGACCATAGAAAAATTGTTTTTTTAACCAGATATTGCGACTTGCCACACTCTTCATAATAGACAATCACTTTATTGCAAGCAAAGATTCCTGGATGCGTTATTTTATGCAATGGTAATGCCAATTGACTACTAATATCATGCGATCTCATGCCATTGGATACTTTTTTATGGGGCTATATTAAATTTCCGGTTTATAGAAATAAACAGGAATAATTTTGATATTGAGCGAAATATTCAGATCACCATTCAAAATATATCAGGAAATATGTGTCAAAGAGTAATCGAAAATTGGGTCTCCAGAATGCATTAAACGAGGTGATGTCGAGTTTCAAAACACCCTATATGTTTTTGTAATTGTAAAGAATATCTAAATGAAAAATATTAAATGGTAGTTAAGAATACCTATTCAGATATATTACCAGGTGTGGCGGTTAATAATTCTTAATTTTTTTAGGAGATGGCGTTAGAAACAAGGATCGGTTTGCAGTCCAATCTCTTTTATTATTTTTTTGCTACGACAGTACCTTTCATGACGCCATTTTTTTGTTGATGAGTTAGCGTCATATTTTTTTGTGTGCTAAATATGTCCAGTTTCGATCCAAATAATGCTTTTCTTGTTCAATGCAAAGAAAAACGTGAGTGAAAACCGCCGTATTTTTATGAAAACTTACTGTGATAATATCCCAATGCAAGCCGCTTGTGGATGTTGGTTTAGATGATTCAAAAGTGGTGATTTCGACTTGAAAGCCAAAGAACGCCCAGGTCAACCGAAAAAAATTAAAGATGTGGAATTGCAAGAATTTTTGAAAGAAGATCATATGTAACCTCAACAACAAATAGTAGAGAGGTTAAATGTTGGTCGCCGAACCATTTGTGAAGGTCTGCACGTCATGGGAATGATCCAAAAGGCCGGAAAATGGACAGACAGATGAAAAAGCGAAAAGAGTTGTGCGAAGTTATGTTTTCTCGGCATGAGAGAAATACTTTTTTGCATCTGATAGTGACTGAAGATGAAAAATGGATATATTTCGAGGACCCAAAATGCAGAAAATCATGGGTTGACGCAGGACAACCATCAACATCGACGGCAAGAGCGAACCTTTTTGGAAAGAAGACAATGTTGTGCATTTGGTGGCATAAGGGTGTAACCACCACACGTAAACTCTTTAATTGAATTAAAAAAAATACATTTATTATTAGACATATTGTATTGCATGTAACACCAACATCGTCAACAGTTTTATCTAATCAACCTACAGATTTACTGTAAAGCCACTGTTTATTCTTAGCAAAATATACAATTAATAATAAATAAAACTAATTAAATTAGATTACCAAAAATTATATAACTTATTTAATTTTATATTCGAAATATATTTCTAAGTATACCTCGTAGAATTATATTTTATTTACATCTTTTACAATTTACATATATTGAAATTTAATACTAATTTTTAATTAGCACAGAAAGTTTAATAATGGGTACCCCCATTAAGTTCTACACTAACGGAAACATTAATGGATAATATGAAAGTAAATTCGTACTTGTTAGCAAGTGGAATTTTATTTACTGGTATAGATGTGAGACTGATATCATTACTTGTTTTACTGGAACATACATGGTTTTGAATATTTAAATAATATCATAAAAACATATATTCACTATTTTATTAAACTAAACTCAAATAGATTTTCCATTAAATACCAAATCACGTGATTTATGTTCACGACACACGTTTCTTTAAATATGTTAGCGTCATCAGAAGACAATTTAGTTTGAATGTTAAGTCAATTTAAAATTAAATCCTAATTTCATATGGCAATAAAACTAGATACAGTATGCGAGCTCTCATTTCAGTTTTATTCATTTTTTAAAAAACTGCGCAGATAATTGCATATTAAAATTAAAATATTTGGAACAACCCAAGACAGAGACAGGAATTTGAGTGCAGTAATGTAAGACGGTTTTTTTGGCATGGAAGCAGATCTCAGAACAGAAAGGACTGAAATGTGGCCTAAACCTTGTTCAAAATTGTTGTAACTTACTGTAAAAATGAAGTTTAATGTCAAATAGGTATGACCAAATCTGAATTTACAAGACTCACAAAGATTTGGAAATACTGCAGTATTTCCACGCAGACTAAACTGGATATAGCAAATACAATTATATTTTCCATTGGTACATATAGGTCCGAAACATGGATACTAAATGTCGCTTGTTACAAATGGATTGAAACCTTTGAAATGGCATGCTACACACGCATGCTGCGAATTCCTTGTCTAGCACACCATATTAATCCTACAGTAACTAAATGTGAATGCACGCCTTGTTCCAAGAATTATACGAAGCGACATATACCTACTTTTAAATTATTGATTGAGTTGTCCGTTCCTCTGTGAGAGTCCATTTCTTAAATCGAATAAATCAAATTTTTACTTTGTTATCTATCACTTTTTTTTTAATTTGTGGGACTGTAGTTTCGTAAAGCGATGTTACATTCTCAAAGTAGTGTATGAAAATGTAACATCATTTTACGACACTATAGTCACACAAATTTAAAAATAAAAGGGATAGATAACAAAGTAAAAAATTATTTTATTCGATATACTTACTATGTTCAGACATTATCCGGCAGGATTGTATAGAGAAAGTGTATTTAGGGAAAGATCGACGATAAATGAAAAAGAGGGCGACCGCCAATATATACATTGATCAACTTAATACCATCACTAATCAGTTGTAGAAATAATGAGGACGACAGAAAATAGAGACCAGCGGGGAATCATTGCTTTCGATAGAGTGTAGACCCTTTCTATACGATGTCTGAAAGAGGTTAGGGCCAGGAACGCTAACTCCTCAGGAATGATTTATAATTTATTTGTTCTACACCTATACATACAACTACAAAAAATAATGCGTTAACAGCTTCATCCTCAAAAAATGACTGTTTGGTGCGGTTTTTGGGCTGAAGAAGTGATTTTTTTAAAGATGATGGTGGAAATCGTGTTAATTGTGAATGCTATAGAAATATGCTAACAATATCTTTGATCTAAATTGATAAATTTGGATATATACAATGTTTTCTTTTGACAAAATAATGCAACTTGTCACGCATCTGGCCAGATAATTGATATGTTACAAAAACGTTTCCTGAATGTGCTATTTTGTGAAATGGTGATGTCAGCTGTCAACAAAGATAATGTGATTTTACGCTCTTGAAATATTTTTTTGTGGTGTTATGTTAAATCTCTGCTTTACAGAATGAACCCCGAAAAATGCTTGATATTATATGAAATATTCAGGGCACCATTGAAAACATACCACGCAGAATACATTCCACGAGACGAAGCCGAGGGGGACATTCGAACGATATTATTTTTAAAACATAATGCCATTATTTGTTCTTCAAGATAAAACAAGAATTACCGGATTATCACTTGTAGTTATCATTGCGCCTCATTTCAAAAGTCTGATTCTCTTATTAGACAACCCTTCATTATACTAAGACAACATTTTACATTTTAGTAGTAACAACTATAGTCTGTACAAAACTAAAACCGTTGCACGTCATCGATGACGCTATTAAAGAATAGCAGAAATACCTCTACAAAAATTAAATAATAAAATAAGCAAATAGAATGTATTCAATAAATTAAAAATTTAGCGGCTGTGTTCGGTTGGCACCATATGCGACGTTGTCGGGTTTAAAATTTGTCTTGTTGATATTTATTGAAACGTTTGGAGGTTATCCCATTTGTATCTAAACGTTTATTTTCATTTTTACCTTGCGACCGAAAACAGTTTCTTTAAGAACTTAAGTCGCGTCTGTAAAATACCAAATCATTTAAATCGTCGTTGTCAAGAGTTTGTGACATCTCTGATATACTATTTTGAACAAGAACGAGACAATAATGGTCCATCGGTACCCTTTGCGGCTGTTACAGAGGTATGTTAAGTTCGGATATGTTTAGTTTAAGTCATATTTTTAGCGTGTTTCAGCAGCCTTAAAGTTGAGTATGTCCACTGTTGGTACTATTTTCACAAAAAGTGAAAAACAATGAAGTTTTAAAATGGCCTAGAAAACGTAATTTTACTAAACTACTGCAGCTATGGATACAAGCTGAATCTATATAGAGGTACTAAATCAACGATACTTGCAAGACTTTCAACATTTATTATAATTTTGTTACTTACTTTGTAATTTATGGATAATTTTTTTAATCATGAAAATTGTAAAAATGATTCGCTAAAGTAAGGTTATGATGTTTAATCGCAATTTGGCAAGAGCGCACCTGAAATTTTGATCACGTGCTTAATGACGTGCAATGGTTTTAATTTTGTACAAGCTATAGATAACATTTTAGTTTGATATAATAGTTCGAGATTTCTTTCTCTAGACCGAGGGAACAATGTGAATGGATAATAAAAGTTCAGAATATTCACGACAATTCAATGTAATTACATGTTTTACAAGAGCGATAAATCTTATTGGTACACCAATAATGCCCAGAACATACTTCAATATTTAAAAGAAAATATGGGCTACTTTTTTAAAGAAATTTACTGCCTTGGTTTTTATTACTTTAAAGTGTTGGGTGTTAACGGATGACGTCAGTATGGCATAACATAAATAAGATTAATGGATGTATTAGTGACATTCCATCGGATTCCACCACGTGCTATGTTAATAATTCATTCTCATATATATATTTTCAAATGTTAAAATACTAACTACTAAGACTTGGTATCAGATTTATCCCACTTTTATATACGATATGTTTCGTCGAATGTAATTTGATGAGGAATGAAGCAATATTTTCATCGTAAAAATATTCGTCTGGAATGTTCATCGACAATAATTGATTACTAAATAATTCAATGTGTTAATTGTTTTGTGACCTTAAATTGTACATTGGTAATAAAATATATTATTATATAATGTATATTTTTATCATGTTCTTCTGCATTATTTATTTGTATATTTAATCTTCCTTTTATTGAAAATGATATTGATTAATGATATATATATATATATATATATATATATATATATATATATATATATATATATATATATATATATATATATATATATATATGCATTTTTTTCTTTTGATTTCTTTGCATTGCGTCCAATGAGACAACAGTAATCAGAAGTTACACACCCCCGACCGTTGGGTTCCAGAATCTCATGTGAAACGCTCAACAACCTGCGTCTCCGCCAAAATGAACATTCGTTAGTTGCTTGACTGGGAGGAAGCCCCACCCATCACTCACATTGGAGGACACATGTTTCGTATGTTGGTGGTTAGACTCATCAGGGTACCGACATATGCTCTCTCGCCAAGAATAGGGAGTCCCCCTCCACAATCAAACAATCCACACTTTCGCCGACTTCTCGACGGATGACTTATAATTGCAATTTTTTTTATTTCTTTGGATTGCGTCCAATGAGGCAATAGTAAGCAGAAGTTATTGGCGAGAGAGCATAAAGCAGAAATTAAGATCAGCAAATATTACACAAAGTGAAATTCAACATAGAGAGAAAAATGTAGGAAGACTGGAACAACTTGGTCTGAAAGAATAAAATTAGTATGGGCGCAAAGGAAGTTTGTTCCAGTCTTCCTACATTTTTCTCTCTGGCCAACCTTCCAAACGTTAACCTTGTGAAACAGCCTCTATGTTGAATTTCACTTTGTGTAATATTTGCTGATCTTAATTTCTGCTTTAGCTCTACTCCTATTTTCATAAAATTCGATTATTTGTCTAGTTAGCCTACTCGGATTCATCCGTTTTATGTGTCCGTAAAACTTAAGTCTTCTTTTTCTCATATCGCTATATATATATATATATATATATATATATATATATATATATATATATATATATATATATATATATATATATATATATATAATATATATATATATATATATATATATATATATATATATATATATATATATATATATATATATATATATATATATATATGTGTGTATTATTTGAGTTCTTGGTTTTCTCGAAGTCGGTATGTTGTGCTATTTATTTGTTTGGGGCCTAGGAATTTTCTTATGATTTTTCTTTCCTTCTTTTCAATGTCCTCGATGTCGCTCTTTCTATTCCAAATGAGCCTTTCTGCAGCATATAGACATTCTGGCTTAATAACCGTGTTGTAATGTCTCAGTTTTGTGTATTTTGATATGCATTTCTTGTTGTAAATATTTTGTGTAAGTCTCAATGCCGTTTCCATTTTTTCACGTCTACCCTTATTGGCCGCTTTTTCCAACCCATCTTCCATGATTATTTCACCCAAATATTGAGAGACTCGCCTGCTGTTACCATATTTTGTTTTTAGAAATGGTGTTCTTAGTCTGTTGCAGGTCATGTATTGTGTCTTTTCAAAGGAAATTTACAGTCCTACATTTCTGCTGTTTCTTTTACGATTTCAATCTGTTTTTGTGCCGTTAATATATCTTGAGCCAAAATTGCTAGATCATCAGCCACTCATATTACTTTTTCTAGAACACAGTTAAAAAAGAGTGGCGAGAGTCTATCCCCTTGTCTCACTCCAGCTTTAATTTCGAAGGGCTCTGAGATGTCCCCTATGAATTTAACTTTTGACCTTGTGTTAGTTAATGTTGCTTTGATAATTGCCTTTTCAGATCTAGTCCTTGTTCTTTCAAGATTTGGAATATATATATATATACCCAGGGTGTTATAGGTATATATATATATATATATATATATATATATATATATATATATATATATATATATATATATATATATATATATATACCCAGGGTGTTATAGGTATATATAGGGTATATATATATATATATATATATATATATATATATATATATATATATATATATATATATATATATATATATATACCCACAATTTTTGCGCAGGTTGTGGATCTCGTAAAAAGAAGTAATT
Organism: Cosmopolites sordidus; assembly: GCA_031761425.1. Classification (NCBI taxonomy): domain Eukaryota; kingdom Metazoa; phylum Arthropoda; class Insecta; order Coleoptera; family Curculionidae; genus Cosmopolites; species Cosmopolites sordidus. Next base: position 419,663 of record JARFXV010000856.1, on the reverse strand, counting down.
TTACCCAAAATCATTTATAGAAAAGTTGCAAAGTAAAGAAGTTATAAATATTTGTTTACTGCTGATACTGGGTATAATATCACTTTTAGTACAATTAAACGGGAAACTCCAACCTGTCGCGCAACACTTTGATCTAAGCAAGATGTAATATTTATTCTTTGATTTAACGACCAATTTTTCGCTGGCGCCCACATTTTTGGAATTTTGTATATACACTACTTTTATACAAAAATCTTGGGCCCCACCCATCCCTTCATTGGAGGGCACATGTTTCGTCTGTTGGTGTTTAGGCTTTTCAGAGCACCGACATGTGTTCTCTCGTCAAGAATATATGGGTTGTTGACTGTGGATGGGGTTTTCCTATTCTTGACGAGAGAGCACATGTCGGTGCCCTGAAGAGTCTAGACATCAAGAGACGAAACGTGCCCTTTAATGGAAGGGATCGGTGGGCCCGTCTCTAGCCAAACACATCAACAAAATGCTCATATATATATATATATATATATATATATATATATATATATATATATATATATATATATATATATATATATATAATCTGAAAATTAAAAAAAGATAAACACATTGATCTAATTCTATTAGATATAATGAACTAGCAGAAACATACAAAAATGGATATTGATGGTCAAATAAGCATACACTATAAAGGCAATATTCTTACTTATCTCGTGTCATCTTTGCCTAAGGACGTATGAATCTTAAGGCAATCTGAACTCCAAGTGGCCAAGAAAATCACCGAGAAAAATGCAACTTAGATAAAAACAGATTTATTATCTTCACGGGATCGGAATGACGAAAAAAAAGAAACTCCGGGATAAATTATAGGAGTAATAAAGAAAGTGCAGATAACCCATCTGCCGACGAATAATTAGACTATCTTCACATGTCACCTCGTAATTGCCTACCAGGTAGCAATTACTTGCCTGGCTGTCACTTTGCTTCTGGTATTACTGCCATCGGATTTAAGTTACAGCCGTTTTCGTTCTGTCCAGGTGCCAACATGGGAATTTCGAGAATTCTTTCTAGTTTCGTACATAAATATTATCACATGCATATCGTTGATGAACGTTTATAAATTACATATTTGCCATTGATGCTTTCTATTTTCCCAGGTAAGAAAATATGCATAGACATTAAGTGAACTTAGAAATATCTTCAAGCAATATATATTTACAGGTATTAATAAAATCCTATGTTGTAATATTAAGGTGGCTTGGTAATATCCCATGTAATGTGGATTACATTACGAACTATAGTGGAAGCATTTACACCGTTTATAGGTACAGTGAAAGATACAAATATCTACACTCCAAATTTTACAATTATTTTGCGAAAGGTGACTGAATATTTTAGAAAGTTATTCTAGAAACCGATTATTGTTTATTATACTTTTTCCATTCGATATCCAAGTAGTTTGTTCTGATTTATTTTATTCAGTGGAATTAAAGCAATTATATCTTTTATCACTTTTTTATAAAATTATATTCTTGTGTTAGATTGTATTCACTGTTGAATAGTTAGTAAATTTCTATAATAAATGAAGTATTCTGTTGCGATCAGAATAAATGATAGTTGAATCGGGGATTTCACATATTTCACTGAATTTTCTAATATATATTGAAATGTATATTCCAATCCAATAAGAGTGTCAAAACTTTAAAATAAGTTTTATTTTTCTTTGAAGAAGAACAAATAATGACATTACGGATTAAATTGTTGTAAATAATATAATTCAAATCCCTCCTAAGCTTCGTCTTCGACCACTATTTCTTTTACACATATCGCATGGTTACTACTTATTTATTTAGCGTGGGGCTTACAGTTCAATATCAGGTATATACATTAAAATATAACACATAGACAGATTAAATTATAAGGTTTGAAATTTTAGGGTTAGATACGCATCATCAACTACAAGGCTATTTAGCCACTGGACCTACAGCTTTACGTAGACTCCAAACCACGGTCATCAGTCACCGATAACCCCGGTTAGCACCTCTCTTAAGCTATCAACCCTTGGTTTGTTTTTACCCATAAGTCTATCGAGAAGCCTACCGAGTGGCGGGTGACCAACGTAGAACACAAACCTCTCAGAAGGTATTCGGCCTTACCCAGCCTTTAACTGGCGTGAACAAACCTTTAGGTGTGGGTATGTGCGTAAGTGTATATATGTGCGTGTGTGTGTGTGTGTGTGTGTGTGTGTGTGTGTGTGTGTGTGTGTGTGTGTGTGTGTGTGTGTGGTAGGCAACAATACAAATAACTATCCGAGCGCTGGAATCGATTTATTTCTCCATTCTAAGGGGGCACTCAGCTACGATGTGATGAAGGGTTTGGCGGGGTTCTCCACAGTCACAAGCCGGAGACCCTGTCGGTCCCCATTTGTAGTTCCCATTTGGCATCTGCCTGGAACGTTATAATTCTGTTAAGTATCTTCTAGCTGCCTGACCGGTTTCGAAATGTTCCAGAATTCCCTTCATTTAGCATTAAGGTTGAATTTTTTTCCCAGAAGTTGTTTTGCAAACAGCAGTAGGGTGGATCTAGACTGCAGTCTCCGTAGGCCGACAACAGGTAAGTCACTGTGTATTGGGAGGTGGGGATTTGATAATCTACTAGTCTTTCCTGACTGCGGATATTGGGAGGAGCAATACTGCTCAGAGTGGGAAGCCAAAGTAGAGGTGTGCTTTTTACAGCATTTGATTCCACCGATTAACAGCCATTGATTATTCTCATGGTCTTATTGAGTCTGATGAGATGTGCGACAATGTGTTATATTTTAACAAGACAGTGCTATCTTGTTGAAATATAACATTGTTTATACCTATTTTTATAAGTCCCGGTCAAAGTTATTCTATTATCTATTCCTATAACATTATATTCCTTATAATGTTATGTTCCTATAACATTCACCATTATTCACCAACCGTCACAAAACAGTGAATTTCTGAGCATGAAGAGGTAACACCTGAATCATTTGAGGATTTGTGGTGTTTGTTCTTGCAATTATGTTTGTTCACAAATCTTAAGCTGGGTCCACGACAATCAAATTTTGCTTATGCGTTGAATTTACTGGAATAATTTGCTTGAATTATCTGGTGGACAACAGATGGTTCGTGTGCGTACTGTGCGGCGGCAATATTTGTGTGTGGCTTGTGTATTAGAATGTCTACATTGTCGCGCAGGCACACCACAAAACATTGAATTTCTGAGCATGAAGAGTTATACATACACACATACACACATATACATTTGCACAACGCAAATTTTTATTGATGTGGACCCAGCATAATAAGCCAGAGGGTACCTTGTTGGAAAAGTTTTTCTTCAAAGTGGAGGGTCGTCTTATGACCGCTCTAGAGTCCAATTTGGGTATCGTGTATCTTTCCATGGAGAATTATCATAATATTCCGAACAGTCTATAAGTGATGTTTACATTTTAAATGGTGTTGCCGCTATTACGTTTCTAAATTCTGACACTATTAGTGGAAAACTTTTTATAAAGGGTTATAAAACTGGTACTATATATATTTTTGTAAAACGTCATAGTAGTATTTTTTTTCTAATTCCCGTCAAACTTGACATTTGGGTTTATATTATTAGTTATCATAAAAATATATATAGAGTTTAATATTTAATTTTTTTAATATTTAATATTTATTAATTATAAATATAATTTTAATATTTAATAACTACAGAGCTTAATATTTCTAATTTAATTTAAAAATTCGAATTAAATGGTAGTTTTTGTGATGCTAAGAATTCACCCCGTCGAAAATTTAAATGTATTGCTGAAAACGTCGATGCTGTGAACTAAAGTGTAAATGACAATCCAGAACAATCAATTATAGGTTGTTCTCAAGAACTTTTCTTTCTTATTACGCTATATGGAATATTCTTTAAAAATATTTGCATTTCAAGACGTATAAAATTCTGTTAACTAAAGGACTAAAAGTTTCGTAGAAACTCATTTGTTGCGTAGAAATTTAGCAGATTAGACTTTAGAGCAACTTGAAACAGATCCATTATTTCATGAAAAAATCATATACAGCGATGAAGCGCATTTTTGGTTAAACGGCCTCGTAAATAATCAAAATTGTTGCATTTGTATTGAAGAAAACCCTGATTCTGGCATGAAGATAATGATGTTGATCTGGATCACATGTGGTTTCAACAAGATGATGCAACATGTCATAGATCTCGTGACACAATTAATTTATTGAGAGAAAAGTTCAATGACCGTGTAATCTCAAGAAATGCGGGTGTTACCTGGCCACCAAGATCATGCGATATAATTTTACTGAACTTTTTTTTTTGGGTTATGGTAAATAATTGGTTTACACCAGTTAACTACAAGCACTCAGTGACCTTAAAACTAACATTATTTGTGTCATTGGTAAATAAATGCCGATTAATATGGCAAAGTAATCAAAAACTCCATCGTGCTTTCGGTCTTCTTCGTGGACGTTTGCGGTCAGGCGGTATCTGGCTACATGAACTTCTATTTCAATTCCTTTATTCTTCCGATGATGTCATTCACTTTCGTTTGTTGTCTGATCCATCTGCAGGAGTCTCTATCCTGTCTAGTAATGCCAAACATACATCTTTCCATTCCACTCTATTCTACCCGAAGTATTTGAACTGACTGCGGTGTGAGTGTCCATGTTTCACTTCCGTATGTCATAACTCATAACGGGCAAGACATACTGATCAAAGATTGTTCTTTTCAGGCAAAGTAGTTTGATCTTAAACATTATGCTACGCTTGCCAAATACCTGCCAGCCACATTTAATGTGTCGTTCCGCCTCCCGGACGGTATCCCTTTCCATTGAAATCCTATGACCAGATATATATATATATATATATATATATATATATATATATATATATATATATATATATATATATATATATATATATATATATATATATATAGTGATCCACAATTTCCAGGTCCGTTCTTAAAATAGAAATTCTCTTGTCCTCAGCAAATTTATTGGATATGAGCTGACTTTTCTGGTTTATTTTTAAGCTAAATGGTTCTGTAGCCGTTTGCAGCTTCTGTATCAGTCTTTGCTGCTCCTCTGGGTCTTGCGAAAGAAGAACGATATCATCTGCTAATCTAAGATGGTTTAAGTATTCACCATTGATTTTTATTCCATTCTGCTCCCAATCCAGCTTACGATACACTTCTTCTAGGCAAGCTGAGAAAGGAAGATGCGATGTTGCGTCAACCTGCCGTACCCCCCACTCTACATTAATTAACGCTGTAACTTCATCATATACCGATCCTAGTAGCTTTACATAGGCTTTCTCTACACGTTGGTTAAGCAGTGTATCCATTATGGCCTGCTATAAGATTAAATCAAATGCTTTTTCATAATCGATAAAAGCCTAAAATAAAAGATAAAGGCACAGTGACATAGTGTATTCGTTATGTCTTTCTATGACCTGCTGTTGAACCTGGATGTGATCCATTGTGCTGAATCCACTTCTGCATCTTGTTTGCCCTCTTGGTTGTGCATCATTAAGTTTTCTTAATATTCTTTAAGATATTATTTTGGTGAAAACGTTGTACACTACTGAGAGGAGACTTATTGGACGGTAGTTCTTTAAATTTTCCTGGGCTCCTCTTTTATGTAAAAGAATCACTTCTGCATTTTTGTTGTAGGGTAGTTTTTGTTGTTTGAGGCATTTTGAATTTTGCTGCTATTTTATGTAAAGTCTGGCCACCAGCTTTTAACATCTCAACAGTTATACTCCTTTCCTGCAGCCTTACCATTTTTCATCGAGTTCATAGCCTTTTTTCACTTCCTCCACCAGGATATCCGACATTTCTTCTTCAGTGGGCTGAATTGCTGTTCTTGACTGATTCTGATACTCATATAACTAAGGATAAAATCTTTAGACAACCTCTAATATTTCCGTCCGCTCCCTGCACACTGTACTATTAACGCTACTCACGCATTAAAGCAAACGATCACGTCCTTTTCTTTCTCATCTTCGGTTTATATCTGTTAATTCCCCTGTTTTCTTCTAGAGTTTTTTGCACTAGCTGCATGTTGAAATGGCGCGTTTCCAATGTATATTCATACATAAATTCTAATATATATTCCAATGTAGTATTTATAATTAATTTGCTTTTATTTTGATAATATCGCACTTGAATATGTACCACATGCGATACCTGATGTGAGGTCGCGCACCGTGAGACTTTGGATCCCTGCGATACCAATTCTGTGTTAGTTCTGTCGTTCACCGTTAGTACACGATTAATTATATTTATCAATTTCGAAAATATTTTGAAGTATTATTATTTCGCGTTGGAACAATGTGTTGATGTCACCGATCGGAATATCCTTATTTCTTTGTGTAAATTCTAGTAATTCTTATTTATTAGACTATAAAATCTAAATGTGATTTGTTAAATTATTGCTTTTTTTGGCTTTATTGGTTGGAAAAATCAACAAAAAGAATTCCTTTGAGACATAATCTATGTTAGTTAATCATGTTAACCATGTTAAATGTAACATGAAAATGTTATAATTCTTTAACCCCGATTGAGTTATCTCCAAAACATGCATTTTGAAAGCATCAACCTCTTCTTCTGGCGTCGAAAGTCGTTCAACACGTAGTTTATTCTTCACAGACGGGAACAAAAATAAATCAAAAATCCGGTGTCAAATCAGGACTGTATGGCGGATGGCTTATCAATTCGATGTTTTGACCGGTTCACAAATGTGAGAGCTCGCGTTATCATGGTGAAGAATAATCCTGCATCGCTGGTTGTTCTTTCTTATTTTTTTAAAGACTCCGGGCAAACAAATGGTTGTGTGGCATTCAGAATTGACCGTTCCACGATTCTCTAGGGACACTGTAGGCACATGCTCATTTGTCTCAAAAAAAACAGGTGACCATTTGCTTCGAAGTGTTTCTGGCGCGAACAACGTTTATTGGGTTTGGCTCATTTTAAAATACTCATACAGTCCACTGTTGTTTACTTTCGGTCTCATGGGCATATATCCAAGATTCGTCACCTCTGTAGATGTTATACACGGCTTTTGACGCACCACCACGATTGTATTTCTTTGCATTAATCGATTCGAGCCTTTTTTGAGAGATTGTCAAATTATGCGGAATCCAACGCGCACAAATCTTTTTCACGGCTAAATGTTCATGTCAAAATCTTGTGTATGCTTGTTATACTAATGCCCAGGGATGCCTCTTTCAGGCTGTTCAGAGTCACTTTCGTGCTCATCTTGTCTATATTCTCTTGTTTAGCTTCCAACGAACTTGAATTTGGCTCACTGTTTGGCTCACTTGTTTACAAAAGCAAACAATAAAATGAGCGACAGAAGTATTTTACATAAACACAAAACATCATATATTTGTAGAAAAATAATTTGAAACTGTTCTATCTCAAATGAAATAAAAAAAAATAAAAAGTTATACTTAAATGAATGGGAGCGCAGCGGCAAACACACTATGTATGATAAGAAATTATATCAACTATAGTGTTATCTGTTGCTCACTTTCTGATTGGGGAATACTTCAATGGGGGTAACTTAATCACTAGCCCAACCTATTATTACCCTGTAAAACTAATGATACGGTGTGACTGCCGGCGGTGCATCCACCAGATCGTTAAAGCTTTTTAATATTCCATAGAGAGCATCTTTGTTTTGCATCCAGTTTATGATCTCTTTGCCTACGATCACCTGGGATCAGTTCACCATATAATATATACTTTTCTAGATTACGGTCATCCAGGCTGCGTAAAATGCCCCGTTCAACGTAGGTGCTGTCTCCCCATGACTACCTTTATGGACAAACAGTTTACCCCAGTGTGAACGTCCTTATTTATTTTTTTATGATTCCATCTGATCTCCATTATCCATTTTATGCTTTAGATGCCATTGCTGTGTATTTTCGAGAACTCTTTGGTGTTTTTTGTAGAACACCCACGATTCATAAAAGTAAGTAAGCAAAGAGACGATCACAGCTCGGTATACGGCCACTTTTTCCGTCAAGGACAGGTCACGATTTCCGAAAACTCCTTTCCAGATCTCCTCTAAAATTAACGATATTACTCAGATAAACGATTCCAGATATTCAATTAGAGGGCTTGATGCATAAATGTTGTGGTATCAGTTACTAGGGAGAGCCATTATTTTACTTTTTTTTGTATTAATATACGCGGCGATACAACTTCAATTTCTTCTCACGGCGAACATGCTTGTAATGTATTCGTATAATTGTATTTGTTTTTCATACGAGAGTATAAAATATTATCAGAAATCATCCTTCAGCTATGTCTTCTGCGAGGTCTTCTTTGTTGGTAACAAGTCAGTTGGTAACAAGTCAGATGTAGGGTCTCAGTTATGCTTGTAGATCTAGTTGCTAAACAACTTTAGAGGTCACTATATATATATATATATATATATATATATATATATATATATATATATATATATATATATATATATATATCTGGTCATAGGATTTCAATGGAAAGGGATACCGTCCGGGAGGCGGAACGACACATTAAATGTGGCTGGCAGGTATTTGGTAAGCGTAGCATAATGTTTAAGATCAAACTACTTTGCCTGAAAATAACAATCTTTGATCAGTATGTCTTGCCCGTTATGAGTTATGACATACGGAAGTGAAACATGGATAGAAGTTCATGTAGCGAAGCGATGGGACGAAAGATGGACCAAGGCAATCCTGGACTGGATACCGCTTGACCGCAAACGTCCACGAAAAAGACCGAAAGCACGATGGAGTTTTTGATTACTTTTCCATATTAATCGGCATTTATTTATCAATGACATAAATAATGTTAGTTTTAAGGTCACTGAGTGCTTGTAGTTAACTGGTGTAAACCAATTATTTATCATAACCCAAAAAAAAAAAGTTCAGTAAAATTATATCGCATGATCTTGGTGGCCAGGTAACACCCGCATTTCTTGAGATTACACGGTCATTGAACTTTTCTCTCAATAAATTAATTGTGTCACGAGATCTATGACATGTTGCATCATCTTGTTGAAACCACATGTGATCCAGATCAACATCATTATCTTCATGCCATATTCATGATATATTCATGCATAAGAAATCATCCTTCAGCTATGTCTTCTGCGAGGTCTTCTTTGTTGGTAACAAGTCAGTTGGTAACAAGTCAGATGTAGGGTCTCAGTTATGCTTGTTGATCTAGTTGCTAAACAACTTTAGAGGTTGACCGAACTAACGCAAAACATACAATTTTAAGGCTATACATTTGATACACATTATAATGAGAGATTCCTTTGCACTAATAATTATCAACTCTTCTATTGGAATCTTTGTGTGAAACACTAAACTCGAAGAGATTTACCACTAAGCACCAAATGACTTTTTTAAACTTTTCGACACGCGTTTCCCTAATCATGTTAGCATCAACAGGAGATAATTTAATCTAATTTTAAAAGTAAATTTAGTAGTAATCGAGTAAAATTGTGACTTGGTGTTTATTGGCAAATTTCTATGAGTTTAGTATCATCAATTATATCAAGAAATGATCTGCTCTTACATAAAATCTTATAGTGGCATTTTTGGTGCGAAAAATTAACTTAAGGACAGTTTTTGTAAAATTCCAAACTATTTATTTACAGTATCTCGGCGCGTGTTTGGATAATCATTTCAACATCAGGCGTTTGGATAACCATTTCATCATAATCAGTTAATGATTATTGCAAGTTTGAAATTTTTTATCAAAAATTCCAACTACTATCAAGAAGTAAACGATTAAAATCGATTCGTCAATTAAAAATCGAAACCATTCAATAGTTCTTCATAAATCAGTGTATTTAATGCACGTTTTGATTCAGTTCGGGACTGAAAGTGAGAAACCATTTTTCATTCAGCCCGTTTAAGAGGTTGATTGATTCTGACGAGCCATTAAGGTTGTTCGGCCTTTTTTCATTCTATTATTTGTCCTGTGGCCACGCAACGCTATCACGGTTAATGGTCGAAATGACTCTAATGGTTTAAGTGCCGACTACCTACCGCAATTTGGTTGGTTAGACAAAGGATGGTTTAGAATACAAATTACATCATCCAGAGTAACCTATTTTATTACCAGTCTCAGTTATTTTTATGAGTAATAAATACTAATTAATTACTCTTTACTGTGTGGAATAATTGTTTTGGGATGCAAATTGCTACCAATGGATTGAATGTAGTTAATGGATAATATAACTAAAGAGAGAGGTATAAGTTGTCTTTTTTAAAAAGTTATCTTTAAATAAATCATTCATAAATATTTTGTATTAGATTTTAATTAAATAACTTTAAATTCCACTACTGTTAAACAACTATTTTACGGGTACAAACAAAACTTTTAAATCTCGCTATGCATTTCAAAACATACATTTAATATCGGCATATTAAAAAATGGTTAAATATTAGGTTGTTAAGAAAGTTATTGCGGTTTTTAACTACTAAATTAAAATGCACATATCTCAGCTAAAACAAAACATTATTCATCGAAATATAAACCATTACAATCAACACATTTTTGCCAACCAGAAACAAGTTTATTTATATCGGTTGGGTAACACTCCGGATTCTTCTAGGCGATGAAGTCATTGAAGTCAGATTTTGCATGTTCTTGATTTTTAAAGCATTTCTCGCGCCAGAAGTTGCCGGAATGCTTGAAAAAGCTGTGACGAATCAGACCGGCCGCAGACCACCAAACAGTCACCATGACATGTATTTTTGTGCATTTTCGGCTATGGGAAGTGTTGTGAAGCTTCGTCGGGAACCAACCACTAAGCCGATTGTCGTTTTGATCGGACATGACAATCCGGTCGAGAAACGGAACGTTTTTATTGACAATATTATAAACGATGCTTTTTTATTTTCATTCGATCCGTGCGACACCTATTTATGGAGCTTTCTTGACTTTCCAATGTTCTGCATATAGTTAGAAATCTTCACCTGCTTTCAGCATCATCATCAATCGCCAGCTTGCTTTCAGAATTGGCAAGCTCCCGAAAAGTTGTACGTGGATTGGTTTGGACTAAGGACCTCAATTGTCGTTGTCAACATCCGATAGCCGATCACTACGCCCAACCGTTAAGGCTCTCATCACCAATACGTTTTTTTTAAACCACCATTGTGCCGTACGTTCATTAGTGTTTCTGGGCCAAACACATCGTTGTTATCGCGATCTGTTTCGGCAGCTTTTTGGTCAAGTTTAAACTGCATGGACAAGTTCTTTCACAAGGAAATCCACAATGTCAAAGTTCTAAGAGGAACGGACACCGGCTCAGATCATTACTTAATAAAAATCAAGATTAAATTTACCCCTTTAAGAAGGAAGAGACAAAACACAGAGGGAGAGAAAAGGACATACGACCCTCATCAGTTAATCCAGAATGACCAATACCAGAAAAGAACAGGAGCCACAAGACTAACAGACAATTTAGAAGAACTAATAGCAATTCTTAAACAGAATGCAAAAGATCTAGCCCCATTAAATCCGCGGAAGAGACATGCCTGGTGGAACTCTGATTGTGACAAAATGCATGAGGAGAGACATCAAGCTTGGTTGAAATTTCAAACTCACAAAACAGAAGAAAACGCCACTAACCTCAAGAATGTCAGAAAAGAATTCACCAAAATCATTAAAAAAATTAAGCGACAGTATCAAAAAGATTTAATAAACTCAATAGAGGAAAATTATTATAAAACAAATTCGAGAGATTATTACAAGGCCTTTGATAAACAATTGCAAAAATACAACCCCCCTACATTATTGTTGAAAAATATGGATGGAAAAACAGCACATAATAATAAGGAAAATGCAGAGATCATGGCAGAAGCATTTAACAAGCTCTTGAACTGTGATAAACCTGAGGAACTTTTATCTATTGATACACAGACCCCTATAAAAACTAAACCGGAAAATATAAACCCACCTACAGCAAAAGAAGTTGAAACAGCACTTAAGGAAATGAAAAACTACAAAGCATGTGGTGAAGACCAGGTTTTTGCAGAGATGTGGAAATACGCCGGAAGTACAACCCAGACCTCCCTCCATATGATATTAAATAAGGTTTGGATATCAGAAAAGTTCCCGGAACAATGGACAACAGCTATAATCAACCCACTTCATAAGAAAGGTGATAGAAGTAATCCAGACAACTACAGAGGTATTTCCTTACTAGACGGCACATATAAGATTTTCTCTAAGATACTATATAATCGGATTAAACAACAACTAGATCAAGAGCTAGGTGAATACCAAGGAGGCTTCAGACCCTGGAGAAGCTGCACAGAACAAATAATTACTTTGAAGCTAGTCATGGCATATTATAGAAAACGAAACAACCCCCTTTGGATAACGTTTATAGATTTCAGGAAAGCATACGACTCCATCCACAGACCATCATTATTAAAAATTTTAAGACATTTTGGACTTCACCCAAAACTGATCAAATTGATAGAACTTACTCTAACTAATACAATTTCTAAAATTAAGTTCAGGGGAGAACTTTCTGAACCATTCTTGGTAAAAACTGGTTTGAGACAGGGTGACGGATTATCACCTCTTCTTTTTAACTGTGCACTGGAGTATATAATGAGAGAATGGTACAAGAACAACCCAAAAAATATAAAAATTGGAACCAAAAAGGACAACATACATTTGAATTGTCTAGGGTTTGCTGATGACCTAGCTCTTCTGGCCAATAACATTCAGGATACAAAACAACAAATAAAATCTTTACAGGAAATAGCTCAGAATATTGGTTTGAAAATTTCATTTGAAAAAACAGAAATCATGTCAACTCAACTTCCATTAGTAAACAAAATTGAACTGGGTAGCCAAGAGATAAAAATTGTGGAAAGATTTAAATATTTAGGTGAAATAATCACATACAATTTGAATGAAAAACCAGCATGGCAAAGTAGAATAGATAGACTGGTTAGAGCACAGCATGTGACCAAGAACACATACAACAAAGGATGTCTCTCAATAGCAACCAAATTAAAACACTACAAAACGGTCACTCAACCTCAAATTACATATGCATGTGAAACAATATTCAAAACAACAAACACCGTTGCAATAGATGGAATACTAAAGACAGAGAGGAGAATAGTGAGAACTTGTTTGAATAAAAATTATCAAGTAAATGGAGTCTGGAGACTGGCTTCCAATGAAACCGTCTATAAGGAAATAGAACCAGTGACGAGCACTATGAGAAAGAAGCGAATATCCTTCTTGGGGCATCTAGTAAGGACACCGGAAAGTAGAATCAGTAGGAGAATAATAGAGAAATTTTGGAATAGTAAGAGCAATATTAGATGGATCACAGAACTTAAGGAAGACATGAGAGAGTTGCACATCACGATGGAGGATTTGAAATGCAAGTCAGATGCACTTAAGATATTGCAGGACAAACACACAGCACTACAGGCAAGGATCAACAGACAGAGGACAGGAAGAGTGATTCCGGAGGAGGAAAGGAAATTACGATCAGAGTGGATGAAGAAGTATTGGGCTGAGAAGAGAAGAAGGGACCTGAACCATAACTTGACTAGAGTGGTCCTATGCAGACCATAAAGTTAAAATAAATAAATAATATATATATATATATATATATATATATATATATATATATATATATATATATATATATATATATATTTATATATATTTATATATATATATATATATATATATATATATATATATATATATATATATATATATATATATATATATATATATATATATATATATATATATATATATATATATATATATATATATATATATATATATATATATATATATATATATATATATATATATATATATATATATATATATATATATATATATATATATATATATATATATATATATATATATATATATATATTATATATTCTTCAGAGAATACACTCCATTCTATCCCCAAAAAACTGTGAAACTTGTGAATTTGTGAATTTTGAAAATCTTCAAATTTTCTACTTAATGTCATTTTTATGGGATTATTCTTAGTTTCTTAAATTTTACAGAAAAAAGTATATATGGAGTTTAGAGAAATAAATGCTCTAGTAAAATCATGAAAAATTATAAAGGGTTTAAAAATTCAATTTGTTTAATACATTCTTTTATTTGTTACAGCATTATATAAGATAATTTATAACACATTTATACAATATTTTTGTCAACAATATAATAATGATAGTAATAATAAATTATCAAAAATCACACAACATGTGTTTTCTTTGTCAGGTATGTAGATATTGATGTAGCGTTTATCTTTGAAACGGCGTCTGTAGATTGAATAGATATGTAGATATTGATCATTGGACTGAATATGATAAGTAAGGCTAATTTATTTGAATGATGAGTAGGTTTCTGTTAAAGAAAAAACTAATAATTGCTTTTTCTTTCAAGTAGAGTTATTTTTAAACTATTCATGTAAAAAGAGAATAGTGCTATTAAATAAACAATTGATGTAACAGGTTATTTTTCTAATCATTTTTTATCCTTAGATTTTATCTGACATAATGGATCATCTTTTAATTTAAATAAATTTCCCAATTTTGTTAGTTTTATCTTCCGCCTACCCAAAAAACGCTAAAACTGAAAACAACGCCCAATATGCAAAAATAACTAGATAAGAGCAGGTGTAAATAAGTAATTCTTTTCTGCGAATGAATAAAGTTAAATCTTTATGCATTTCAGGAGGACGTACATGTTCTGTATCCGAATTAATATTCTGCCACTGGCTAAGACTAGGCTAAGTGTGTTATTTGTTATCAACGATTTGCTCATCATGGAATGCGATCAATTTCTGACAGAGTTAACCTTTTTTAACCTAATATGGCTAAAGTTATTTTAATGTGCCATTTGAGAGCTAGGTTTCTGCAATGGTTCGATATATTTTAATGGGCAATTTGCATGGATAATTCGATTCAAGGTGGGTTTTAACAGAAAAGCTTATGGCAATTGATATTCAATTTTATTGGTATGAATTAAAGTTATTGTATTAATAAAAGAGACTTTAGGGATTCGAATGTTGTGGGTACTTATAACAAATAAAAGTTTTATAATGTTTTCCATATAGAATTCAAAGTGTATTTTGTTTAGGGAATTTCAGTTCGAATGACAACAATGCTTTATAAATTTTTCAATGTTTTAGTTTAGGAATATATGACGGTAGAGTGAAAAGTCGGTAGAGTGAAAAAAAGAACTGAAATATTGGTTTTTCTTTTTGTCAAAAGTTGATATATTGTTTTTAATGTAGTGTTCTGTTAGGCCGATTCTTGGTTTAGGCGATAATCTCTTGTGGTGTGTGTAGTCTTTTACTAAAGTCAAGTCAAGTGTAGTGTAGTGTCTTTTACAAAACTAAAACATAATTTTTTTAGTGTGTCCGAACTTCTGTTAGGGGCCGCTGCCAAATCATCATGGGAAATACCATTATGGCACATAAAACATCTGGCAAATAATCACGGAATGTTTAACACCAGAGTAACGCTTGCAAATTGTCGAAATTTGTTGTCAAAATCAGTTTTTTGTGCGCCAAACATTACAGACATTATGGTCCGAACTATCGGTACATTTCGAACACATTTCACGCTGCTCGATATTATAACAAAAACAATTGCCGTTGTTTCTGGCAGTGTTGATAAAGAACCAAATTTATCATTTCTTTAATGTGGATCGTTGCAGAGGGATTATTAATGATTATTTAATTCTGATTCATGCAACGCAATGCAACAATTGATTTATTGAGGGAACAATTCGGTGAGAAAATTATTTTGAGGATCTAACCTGTTGATTGGTCGCCAAGGTCATGTGAATCCAATGACATTGTTGCAATTTATAATAAAAAAAATCAACGTGTTTGTACTTATGTACACACGTAAGAAGTTATATTTCTTTGGCGTAATTAATATAAAAACAAGTCTTAATAAATGGCGAAGGTATCATAATTTTAAAAAGACAATAATAAATTATGTGTTACATCGGCGCGCGCAACTTCGTCCCCCGCCAGAAATACACTCTGATCTGGTTTCCAAACGCGCCATAAGAAGTATGGCGTTAACTTCAAAAATCAAATATTGCAATCCATCGAATATTTAGGCAAAAATATCTTAACTGTCTGGAGTCTCATAAAATTACAATTTACCGCTTATTTAGGGAATTTAAAAAATTCGCAACAGTTGGGGAAAGGCACTGTATCAGAGGTCCAAGAACAGTGCACATAACTGAAAATGTTAGACGTGTGAAGAATTCTCTATAAAGGTCGAATTTGAGGATGGTTGCAGCATTTTCTTGATGGAAATTCATACTAAATTTTATAAATAAAACAAAGTTGTCTAATTTCCACTTATATTTTTTTCTAAAACATAACGCGTTTCATAACACTGTAGCACTAAACCATCCGAAGAAGCTATAGTGTAGCGAAACGCGTACATAAAACGCGAAAATATATAAATGGAAATTAGACAAATTTGCTTTAATTAATAATGACAGATGAAGCACATTTTCATATAAGTAGCCACGTATATAAACAGGATAGGTTTATATAGATAACCCCCAAACCATACAGCAACTCAAGGATAACATCCGTGCTCAAGTTGCTGCCTTAACACCAGATATGTTGATAACAGTTATGAAAAATCTGTTAGAAACTCACATTTGATTGATATAATTTTCAAAAAATTGCAACATCTTGTATTTGTATTAAATTTTGCTTCTTATTTACTAGGTAGAAAATAAAATACACTACTCACCTTTTTTCTTAGTAGAAACTAGATCCTGTAGATATAACTAGAACAAAAAAAATCACTAATACTTAAAAATTAAAATAGCAAATAACATATAGAAATGCAATTGAATTAATCTGCTTCAAAAGAAAAAAAATCAAGTAATCGATTATTAACAGAGCCCTTTCTATGAATTCCTCGCCGACCTTCTAGGATGCAATTGATCATTTTTTTCTGTTTTGGGTATCCTTTATTATTTGCAACACATCATTTAAGTGAACAAATTATTACTAATAATTATTGTAATTATTGAAATGCATTTTATGAACCTTTAATATGCCACAATAATTAAACAGGTAATATATATAATATATATAATATAATAATAATATATATATATATATATATATATATATATATATATATATATATATATATATATATATATATATATATATATATATATATATATATATATACTCTTTTTTACATATTTATACATATATTCATATATTCTATATACCAATTTTCTGAATATCCATTTTATCTGAGATAATATTTAGAAAATTGTATCCGAAAGGCCATTCGCCGTCAGGAAACCCAAACACGCAGCACAATAGAGGATCATGATCCAACTACACTAAAGGTCCTGCTACCATTCGTAAAAGGAATCACAGATAGGATAGGCAGACTACTAAGGAAACATAAGATCAGAACAGCCTACAAGCCTCACAAAACTATCGCAAATATCCTAAAAATCCCAAGGACAAAGTTAGATTGGAAAATCATGGGGTGTATAGTATCGCCCAGAATACAAGAACATAAAAACAACTTAAAAAACAAATCAACCATTTCCGCTCTGTTCCAGAACCGTCTACAAACAGGACATAAAATCAATTTTGAGGAAGCCAAAGAAATAGCAAATATTGAACACTACAAGGTCCGAACAATCAGAGAAGCCGTTGAAATAGAAGAAAGGGGTAAGCTAAATACGCGAAACGACACTCGCAACATTCCAAAAGTATGGAAATCCCTTCTGAAAAAAGAAGAAACGCGGCAACGTGGGGGCGCGGTAGAAAAATCAAACGGACGCCCGACAGCGATGTCGAGCGCCGCAAATAGTCCCGAACTACCCCGATATAATCTGCACAGTCGCCGGCCGCCTATAAAAGCGAGCACAACGACCCAGGCACGTCAGTTGGACTCTTTAGTTGAAGCGGACAACACTTGGAAATGCTAAATGAGATTTTGGCGAAACGTCGTGACTCTTTACATAATCAACATATTGACACCCGGAATGATTTAGAAACATTATCTACCATCCGTGAAAATATTAGATGTAATAAATATATATATATATATATATATATATATATATATATATATATATATATATATATATATATATATATATATACTGGGAAGTACTTTGAGAATATACACACACACATTATTATGAACATAAACGGTTTTCTTGTCTTCATTCGATCTGTATGATTTACAATGATTTTATCTCTAGTTGATCAAGTCGATGATTCGTTTCCTTATATTAGATTTATTACTGTTGGAATTACTGTCTGTTTTATTATTATGTTGTCTATAGAGAACTCTCTATAGACAACATCTAATCTAATTAGCTATTACTATTTTTTAATTAATTTCTTTTCAAAATCTTCCCTTCTATTACTGACTTTAGCTATTTGAAATATTCAACTTTTTCTATGGCTTGTGCGTCCTTTCGAGTGGCGTTTGCTTTATTTTCTTGTTTTACTAGTGTTTTTATTTTGTATGTATGTTGTTTTTATTATTGTTGCTACATCTATGTATTTTCTTTCTTAACTTTCCCTTGCACGCTTTCTAATTTTGTTCTAAAACGTGTTTTATTACAAAACAAATATATTTGGATTTTTTTTGTTCTTGTAACGGTTCTTTTCTGTCGTTGTTTTAGGATTAATATCAGTAATGATTACAAACACACAAAAATCGACATCAACAAAGCAGTAATACCAAATGGAAACAAACAAATCAATTATCGACTTTACAGCAATATAAACATAAAAAAACAGAAGTAAGTAGTGTTTCATACTTTTGGTGCTAATTAGGATGAACAAGATATAATCGCCACCAGGACATTAAGGGATTAAAGAAGAAAAAAGAGAAAGAAAGTTAAAATAAAAATAATTATAAGAGGATGGGAAAGGGGAACATAACCATAGAATATAAATGGAGAAATAACAAGAACAATTCTATCTGCGGCGGAGAAAAGTTTATATCCGATATAATCAATGTAAATGTAAAATTAAAATGCAGAATGAAAAACTTAAAAAGAAGATGAGAAATAAATACTAAGGAAAAGAAGAAATCCTGGAGAAAATATCTCAACACGAAAACCACTGTAGATTACGGAAAATATATGTAGTGTTCTATACTTTTGGTGGTAATGAAGATAAACAGCATACAGTCGCCACCAGGACGACATTGAGGAATTAAAGAAGAAAAAATCAGAAAGAAAGTTAAAATAAAAATAATTATAAGAGGATGGGAAAGGAGAACATAAACATAGAATATAAATGGGGAAATAACAAGAAAAATTCTATCTGCAGCGGAGAAAAGTTTATATCCGATATAATCAAAGTAAATGTAAAATTAAAAGGCAGAACGAAAAACTTAAAAAGAAGATGAGAAATAAATATTAAAGAGAAGAAAAAATTCTGGAGAATATCTCAACACGAAAATCACTGTAGATTACAGAAAATTAGAAAAGATTAAGAAAAAGGTAGTATTGAACGGTACAATTAAAGAAGTGAAAAATAAACAGTCACTATAGTTAGTGCTCATTCACTGCTGCAGTTACTGCTTTTCTATGTTACAATTAACGTTAGTTATGGTACACTAGGATAACTGAGACAGTTTACAAGCCACAATTAGAGACAAATATAAAATATTAAAAAATAAGGTAAGGAATCATAGTTGTAGATGATCAAACGATGGAGAATGGGGAAATATATTTTAATAAATTAACAAAAGGGGAAAGTACAACAAAAATTGGAAATAACAGTAGTAGGTACCTGTCTACCACATATATGATAGGGGAAGAACCTAAAAAGGTTTGCCCCAATAAATTAACTACTTTGGCAATCTAGTTATAATTGGCATACGACAGAAACTGATAAAAGCTTTTCGCAATTTTCTGAAAATTAGTTAATTGGGTTTATGTTTAAATGCGAAAGAAATACGAGAATAGGTAATTATTACCAGATAAGGTATTTAAATCTAGAAAATATGGGTCGAATTAGAATAGATTTGATCATAACGAGTTAGGATTACATAACAACAAAGGTAGATGGCCTCTATGAAAATTGTTTTAACAACATCCATGAAACAGATAGTGTATCCTAGCTTAAAACATATTTATATTGAAGCAACATTTTCTTGGATCATATATTTCATTAAGTTTACTCAAAAGGACAGGAATATGGCTTACGAGAAGGTCAGAACAATGAGAAATGAAACTAAGTGGAATTGTCGGAATTGTCGGACTAAGTCGATTGTAATAAGACATTTAATAAGGACATAATTATAATTTATAAAGAAAATATTGTGTCTTATGAGCAGAATATTGATCGTAATGATTCAAGGAAAAAGTAAAAAATGTGGCGAGCTTTGAAGGAATCAGTGTGGAGTTTAAAAAATTCGTTGGAAGCAATTCAGGAAATTTGAAAGATCGACTCAGAAAAAACCCGGAGAGTCAAACTTTCTTTGACATATAATTTGGTAAAGAAATGACCCTTTATAATAAATAATTGATATCAGTTTTAATGTAATAAAAATCATTCATTTGAGCGGTTTTTTAATTTTTAAATAAAATACAGAATTTGCGTTGATTTCAAAAAAACTTTTTATTGCTAATTGAAGCATAGTGTATGGCATTTAAACACGAAAGGAAGAACACACCTCTTGCAGCTCCACAGACCCCCGTCCCGTCTTTTGTCAAAATTTTAGATGACATTTTGGCATAATCCTGGCTCTATCTGATCGTAAACTCAAAGAAAACATGATCTTGGTGGCCAGTTAACATCACCGTTTCTTGCAATAACTCATCCAGGAAATTTTTCTCTCAATAAATCAATTGTTTCATTAGTAGATTAAGATATATCGTCATCCTGTTGGAATCACATATCCAGATCAATACCAATCCACAAAAATCCAATTATCATCTCATGATATCGAACACCATTCACAGCTACAGCTTCACCACCAGCATTCTGAAAGAAATACGGCCCAATTACACCTCCTGACCATAATGCACACTAAACAGTAGCTCATTTAGGATTTAAAGGTTCATGAATTAATCGTTGATTTTCTTCGTCCGAAATACGGCAATTTTGTTTATTAACATAATTACCAATTCCAAAATGGACTTCATCCGCAAAAATGATTTTTTGAGTAAAATGATACGTTTGTTCTTTGCAATTTTGAATAGTCCATTGGCTTTAGTTCCTGTGTTATTTGAACCTTATATGCCTTCAGAGCTAAATCCTTTCGTAAAATACACCATGTTGTAGATTCACTGAGTCCAAACTGTTGTGAACGTCAACTAATGGAAATTTCTGGGTTTTCAGTAACACTTTCACGTACCAAATCAATATGCTCTCATGAACGGCCAATATGTCTGTACGAGGGTTGATCAATAAGTACCAGTGTTTGATAACAGATGGCATTGACGAGTGAAATTAACATTACCATTGTGTACTGCAGACTGTTAAACGACCTCATGCTGAATTTCAGACAAATGCATAGGTTAGTTTTTTTTTGAAAGCCAGTTGTATCATTTGTGTTTTGTATTTCTCGATAAAATGGAAAAAGTGCAATATCGATCCGTAATTCGTTTTTTATTTTTGGATCGAAAAACATGCGAAGAAATAAAAGTTAGATGCTGTCTATGGGGACCCTTCACCATCTATGACAACCGTGAGATATTGGTTTTAGGAGTTTAAACGTGGCCGTACAACTGTTTTTGATGAAGAACGGCCGTCAGGCGTGGTTACTGAGAAAATCGTCGAAAAGGTTCATTATATGATTCTCGCTGATCGCCGAACGAAAGTGCACGAAGTAGCTGAGGCCGTCTGTGTCTCGTACGGAACGGAAATCAAGATTTTAAATGATAAGATAGGTGTGAGGAAAGTGTCTGCCCGATGGGTGCCGCGATTGGTCCACGGTGGACAATAAGCGGGTACGACTAACAATGTCAGAGCAGTGTTTGGACCGCTGCCAAATAACTGACTGACTGACCGCCGAGCGAAATTCGCAGGAATTTTTACGTCGAGTTGTCATCGCTGATGAAATCTGGATATATTATTATACGCCAGAGACCAAGAGTCAGTTCAAAACAATGGATTTTTCCGGGTGAATCTGCTCCGAAGAAGGCAAAAACGTTTCCATCAGCCGGAAAGGTTACGGCCAGATTTTTTGGAATTCCAAAGGAATAATCCTGATGGATGCCTTATGGCAGTACTACAGTGAGTTGTTGGACAGATTCAGACATTTGGCTAAAAAATAGTGCTCTTCCATCACGATAACACACCGGTACATTCATCTTTAATTGTCGCGTCTAAATTGCACGAACTGCGCTACGAATTGCTTCCGCACCCTCTTTACTCGCCCGATCTGGCACCCAGCAACTTTTTTTTTTGTTCCCTAACTTGAAAACATGGCTCACAGGTAAAAAAATCTGCTCAAATGAAGAAGTTATCGCCGAGACAGAAGCGTATTTTGGAGAGTTTGAAAAGTTGGCGAAACGCTTGAAAAAGTGTATAGACCTAAAAGGAGATGTTGAATAAAAATAAATTTGTGAAAACAATTACGCCTTTATTTCAAACACGGGTACTTATTGATCAACCCTCAAATAATGCTCTTTTTTATCTTCCACCGAACTAATTTCTTGAAATTTTTTAACAATTTAAATGATAGTACTTTCAGATAGTTTTTTTTAAATATTTTTCACTGAACGCCCATTTTCATAAAAACAATTCCACAATTTTAACGCGTTGTTCTATTGTGAACGACACCATTTTTATAAATGTCATACATTACACTTCTGAAACGAGAATAGACCTAGAAAATTCACAACGCCATCTGTGTTTTATCCAAGAATTAAAAAACTGCTTAATTTGAACGACCCGTTACACCCTGACATTTTCAATAAAATAAAAATCGTGTGGTAAAACCTTTTGGAATATAAAATAGATTTGAAATTGCCAGCTACTGTTTCCCAACTGTTTTATGGAGGAGGCACGTAAAAAAATAAAGCTAGCATGATAAAATAACCTGACAATATAAGTATAGTTTATTATCCTATTTGATTTTCTTTAACATTTCTCGCTAAAATGTCTCTTAAGTCATTTCTTTTTCTCAATAGAGGTAGCCTATATGGGCGTGCAAACATGTGATACCAATTAAATGTTTTTTCTTTGTAAGGACCTAATTTCCGCACCTGTAATTACAACTGCGGCTAAAAAGTAAAAATATACAGTCGTATCGAGTAAATCCTATGGCTAATTGATCTAATTGGCCTAACATTTACATGTATCACAAATAATTCATACTGTATGAAAATGTCACATAGTCAATGTTTTAATTCAAATTGGTTTATGGTTATACAAACATTGCGAAATGTAAATCGAGGCTAGTCGAACCACTTAGAGCTTTTATTTACATTAAATTTCATAAATTATTGCTAGAAAATAATCCTGTATGCCTAAGTATAAATCCTTGTTTTGCATTAGTGTAAGACGATTTGTAGCAATACATAAATTTCTTTTCAGACTGTGATCTGAAGAAATAAGAGTAGTGTGTCGGTATATTACCTGGAGCATTTAAAAAGTTTTCATAAATAAATGAGTATGGCCTGGCTTAATATTAAAATAAAATATTTCCCTTTAAATATGGAAATATAATAATAGGGGATTGTAAGTTTTATTACCTCACAATAAAGTTGCGGTCCTTTAAAAGGTCCTTGAGCCAAATTCATAAAGTGTTTTCATTTGTACTTTTAATTGATTGCTTTAGAAAGAATCGACTCAAAGGTTTTTTATTTATTCCTATCCAGCAGCGATTCGTGGGGGAAAAACAGGTGGGGTGCGTATAAACAAATTTTGGAATGGGGATAGGTAAATGCTTCGCAAACAAAAATTTTACATTTCTTAGTATTATAGACACACTTTGGTGTGTAGATATAAGAGTGTAACTGTCAGACATCAAATTTTCAAAGAGGTACCTAGATAATAAAATTTTGCTAAACACACCATAGGACCATGACCATTAAATCTGTTTGTAGTTGTCCATCCTCCTAAATTTTTGAGCATCAAAGTGGTCAATGACTTGATCATTAAAATTTGAAATTGACTTCACAAGTTTTTTTTCAATAGATAACATTGCTAACGCGCACAGCCGTTCCTGGCCCACAGTGCTTCTTAGAAATATTTTGATTCGTCTGGGCGTAGAGAACCATCTTTCGCTTTCCACGTTCGTCATAGGAATGGTACACAAAATACGCAACAATGTCACAGAGTCACTAAATGTTGATGTTAAATTGTTTTGGATAAGCATTTGTAATAGCGGCACAACACCACTGTGTTTCATAAAATCGTCCCGTGCGTACATTAACGAGAGTTCATTTTTTAATTTTAAGTAATTTACGTTTGCAAACAGGTTACGCACAATTTTAATATTTTCATTTGGAAAGACGGCTCGATATTTACCAAATTTTTCAGTTTCAAATAAATTTGCAACAGTTAAGTATACATCGAAACTAAAACGTTCATGAACCTGTATGGTTAAGGTATCACAGATTTCCTTGCATATCCTGACATTCGGATTGGGGTCCTCCTTGTCAGTAAATTTCCATTTCTTTCTCTATGATCGTTGTAGATTCTTCACTAGTTAAGTTACCAAATTTTTGATTAATTTGTATTTCTATATTGTCTCTAATATTTTGAATGGCTGTTGAAAAAGTTACTACATTCTTCTTAACTTTAAGTGCATCTAGTCGCCTGCTTTGCAGTTGATCAAAGAGAATGTCGCAGTGAGATTTTATTGAAGAAAAACAACCAAAATTTAAAATTATCATCCACCATATAATTTATTAACCCCTGAGCTTGATTAATAGAATAATTTAATTCTAATTTCATTCGTAATTTCTTCAAGGCATGTTTGCAATTCTTCTTTGTAAATGTAAACAGTATTCACACATTTAGATGTAAAGTTCCACCTGCTAGGGACCGCACGGCCGCATAGACGTTTTTTCATGACGCTATTCAGAACAGTTACCCTTTTGGATGATCGAGAAAAGAAAGCGGGAGATGCAGACAGATTTGCAAAAATCACCTTACATTTAATTGGTGATTTTTGACAATTCGGTCCTCAAATGTTAATGTGACATTATTTCTATTCATATATTGCACTGAATTCATCTTCACTATTGTACTCGTTCAAAATATTCACTTTGCAACCACTTGAAAAGTCGAAAAGCGCGATGGCAAAAAAAACCTGACTATTGAGAATGGGGCAACGCCCAAGATATGACGTTATAATTTTTTTTTTCGCGTTTTCGCACGCGATAGTAGAGAAAATAGTAGCGGCACAAACTTGTTTGTACCCAAAACACGTATTCTTTAATCGGTCCGCTTCGGCAATCCACGACCTATTTCGTTACCGCGAATGACATTATAGCTGTTGAACCATAGAAGTCGCTAAAAGCGTGATGATAGACAGAACAGAGAATAAATTAATATAAAATCTGAAATTATTTTGTTCACTTTATTTTTAATTTTTTAGGTAGGGCACGTGCCCACATGCCCTTATAGATTAACCACCATTGTCCTCTCTACTTTCTGGTATAATACGTTTTATTGAGACGGATTGTTCTTCTATATCTTCTTCTGCATCTCTTTTTATCCTGTGTCATCTGCTTAATACCCGCCCACTCTATTCCTCTATTTTTCCTAATCTACTTTTTTCTAGGCCTTTTTATTTAAATTTTCTAGGTTGCTCTCGTTTCGTACACTGCCTTCGTGAACCTGGTTTGTGTCCGAACCATATAAGTTATCCCTATATCAGTTTTTTATTTGTTGTCTTTATTTGTAGGTTCTGTCTGTATATTTTATTTCTTGTTCTGTCCTTTCTTGTTTTATTCTCAGTCTTACGGAAAAATCACATTTTTCATTACATTAATTCATGTCACATGTTTTTGTCTGCAATGTTCACGTCTTATTACTATACAGGGTCGCTATTATGTATGGTACGGTCAAACATCTCGAGAACGGTTAGAGATTTCTTAATAAAATTTTGTACACAAATGTCAGAAAATGTTTGCTACTTTTTGGGTTATTTTCATTTTTTTTCCTCTCACATTTTTTATGCGACAAAAAAATACCCAAAACGAAATTTCTGAAGCTTGTGTACAAAATCTGAAAGCGTTCTCGAGATATTTGACCGTTTTCATACATAATAGCGACCCTGTATAATTGCTATTTCTACGAGGTGTGGCTATTAAAAAACGAGACTAACGCTGTTAGAGTAGTATGCGCATGCGCCAAACGCCAGCGACCAACAGCTGTTTAGCGTGAAGCCTTCTGTATCGAATGCAGTACCTCTCGCTTCTGTAAACAAATCCGTATAACGGTAGTCTTCATTCGCATTAGAGCTGTTTTTTTTTTGGTTCGCCGGAAACATTAAGTGGAGACAATAGAGTAACGAATTGTTGTGAGATTTCACTTAAAACTTGAAAAACCGCTAATGAAACTTATAATTTATTGAAAGAAGTGTATGACAATGAATGTTTATCGCGTGCGCGTGTTTTTGAGAGGTTTAAACGTTTTCAAGATGGCCGAGAAGACATTGAAGATGATCCATGCCCGGGTCGCCCTTCCACGTCAAAAACGGATGACAATATCGAAGAAATCGGTTATATTGTTCAATCTGACCATCGGTTAATTATTCGTGCGATTGCTGAAACTGTAGAAATTTACAAATGATGCGTACGGCAAATTTTACATAACAATTTTAACGTGTAAACAGTGTGTGTCAGAATGGTGCCTAAAATTCTGACACTTGAATGAATGTTATTGAAATTGACTCAAACTTATTGGAAAAGATAACATGTGACGAATTATGGTTTTTTACTTATGATCCTGAAACAAAGCTCCAATCCATGCCCTGGAAAAGCCGAAATTCACCGAGAGCCGAAAAAGCTCGAATGAGCAAATCAAAATTCAAAGTAGTGATGATTGTTTTTTTTTAGTCAGGGATTGTGTACCTTCACTGGGTTTGGTGGAACCTAATGGAATCAATCACCTTAATACATGTTGTCAGTTAAGAAGGTTTGAAGAACTGATAATTGTGGTAAACACAAAGAACTAGTTTCTTCCGTAAAATAAGGTAGAAATAAAACATAATATAGTTTATTTAAGGTTTTCTAAATGAGTTGATCAGTACTTGCGATTTGTGGAGTCAAGATGTCCACAAATTGTACAAACAATATATTCAACCTGAGGGGTCAAGACTTTTTCTCGTTCGAATATTTTCGAATCGAATCGAATTTTCGGATAAAATAAATATATGGTAGGTAGTTTTATTAATTAAGTGAATTGTTTAGGTGCAGTCGAAAGATCGGTGCATAAAACTGTCAATATGTGTATTAGGCAAATCAGTTTATTACTTTTACATAACATTCCAATTTAAAATGCACAATTTTTTTCGACATTTCAGCACATTCCAAACATTTATTTGGTAATTTTTTTGGCCAATATTTCTTTAGCAATACATATGTATTTGGTTTTTTGGACAATTAGAAAACTAACACTAACACAAATACTGTTTATATTGCCGTTCTTTAAATTTAGTAGACACACTGTACATATAATTAGTCTAGTTTGTTGAGTTTATAGAAATGTGTTGGAGATGTTAATTTGGAATTTGTATATTTCGTCTTTTTCGAAATTTTTTTACTTAAGAATCGGGTTGTCCGGAAAATTCGTTGGATTTTTTTAAGAGAAAGAGAAAGATTAGCATATTTATTGTTAAAAAATGACAAGGTTGTATTAATCTTTTCTTTCTGTTTAAGAGATTTTCCATTTAAACAATTTTGAGGGAGTGGAATAAATGGCTGACTGAGGGTGCGATGTCCGGTGGGTAAGGTGAACTTTATTACAACATATTTATTGTTAAAAAATGATAAGGTTGTATTAATCTTTTCTTTCTGTTTAAGAGATTTTCCATTTAAACAATTTTGAGGGAGTGGAATAAATGGCTGACTGAGGGTGCGATGTCCGGTGGGTAAGGTGAACTTTATTACAACATATTTATTGTTAAAAAATGATAAGGTTGTATTAATCTTTTCTTTCTGTTTAAGAGATTTTCCATTTAAACAATTTTGAGGGAGTGGAATAAATGGCTGACTGAGGGTGCGATGTCCGGTGGGTAAGGTGAACTTGAACTATTTTAATTGTGAACATTGAAGGTCAGTGTTAATGATGTGGTTATGTGGCAAATTCAAAGTGTATGGATTCCAATCTCACCAAATGCAAAAGTTAACCTAGGCAATTCCTGTTTTTTTTCATTGCACACTATTGTACAGTATCCATTTCGTCGACTTTCGGAAGTTAATCAGAAGATGTGGGGGTAGGCCAAGGTTGGCCGGAACGTATGCGCGCTGTAATAGCGGGGGGGGGGGGGGGGGGGTTGGACGATTTCGCTGTGACCTCGGTCAGTGAGACTTCGGTCACGTCGTCCAGGTCGTCTAGAGTTTGGCGGCGTGGTGACTGCTGTTGGAAGTGGAGAACAGAACTAATCTGTGTGTGGATCAGCCCCATTATTTTCTGCATCTGAGTTGCGAAACCAGCCAGGATGGTGGCTGGGTCTGCGGGAACTGGAACCGTCGGCGGAGACGATGTCTTCGTGGCCGGTATCCTGGTGGGTTTTGCGCTACATCTGGAGAAATTTGCGGTATGCGAGCCTCCACAGTTGCAGCACGTTGGCGATTGATTTTTGTCCAGTCTGCAATTAATACTGCGGTGATGTTCCGCCCACTTGACACAGACTGGTTTTGGTTGACATTGGCTGGAGACGTGTTCATATTTCTGGCAATTGTAGCACTGTCGTATTTTATTTTTGTTGTTTTGCACCTCAATTTTCACGGGCTGGTACAGGAGTTGGTTGATTTCCAGTATGTCTGATTTGCTGGCAGGGATTGTGACTTGCCCAATCGGCATTGGCTTATTTTGGCTTGTCTGCCATCTGGTGATGTTGGTTGGGCGGAAGCCCATCCTAAGGTGGTCTATTCTGACTTGTTCGACTGGGATAGTCCCAAGCACGCCTCGAAGGAGGACGTGCAGTTGTCTGGTTTCTTCGCTTGGAATGGCTTGGAATTGGTAGTCTTTGTCATTAAAATGCTGAATTACAGCAATTCTGTCTTCTTCCGAAAGGGACTCGAATAGCACGCAATCCGGAGTCGTTTTGGCTGGCCCGACAGCCACGTTATTGTTTTCGGAGTGGTGAATGGCTTCGAGGAAGGTCGACTTTTCCCGGAGGATGATCGTCGTAGGTTTATTGCCGGCACCAGCAGGTGGTGCTGTTGCCGGACTAGCAGGTGGAGTGGCTACCGTTTCCGGGGGGTCCTGGAGTTTGGTGGACTCCGATTTTATGGAGTCCGTGGGAGCAACGGGTGCAGCCGAGAGGGTGGCTTCTTCGGCACGATGTCTGGTTTTCTTTCTTCTCCGCCGTCTGGCTCTGGCAGAGATCTGGTGGTTTTCTTCAAGGTCGAGGCCAGGTGAATTGCCATCATCTTCGTCTTCGGGGACCAAGGCGGTGTCGTCTACGATGTGTGCAGTTTTTTTTGGCCCTTTGGTTGAGTATTTCGTGATACTTGTGGCAATCATTGGATAGATTTTCTTCTTGCTCGAATAGCTATTGGATGCACTCGTAGTTCGTTCTGAAATATCGTTCAAGTTCCTCTCTGAATTTGAGGTGCATGTAGTTTGATTTACAGTACTGATACGGGGGTTCGTCCATCGCGAGCCGGCGAAGGAGGCAATCCGAACTCGAACGCGATGACTGAACGGATACTAAACGATTACCGCACCGGGTAAGAGGGAGCACAGGAGCGGTCGAAGACACGTTCGGTCGCAATGGCTACCTCGACTGATCTTATCAACCAAACACTGTCTGAATCTTATGCTATTGTGGCCTTTATTTATTCGACATCAATACTTGAAGCCAGAGTGATGCTGGTGTTCCAGGTCAAAATATCCGTCTCCTGACCCGACCAAAGTATTTTTGTACCGGTCTCCTCAAGGAAACCCCCTCCGTAAATGGTACAAATTTGTTTTTTTGTTTGTACAGCGTTCTTGTCCTTTTTGAAATATAAAAGTACAATGTGGAGTAAATGCAAGTTATCGACCGACATTTTTTATTTGATCAACTTGCCTTCAGTTAGCAATTCTAGACGAAATCTCTAGTTAGGAAATCTGAAAGTAAACATTGTAAATACCACAGGAATTAATAGCATATAAATAAATATTACTAATTCAATACATATTGTTGTTTGAAAGTGCAAACAACAAATTAATGGAAAATCCTTTTTTTCCGGATCCAATAAGATATATTAAAAAAATCAGTATAATCTGTATAATAGATCTTTGATAAAAAACTTTTCTGAAACATATTTGATAACTGCATTTTTTCGTCTTTACATTTGAGAAATCAAATACTTTCCAATTAAAAATTTGGTAAATGGGTTAACGAAAAACAAGGTGGCTTAAAAATCCTTAATGAGGAGAAGTACTTTAATTTAAATGACGTAATATGTAAGGTAACAAAATTTCCATATACGGAAGAACGAACTATTATAACATACTCAAAAAATACTTATCTGGAGTAGTTTACTGTCAAGAGACACCACTGGTTTATATTTTTTTGAAGTTAATGTTCACAATGCTGTTACTGTCAACGAACCAGAGTATCACGTAATTAAAACCAACTTTTTGTTGCCTGAATTGGAACATATGTACCTGGAGGGTATGCTTTTTCAACTGGATGATGTTATATCTCACAAAGGAGCTGAACAAATTGATTTGTTAAACATCAAATATACTGAAGGCGTTCTTTATTTAAATAACGATGAATAACTGTTATCAAGATCCTGCTATTTGAGATGTGAAACTATTTTCGTGGAGGCGATGTTAAAGTCGAGTTTTATATTATGAGAACTGACATCTTATTGGTGAAATATGGCTAAAATTATCTAGAAACTTATTCGCAAGTATTATTAAAAATAAGCATTAGTATGATATTATTTTCAAAACATACATTGTAAAAAAATAATTGTAAACCAAAATTAATTTTGCAATATTACTTAATGGGATATGAATAATAAAATTAAACTAATTTTAATTTTACACGTACCGACATCGCTATTTATATATATTTTTTTGTTTTGGTTATTTATTAATTGGTTTGTTCATTAAAAAAATATCGTAAATATTTACGTCATATCTACAACACTTTTTCTCCTGAATACATTTTTAAAATCAATTGAATACATTAATATTTAAACTCACAATGAGTAGGGTAATTAGTTCGAATTAGTATCACAAAATTTGCATATATGAGCAAAAGCAAATACATTAGTATTTTACTTTAATTACTCGAAAATGCCTTATCTATTATTTAATGTAAAACCGAATAAATTGACTGGATACAAATTATGCGTTAAGCTTTGTAATAATTGTTTAATTGCTATAGATAGATGAATAAAATATTAGAAATCTATTTACATATACAGCCGCTAATTATCTAATTTATTTTAGGGTGCAGTTATGTTGTTCAGACAAAAGAAAATCATAAAATATTATTTGTTATTTAGTACGCCAGAAATGGCAAAATAGGCACTTAGAGGATCCAGTATAATAAAAATTATTTCGAAAGAACATTTCTTGCATGGAAATAGCTTTTGGACTGAAATACTGAATAAGAAATGAGTTACGTTATCATTGCTAATAATATATAATCCATAATTTAAGGAAAAAATCCATAATTTAAAAAATGGAGATATATAGAAATGGATATGTTTTGAATATGACAAAGTGCTGTTGACTCAGCTCCAAGAACATTAGATTAATCTGATTAGTGCTTAGTTTTAAAGCAGTAAGTGAATAATCATTTAAACATCTTCATAAATTTTATCTAAAAAACTGATCATTATATATTAACTCAATATCATAAGTAAAAAATCTGTTGTAATGTAAGGAGAAGATGAAAGGAAAATATGTAGTTACGAACACTAACTATAAGAGACATAGAGAAAGCTTGTAAAACAAAAGAGAAAGACGAGTCATGGTTTCGCAATCCAATGGCAATGAATTAACAATTTTTTATTCAGATTCTTGTAGTCACTACATTGACGAAGTGAGGTCTGATTAAAATGAAAAATTATTACAAATACTAAAGATAACGAATGATATGATTGCAAAGAAAAGTCTGTAAAGAGTAAAACAATATTGAATCGAAAGTAAATTTTCTTAGAAATGGACAAATTGGCACTGTGATCTAATAAGAATTTGTAAATGTTTTGTATTTTGTATCGTTAAAGATAACCAGAAATGTTAATTTCAATAAAATAGAAGTAACTTGGTCTACCAAATGTCCCTTTATAGCGAATTTTGCATACAGATATTCATCTACATTCATATGAGATCCAGCTCATGAAAGAACTATACTCTATATATCTAATAATCATGCTTCAATGAAAATTAAATTTCTTCTTTTAAGGAATTTTTACATTCTTGACGACTTGGCCAAAGTCTCATGTGGCATTTTCAAGTGTTTGCTTTCTTGGTAGACAGCTTCGAACAGTTCGAACTGCTGTCTACTGAGTTTTCGAAGCTGTCTACCAAGAGAGCAAAGACTTGAAAATGCTATTAAACATTATTTACTTATTCTCATCTACTCTTACTGGTAAAAAAAACAAAACTCGACTCCAAATGTTCAGCCAAAACTCGACATCATGTTTTCGGTCTTCTCCGTGGACGTTTGCTGTCAAGTGGTATCCAATCCAGGATCGCCTTGGTCTATCTTTCGTCCTATCGCCTCGCTACATGGCCTGCCCACCTCCATTTCAATTCCCTTATTCTTCCAATAATATCATTTCACTTTCGTTTGTTCCCTCATCCATGTGTAGGTCTTTCTAACACATTTAGTAATGCCAAGCATACATCTTCCTTTTCCCCTCTGTGCTACCCAAAGTTTTAGAATTGACTGGGATGTGGGTGTCCAGCTTTCACTTCCATATGTTATAACTGGCAGGACTTATTGATTAAACTTCTCTTTTTAGGCAAAATTGTAGTTTGTTATTAAACACTATGTTGAGCCTGCCAAATGCCTGTCAGCCACATTTAACGCGTAGTATATATATTACATATATGTAATGATAGTTTCTCGGGTATCCCGTGTTAGCTGAATGTCCAGTTTTGTCCGGTTTTGTGTGCTGGCGGAGCGATGTCATTGGTCGGTTGATTGGGCCAATTTACGGACCCGTTGTCAGTAGCACGGCTTGCATGGATGGAGAACGATCTCGTTGCCTGGGGCTCTCTGCTGATTTTACTCGGAAGTCCGATAAAATGTGTTTCCAAGCATATGGTAATCTTTGGCTATCATCTCGGCTGTTTAGGTTGTTGGGCTTTTTTTTATTTCTATGGCCTCTTTAATAATTCTGGCGCAGAAATTTTGATTTCTCGATCAGGTTTTTGTGTCCGGTGTTGAGCACATGATGCGCTAGAGAGGAAGTGGTGGTTTTCTGCTTGACGGCGTTAATATGTTCGTCCCTTCTGGGGCTTATTTTTCTATTTGTTTGGCCTATGTATGACAGGTTACAGTCCCGACACGGAATTTCATACACGCCTTGGTCTTCTAAGGGAATTTTGTCTTTGGCGGTTGGAAGAATGTCTTTGATTTTCCTGTCGGTGATAAAAATAGTTTCAATGTCATGCCTCCTTAGAAGTTTTCCAATCTTGTCCGTGGTGCCTTTGATATATTGTAGAAAGGCTTTGTTTGTGTATGTCTTTTTCTCTGTTTCTTGTTGTTTGTTTGTCGGATTGAGCGCCCGTCGGATAGTTTTTCGTTGATATCCGTTAGTTGATAGTGTTCCTTATCCGTTAGAGTTTGCGATCGATAGGCCAAAGATTTTGCAACGGCGAATAACTGAGCCGGATGGTGGTGTTAGCTGGCATTAAGGTATCTATTGGTGTGTATCGGTTTTCGATAAACTATGTGTGATAAGCCACCATCTCGTTTCCTTTTTATTAACACATCTAGGAATGGAAGTTCTTTTTCTGTTTCTTTTTCCATCGTGAACTTGATTTTTGGATAAATTTGGTTCAGGTGTTCCAGGAATTTGTTCAGATTGTCCTCTCCATGTTTTCGGTTTATGTATACATGTTTGCAGTGCTCGGGTTTCGAAGTCTTCCATATATAAATTGGCCAACGCTAGAGAGAGTGGGGAGCCTATCGGTTCAATTTGTTTGTATTTTTGGCCTGCATAGATGAAGTAGGTGTTCACAAGGTAAAGGTAAAAGGTAAAGTGTTAGGGTTAGAGGCGCATCAGCAACTAGGCTATTTAGCGACTGGACATACAGCTTAACGTGGGTTCCGAACCACGGTCATCAGCTTCTAACAAACCCAGGCCAACACCCCCCTCGGGCTATAAACCTTTGGTTATGCGCCTACCCATAAGTCTATCAAGAAACCTACCGACTGGCGAGTGATCAACATAGAACACTTCTCAGAAGGCATCCGGCCTTACTCAGCCTTTAACTGGCGTGACTCGTATCGAGGGGTAATTCGTAGTCGGATTTTACACACTGCCTAGAAACAATCACAAATATTTAGGAAGTAAACAGACAGAAGAAAGAAAGAAAAACAACCATCCGAGTGCTGGAATCGAACCAACTACCGCTCCAGTGCGGTTTCGGCCAAAAGTTTTGAATATACAAACATATCTTACTTATTTATTTCTCACTTATTTTTCATAATTTATTACTTATTTCTCTTCAACTCGTACTGGTACCAAACAAAACTCGACTCCAAATATTCAATGTGTCTAAAATTGATTTATTATTTTGGAGTCAAAAAAATTACAGTGTACCAATTCGCTTCAAAACTAATTTAAAAATAAAAAGAACATCTTTCAATAAATCTAATAAGCAGTGCTCTTCCATGAGTCGGTGGTAGCATTGCATGCCTGACGATTTGCAATGCTGTCGATTAAATCATCAATTTGGGCTTATATATATATATATATATATATATATATATATATATATATATATATATATATATATATATATATATATATATATATGCTATATATATGCTCTGACGAATGTTTTCACAGGTGTGAAATCTAATGATAATGTATCCCGAGTTAGCTGAATGTGTATCAAAGACATCCGGCTAGAACAAAACGACTCATTAGTCAGCTTTGACGTTACTTCCCTGTTCACACAAATGCCTGTTACCGAGGCTCTGTCGATCATTAAGACGAAGTACTGCCTGAATATATCATCAGTCTTTCGACCCACTGCCTTACAAACATCTATTTCATCTACGCAGGCCAAAATTACAAACTAATTGATGGCGCACCGATGTATACATAAACACATAAACCGAAAATATGGTTACATTATGTCGACGATAAGTTTGTTGTGTGGTAACATGGAGATAATAATCTGAACAAATTCCTGGAACACCTGAACCAAATTTATCCAAAAATCAAGTTCACGAAGGAAACTGAAACAGAAAAAGAACTTCCATTCATAGATGTGTTAATAAAAAGGAAACGAGATGGTGGCATGTGTTATCACATACACACATAAACTATGTGTTATCACACACAGTTTATCGAAAACCGACACACACCAATAGATACCTTAAGGCCAGCTCACACCACCACCAGGCTCAGCTATTCGCCGTTGCAAAATCTTTGGCCTATCGATCGCAAACTCTAACGAATAAGGAACACTATCAACAAGAAATAAATATTCTGCAAAATGCCCTGTAGCAACTAACGGATATCAACAAAAAACTATCCGACGGGCGCTCAATCCGACAAACAAACAACAAGAAACATTTAACATTTAGCATTAAGGATTGACACGCTATATATATATATATATATATATATATATATATATATATATATATATATATATATATATATATATATATATATATACATATATATAAATATATATATATATATATATATATATATATATATATATATATATATATATATATATATATATACATATATATAAATATATATATATATATATATATATATATATATATATATATATATATATATATACATATATATAAATATATATATATATATATATATATATATATATATATATATATATATATATATATATATATATATATATATATATATATATATATATATATATATATATACATATATATAAATATATATATATATATATATATATATATATATATATATATATATATATATATATATATATATATATATATATATATATAATCTGCCAACCCGCATTGGACCAGCGTGGCAGATTACGGTCCATACCTTCAACATGGTATTTCAGTATGTTGAAATATGACAGTACAACCTCAAACACGGCCCTCATTCCCCGGAGGCCAAGGGGCAACTACCTACGGCAGCGGGAAGACCTGCCCCAAGGCAGAGGGTGCTAAGAATCACCGGGTTAGATCAGGCTGCCATTGGACTTTTGACATTGCAACGTTAAATATACGGACTATGAAAACAGAGGCCCGATTGCAAGAACTGTTAATCGAACTTGACAACATACATTGGGATATTATTGGGCTCTGTGAAACACGAAGGAAGGGTGAAGAGTTAATCAAACTGGAACCAACTGGACACGTACTCTACACTCGAGGTACGGAAAATAGCCGATGTGGCGGAATAGGATTCCTCATTAATCGAAAGCTGAAGGACAGTGTGGTAAAATTTGAAAGTACATCCGACCGATTAGCCCAATGCGTCATTCAGCTGAATAAAAAGTTTAGGCTTCAAATCGTCCAAGCTTATGCACCAACTATAAGCCATAAAGATGAGGAAATTGAGGAATTTTATGATGATGTGGCCCAGCTTTTATACAAGGAGAAATGTAGGTACAAAATCCTGATGGGTGATTTTAATGCCAGAATTGGAACAACAAGAACAAACGAAAATGCAACTGGCCCATATGGAACTGGTGAGCGAGACAATAGAGGTGACAGATTAGTTGATTTTGCTGAAGGACAAGAACTATATATTATGAATTCATTCTATAAGAAAAATATCAGCAGAAAATGGACATGGAAAAGTCCATCTGGGCTCACAAGCGAAATTGACTACATCATGACCAACGATAAAACAATATTTACCAATTGTACTGTCCTTAACAATTTTAATGTTGGAAGTGACCACCGAATTGTACGAGCAAGGGTTCGGATTGACTGTCGAAAAGAGCGCGAAAAAATGGTAAGATCAAAGAAGGGCAAGGTGGATTCTGGAAGACTGCTGGAGAGAGGAAGCGATTTTGAGATTGCTTTGTCAAACCGGTTTGCTGCGTTACAAGATCCAGAGGAGGTGGAAATATCAGTTCAATATGAAGAAATCGCCAACAATGTACTTCAAACGGCTGCTTCAATAGCACCAGAGGAAAAATGTCTCAAACAAACAAAAATCTCCAGTGAGACCATTGATTTAATGAAGAAACGGCGAGCAATGAGAAATGCAGGTAGTCCTTTTGGCAGGGTCGAGTACACTGAGCTCTGCAAAACTATAAGAAAACGTATCAGAGAGGACACGCGCCGATTCAATATGCAGCTAGTGCAAAAAACCCTGGAAGAAAACAAAGGAATTAACAAAGCTAAACAGAAGCTGAGAAACAAAAGAACGCAAATATATGCTTTAAAGCGTGAGGATGGCACAGTGTGCAGGACGCGTACCCAAATGTTAGAGATTGTCAGAAGGTTTTATTCCCAGTTATATGAAGATCAGAGCCAGTCAAGGACAGCAACACCCACGGAAGAACAATATATAATACCAGATATCCTAGTGGAGGAAGTAACAAATGCTATAGAACTGATGAAGAACGGCAAGGCTCCAGGAAAGGATAGTGTAACTGTCGAAATGCTAAAAGCTGGTGGTCGGACGTTACATAAAACACTGGCAAAATTATACTCAAAATGCCTCAAAGAACAAAAAGTACCTGACTTATGGAAAAATGCAGAAGTGATCCTTTTACATAAAAAAGGAGCACAGGAAGATTTAAAGAACTACCGTCCAATAAGCCTCCTATCAGTGATGTACAAAGTTTTCACTAAGATAATTTCTAGAAGAATATTAAAAAAACTGAATGACGCACAACCAAGAGAACAAGCAGGATTCAGAAGTGGATTCAGTACAATGGATCACATCCAGGTTGTACAGCAGGTCATAGAAAGGCACAACGAATACACCATGCCACTGTGCTTGGCTTTTATCGACTACGAAAAAGCATTTGATTCCATCTCAAAGCATGCGATAATGGATGCACTGCTTAGCCAAGGTGTAGAGAGAGCCTATGTAAACCTATTAGAATCGATATATGATGGAGCTACAGCCACAATTCACCTTGATGATCTTGAAGTGGGAATTAATATAGAACGAGGTGTACGGCAGGGTGACGCAATATCGCCTATTCTTTTCTCGGCTGGCCTTGAAGAAGTATTCCGTAAACTGGATTGGGAATAGGATGGGGTAAAGATCAATGGTGCAAACTTAAACCATCTTAGATTTGCAGATGATATTATTCTCATTTCACAAGACACAGAGGAGCTGCAAAGACGCATACAAGAACTGCAAAGGGCTGGCGAATCATTTGGCTTGAAAATAAACCTGAAAAAGAGTCAGGTTATGTTCAATAACTTCGCTCAGGACAGAAGAATTTCAGTTTTAGGAAGGGATTTAGAGATTGTGGACAGCTTTGTATATCTTGGGCAGAGGATTTCCATGGAGGGGAATACCGCCCGGGAGGTGGAACGGCGTGTTAAATGTGGCTGGCAGGCATTTGGTAGGCTCAACATAGTGTTTAAGAGCAGACTCCCACATTGCCTGAAAAGAAAAGTATTCGATCAGTGCGTTCTACCCGTTATGACATACGGAAGTGAAACCTGGACACTCACATCGCAATCAATTCAAAAACTTCGGGTGGCACAGAGGGGAATGGAAAGATGTATGCTTGGCATTACAAGACGAGACAGAAAGTCCTGCGCATGGATCAGGGAACAAACAAAAGTCTGTGACATCATTGGAAGAGTAAAAC
This sequence comes from Cosmopolites sordidus, assembly GCA_031761425.1. Lineage (NCBI taxonomy): Eukaryota > Metazoa > Arthropoda > Insecta > Coleoptera > Curculionidae > Cosmopolites > Cosmopolites sordidus. The sequence continues at coordinate 380,451 of JARFXV010000856.1, read as the reverse complement.
AGTTGAAATGGAGATGGGCAGGCCATATAGCGAGGCGATGGGACGACAGATGGACCAAGGCAATCCTGGAGTGGATACCGCTTGATCGCAAACGTCCGCGAAGAAGACCGAAAGCACGATGGACTGATGACATCGTTAAGTATATTGGACCCGAGTGGCAGAGGAAAGCCCAGGACCGTGAAGGTTGGAAGCATGCTGAAGAGGCCTTCATCCTGCAGTGGATCGATACGGGCTGATGATGATGATGATGATGATGATGATATATATATATATATATATATATATATATATATATATATATATATATATATATATATATAATTTGAAAATAATCAAATCACTCACTTTCGCAGCGCGTAAGATCTCTCTTGAAACATATGTGGATTTTGCATGCCACAAATACTAAAGATAATTTTCCTTGAAGAATGATTATTAGCTAATTACTTTTCAAAGACCCAATCGGAGAATCTATGACCCTGCATGCGCTCCATATAGTGTAGTTCTTTCATATTATTACATTTTAGTGTTAAACTTTTTTGGACTGCGTCCAATGAGATAATAGTAAACAAGTATTTTATAACTAACTTCTAGGTTCTACAATTCCATATGGAACACACAACAATCTACGTCTCCGCTCAAATAAGCACTTTATTAGTTGATAGGATCTTCCTATTTTTGATGAAAGAGCCTATGTCGGTACCCTGATGAGATTAAGCACCAAGATATATAACATGTGCCCTCCAACCGAAGGGATGGATAGGATTCAAATTCGATCAGTTAGGATCTTTATCAAATATTTTCATTGATTTGAATTATCATTTAGTGAAGAACCCATGTTATATCAATTTAATGCTGTTCTCAACTGAAGTTAAAATAAAGAATCATTTGTAAAAGTTCTTTAAACTATAATTATTTAATAATTAATATTTGTATATAACAAATATTTGGTTGTCCAGTATACCTCGCCTAAAGTACTGGACGGGTCACGGGTGGTGGATAGTGAAATATCCAATAGATATTAATGAATAGCTGCGAATATCTCAAAATAAGCAGCTCCGAACCAAGGCAAAAAACTAAATCCATTTACGGTGTGGCTTGTATCAAGCGGTTGAGTGGTCAGTGTCTGTTCACCAGTGGTGCGGCTGAGATTTTAATTCCGGAACCAACCCCTCCAGTCTTAACCTCTGAACCGTCATGGTTTAAATCTTTAATTCAAGGTACAAGATGAAGCGTACAAGTAATTACAAAATTACCCCAGGAGGTAAACAATCCTCTGCAAGCTTTGCTGGTACAACCGGGCGTCCGGGCTTAAACGCAAAACCTTTCAGAGGGAGTCGGAGACCTCTGGCCAACGTCTGAAACCGAAAACAAAAACTTTCTTTGGAACGCTAAATATCAACTCTCTCCTGCGCCCAGGAAAATTGGACGAATAAGGGAGAACATTAAATCAGCAAAAAATCCAAATTTTAGCTCTGCAAGAAACCAGGTTGATAGATGGACTTCCAGGTTGTCCAGCACTTGGACTTCGACAACTACAGACTTTTTAAAAGTAAAACGGACAAAAGAATACTCAAAAATACACCATATCTCGGTGTTGCTTTCGCTATCTTAAAAACCATTCTTGGTTCTATAACTAACGTCCAGCCAGTGTATAATCGATTTATGACACTATCCTTCAAGTGTGTTAACAAAAACTATACATTAACCATTGCAGACCTCCCAGTTAACGAAGAAAATAAATGTAATCCTAAAAAAGTAAATAAGTCCTGGGAAATTTTAGAAAAGACTATTTCTAAAACTCCCTCTAACCATGTAAAAATCCTACTGGGTGATTTCAACGCCCAATTAGAGATAGAAAGAAAGTACAGAAAAACAGTCGGCAGTTTTCCCCACTCATAAATGAACTAACCATAATGGCAGAAGATTGGTTGCAGTATGTTCGCAATTTAAATTAAAAATAATATCAACCCATTTTAATAAGAAAATAACAAAACAAAAGACCTGGAAGTGCCCAAACACGTACATGGATGAATTTCAAATTGACCATGTTACCATTACGTACCCTAATTATAAAGAGATTTTTAATGTTCAAGTCAGGAAAGGAGCTAACATAGACACCTATCACTACTAGACTAGAATCAAACTTAGCTTAAAACCTCGAAAACGTATTCAAAAGAGGCTGCTAACATCAAAGTTCGACCTTACGAAAATAAAACCAACCCTAACAGAAGAGCTTGATAAACAACCAGCACAGAACTGGCAAGAATTGAAACAAAAATTTATTAAAACAGCCTTAAAGTTGGTCCCTTTACAAAAACGTAGAAAATATCCGTGATGCCATAAAATCTGCGAGCAAGCAGTATTAAGCCAAAGTAAACTATTTAAAGAGTTGAACAGTCAAAAAACAGCAATAAACTATAACACCTTTTTGGAAGTAATAAAAGAAACATCGAAGCTAATTAGACCAACTAAAAGAAAATATGAAAACAATCAACTCAATGAAATAGAAAAAGATTTTCAAAAAAATAACACCCGAAATTTTTAAAAAACATTTAAAACTAAATTTACAGGCTATCTACCCCAAAGTCTTTACTTCCAAAAGGAAAACGGACAATTAGCTCTAAATAACCTTCGAAAAGGAAAACGGACAATTAGCTCTAAATAACCAAGACAATTGCAAAGAACTTGCGAAATATTTTGAACAACTACTAAATTGTCCTGAACCCTTAAACAGATTACTAACACTAAACCCTGGACAAATAAACCCAGATTCATTACCACCGAATGAAGATGAAATAATTAGTCAAATCAAACGATTTAAAAATAACAAAGCTTCTGGTGAAAATGGAATCACTGCTGAACTTTTGAAATCCTCTGGTCCAGTTACAATCAAGGAAATAACCAAAATTCTACAAGAAGTTTGGCGAACCGAACGGATTCCGGAAGATCCGGAAGACTGGAAACATATTCTAATCCATCCACTAGATAAGAAAGGAAACAGAACGAATATAAACAATAACAGAGGGATATCTCTTCTCCCAGTTTGTTACAACATTCTATCTCAATGTCTACTAGACAGACCACAGGGACAGTTAGAACCTAAAATTGATGTATTTTAAGCAGGTTTTCGACCGAGCAGATCCTGCCCTGAACAGATCCTGAATCTATAACACCAAGTTGATCGTAAGATAGCAAAAACCGTACAATAAAAATCTCGTCTGTACATTTGTGGATTTCAAAAAAGCATATGATTCTACTGACCGCGAATCTTTATTCCAAATCTTGAAAGAATAAGGACTAGATCTGAAAACGCTGGCAATTATTGAAGCCACACTAACTAACACAAGGTCAAAAGTTAAATTCATGGGTGACATCTCAGAGCCCTTCAAAATTAAAACTGGAGTGAGACAAGGGGATGGACTCTTATTTAACTGTCTTCTAGAAATATTAATACAGTAGTGGCGTGAAAAAAAGTCGGCCCTGAATATTGACCAGCCCATTAAACTGGGGAAAACCAACATCAAAATTGATTGATGAACATCAAATTGATGATTGAACATCAAATTGATGATCTAGCAATTTTGGCTCAAGATACATTAACGGCACAAAAACAGATTACAATCCCAAAAGAAACAGCAGCAAATGTAGAACTCCAAAAGTCCTTTGAAAAGACACAATACATGACCAACAACAGACTAAGAACACCATTTCTAAAAACAAAATGTGGTAACATCAGATGAGTCTCTCAATTCAAATATTTGGGTGAATTAATCATGGAAAACGGGTTGGAAAAAGCGGCCAATACGGGTAGATGTCAAAAAACGGAAACTTCATTGAGACTTTCACAACATATTTACAACAAACAATGCATATCTAAAAACACAAAACTGAGACATTACAACACAGTTATTAAGCCAGAATGTCTATATGTTGCAGAAACGCTCATTTTGAATAGAAATAGAGACATCGAGGAGATTGAAAAGAAGGAAAGAAAAATCATAAAAAAAAATTTAGGCCCGAAACAAATAAATATCACAATATACCGACTTCGAGAAAAAAAAACAAATAATACACACATATATATAAATAGCGATATGAGAAAAAGAAGACTTAAGTTTTACGGACCTTAAAACGGATGAAACTGCGTCTCTGGTTGTTTTTTTTTTCTGATTTCTTCAAATACTTTTGATAAACAAATGGTTGTGTAGCATTTAGAACTGACCGTTCTACGATTTCCTAGTGGTACTGTTGCCACATGTCCATTTATCTGAAAAAAATAGGTAACCATTTGGTTCGAGGTGCTTCTTACTCGAACAACTTTTGATGGGTTTGGCTCAATTTGAAAGACTCATACAGTCGATTGCTATTTACTCTTGGGCTGATACGCATAGATGCATGATTCGTCACCTGTGTGGATGTTATACACGGCTTTGGACGCACTATGATTGTATTTTTTTGAGCATTTCTTTGCAGCAATAACCACGAGCCTTTTTTTTGAGCGATTGTCAAATTATGCGGAATCCAACGCGCGTAAATATTTTTTTCACAGCTGAATGTGCATATGAAACTTGTATATGCTTCAATCTCACAGGGATGCCTCAATCTCACGTCCCATGACGGTCTAGTTTTATCAGTTCGCGCACAGTATCGATGTTTTCTGGTACTACAATCGATTTTAGACGACCTTCTTTAAATTTGTCAGTGAGCGAACAACTGCCACGATTGAATTCACTAAACCAGTGATATACAGTAGTTTTAGATGCTTTATCGCCAAAAGTGATCGAAGTGAGTCATCAAAGTGAATAGTCGAAGTGAGTTGATCGATGCACTGTTGTTGAGATAATCCACGCCGAAAGTCCTAGTAAATTATCGCATGAAAATTCTTACGAGTTAATTCCATTTTTTGACTGAGATAAAATTTTAATGTCAGTCAACAACGCAAATGGCATCCGTATGGTTAAACATTCTATGGTGCCTAGCAACACCATTGTTACCAATTCCAGATACATAAGTAGCAACCCTCATAGGGGAAATTCGGGCATAGCAAATAGTCCAGGCAAAGCAAATACCCTTCACTATTTCAAAATGGCGTGTGCAAGCACGCCTATCGCATGCCACGAGGTCCGTCCTCCACCCCTCAGTCGTAAACATACAGAGCTAGCACAAGGTCATGTGTCATTTGAGAAAAAAAGTATAAAAATAAAAAAGTGATAGTTTGTTACGATATTTCAAGGTACGTATTTTCAAAATTACTCATGTACATGTGGTGTTACTGTTTTGGCTTGTTTGTATCCCTAAACTGCATGCTTTGTAGTTGAAATACTGTAAGTTTTTTTGAGATTTTGTTTCTGGATTTCATTGCAAGTTAGATTAAGTCCAATAAGTACCTATTGGGCAAAGCCAACACGTGGATATGGTAACCACTTTGCCCAGTAGTATCCGATTTACCCGGTAGGCATTTTGAGTAATGGCTTTCATTTATATTATTATAGATGGTTTACAAATATAAAAGAAAAACACATCAAGCCGAATGGAGTGAGGATGGTATGATGCTTGCAATAGCAGACTGTAATGCTGGTATTCCTGTGAAGACGACGGCAAGAAAATATGACCTACCTTATGCTACTTTGTATAGGCATTAGCAAAAATGTAGTTCGACTGCTCAACTTGGACGTTTTCGTAAAGTTTTCAATGACCAACAGGAGGGCGATCTTGAAACGTATTTGCACAAGATGGACAACATTTTTTATGGCTTAACCTGAGAAGATTTTAAAGCATTGGTTTACTTTCGCGCAAAAAAAACAGTCTCACATATCTACAAAGTTGGAACAAAAATGAAAAGACTGGTGATGATTGGCTTGCAGGTTTTATGAGCAGAAATTCGCAAATTATTCTAAGAGTGCCAGAAGTAACGTCGATTGCTAGACTTAAAGATTCTACGAGTTGTTGAATAACCAAGCGGAAAAACATTGTATTGATGGTACCAGGATTTACAATTTCGATGAAACCGGCATCCAAACTTCAACAAAGAAACCAGCCAAAGTTCTTTCCGTCAAGGGTAAGAAGCAAGTTGGAGTCATTTCTAGCACAGAACGTGGACAAACCACAACTATTGTTTGTTGCAGCAATGCTGCCGGATCGTTCTTACCACCGTTTATGATATTTGCGCGTAAGTGGATGCAAGATTGCCTGTTGCATGGTTCTCCTCCAGGGACTCGGGGAACTTGTTCATCTTCAGGATGGATAATTGGAGAAATATTTCTGGAGTGGCTCAAATTTTTTTGTTGGGCATGTTCGGCCGACTGGAGAAAAAAAGTTCTTTTGCTGCTAGACAACCACGAAAGCCACACACATTATCCAGTTCTGGAGTACGCAAACCAAAACAATGTCGTTATCTTGTCTTTGCCATCTCACACCATGAACAGACTGCAAGCACTGAACGTTGCTGTGTATGGTGCACTAAAAATATATTTTGAACAATAAATCAATCGATTCCAGAAGGCTCACAAAGGGAGGATAGTCAATCAATACGATGTGGCCAGATTATTTGCTCCAGCATATCTGAAATGTGACACTCCCAACAATGCCATCAAAGGGTTTGAATCCACTGGGATCTGGCCAACTAAAATGTATGTATGGGGAGGAAAAAGATTTCGCACCATCTTTAACAATGATGACTGATAGTAATACGGCAAATTCAGAAGATGCTTTTCAGGAGACAACCTATCAAGATGTTCGGACTATAAGAACGAACAATGATGTCAGACCTTCTACATCAGGGCTCCAAAGTTCATCTGGACTAAGTAAAACTTTGGATAATATCCCGGATGATTCTTCGAGTGACGACAATGTCGAACCTACGGAATTCATGACTGTAACGGTTCAAATTCACACGGCAATGAGAGAAAAGAATGATTTGCTGACAGAGTCGGTATCTTGTCCTGAATTAATCGATCCTAGAGGTGTCTCGCCATCACTAATTTCATAACTACATGATGTAGACCCTCTCATTAGCATCCTTACTAATGCAAGGTTGTTTACTTCTGATATTCAAAAATCATTTGGGTATAAAGGCAGCAAATGTATTGGTAATGTGAATTCCGCAATTTAAAACGCAACGGTAGACCAACAGTAGACCAACATAGTATTTCGTCTATGAAAATAGACTCTTTATCTGAAATAATTCATTCGATACCACCTTCAGTCATTAAAATCTGCATTTCTAATGTTCTAGAAATTTCTACTAGGCATGTGAATCTATCGGTTCGAGATGAAGAGACAGAACAAACAAGTGCCTTGGACTCTATGATTTATTCCACGCTACCTTCAAAAATACCAAATGAAGAAGATTTACTCAAATATAATGCTAATGACATAATACTATAGCCTTCTACTACTCCACCTGTGTTTTATTTAAGTCCAAGAAAAATAAGACCGCTCCCAACTTTTCATGTTCCCATGGGGACTCGCAAAAGAAAAATTCGGAAGTCTGAGGTGCTTATCAGCACTCCTATAATGGAAGAACAGAGTTAAATGTATTAAAGCAAACACCAAAGTTCTGAAAAACATTGACAAAGATTTAAAAACAAAACAAAATACTCTGCTAAAGAAAACTAATAAAAGGACCAAATATGTTAAAACGACCAAAAATACTAAAGTTAAGAAATCTAAAATCAAAGAAAATGTTGAAAACTTCACATACTATTTTTGTGGAGAAGAAAATTATCGGATCCAGTGTAATTCCTGTAAGCGGTGGAGTCACGAAAAATGCACGGCTTACGAAGGGGAAGGCATATTTCTTTCTGACAGCTGCACTGATAACTGTGTAGTTTAATTTAATTGTTCTTATGTTGATTTCGGTAATAGTTCTTTAATTAACCGTGTGTTCACTTTGCCCTATGGTACTATTTACTTTACGGGTGGGTTGGGCAAAGCGGATAGCAGTACCAATTACAATACTATTAATAATTTTAAGTAAAATCTCGATGTTACTTAATTTTTGTTGATTATATTAAACACTAATTCATACTCAGCTATTATTTTATTTCTGTGTCTATTAATTTTCTTGTCATAGGTCGTCAAATCTTAAGGTGTCCACTTTGCCCGGAATTCTCCTATAGTTCATGATAATGTACTAGACACATTAAAATATTTTACACTTACGGATTGTAAAAGAAATACTGTAGAGCAATTTGATAAAGTGTAGTTATCTCACTTAATTTTAAAACGATTTAATACCATTAATCTAACTGATTCAACTTATGCATCCTTTTATTTTAATTGTATGGAATACATCGTTATTGACTTAAAAAAATCAATTATACCCATTCCTCTCTATAAATAACACAAAAGAGAAATATATGCATTGCCGGTGTTTACGAGAATAAATGCGCTAAATGTGCGTGAAGCATTTCAATCAGGCTCCAGATGAATGATTGATGAGGGCCATTCAGAGGATTAATATCATTATTATCATAATTTTTACGAGTACAAGAGAGGGAATCATAAATCTTCATCTTGTTGTTAATTTACTGGTGCGTTTATCTCCACTGCCGGAACCTTAACCAACTGATGTTTGATGGAATGCCGTTTAATTCTTATTTTTAAGTAACCATTTGGAAGTACTACCGTAGAAGATTTCTTTCCGCTTTCTGTTAAACCAGTAGCTTGTGTCGGTTTCGGGTTTTTGAGTTAGTGGCGTTAATACACCTAACTGCCGCACTAAATGTTTTTGTGGCCGAACTAGTGATCTCGTTTGTTATTATTTTGGCCCATAATATGTATTGAAATGCAATTCTAATTTTAAAGATTTACTTGTTATTTTTGGTACATATCGATTTCATTCATTTGCTTTATGTTTTTTAATAACGGGTGTTTTTTTAGTGTCCGAACTACCTATAGGAGTAGCAATCAAACGAACTGTGAGTTTGTTCGCATTTACTGTTAAAATTATTCAGTATAGTTCGGTAAATCATCATGAAGCGTTTAACAGCAGAGCAATGCTTTCAAATTGGCGAAATATATTATCAAAATCAATGTTCGGCGCGTCCAAAGTATAGAACACTTCGTGAATTTTATGGTTCACATAATCGCCCAGCCGAGCGATGTATTCGTCGAATCATTGACAATTTCCGACAACGCATTTTACGCTGTTCGATATAAAAAAAAAACTGTGCGTTCCGAAGAAAATATCTCCGGTCTTGCTGGCAGTGTTAATGAAGATTCAAATTTATTAATTTGTCGCTGTTTACTGGAAGTTGGGCTTTGATATTCGACTACGTGCACAATTTTGCTATTGATCTTGGTCTGGTGCATACAAAATCTAGCTCGTCTAAGAATTCAAGCTGCAAGGCCATCTTTTGCGTCGTACGTTCAGAATTTTGTTCAGCGATGCAGTTCATTTTTGATTAAATGGTTAAGAAACAACATTGCCGAATTTGAAGTGAAAATAATTTGCAAATTCCAAATCCAACAACTACCGTTGTATCGAGAAAAATGCACCGTATGGTGCGCATTGTACTCCGGTGGCATCATTGGGCTATATTTCTTTAAATATCGAGCTGGAGCTTTTTCTTTAAAAATCAAGCACGTTACCGTTAATGGGGTCATTACAGAGTGATAATCAATACTTTTTAATTCTAAATTTAAATTATATTGATCTGAAACACTTTTATTTTCAAACAAAATTTGTTTGACTATAGTTTCGTAAAACGACTTTACATTCTCAAACTATAGTCACACAAATTTTGTTTAAAAATAAAAGTGATATATAACAAAGTAAAACATTGTTTTATTCCTTTTTATATTGAAAATGATTGATTACGATAAATATATCGGTGAAACGTATATTTTTAATTATTTATTGTAGTGTTGGGTCCAGACTTATAATTTTAGTACAAAGTTTTAAATAATTTTCTATCATACAACAGGCAAAAAAAGAGTTACATACCTTGATTTTTAAGAATTTATTACCAATCATAGTGAAATTAATATATTTTTTTAAAATTTGTAACTATAATTGAACGGTACATGGAGAAAACAAAGTTGTTTCAATCAATATGAATTACACTAATCATATACTAAATAATGATATTTTGGACTGCAAAAGTATAATTAAAGTTGATCCTAAGACATCAAAAACTGTACAATAAAAATCTCGTCTGTACATTTATAAATTTCAAAAAATCATATGATTCTAATGACTGCGAATCTTTATTCCAAATCTTGAAAGAACAAGGACTATATCTGAAAACGCTAGCAATTAATAAAGCAACATTAACTAACACAAGGTCCACAGTTAAATTCATGGGTGACATTTCAGAGCCCTTCGAAATTAAAAGTGAAGTAAGACAAGGAGATGGACTCTCGCCACTCTTATTTAACTGTGTTCTAGAAAAACTAATACAGGAGTGGCGTGAAAAAAAGTCGGCCCCAAATATTGACCAGCCCATTAAACTGGGGAGAACCAACATCACAATTGATTGTCGGGCGTTTGCTGATGATCTAGCAATTTTGGCTCAAGATATATTAACGGCACAAAAACAGATTGAAATCCTAAAAGAAACAGCAGAAAAGGTAGGACACCAAATTTCCTTTGAAAAGACACAATACATGACTTGCAACAGACTAAGAACACCATTTCTAAAAACAAAATATGGTAACGGCATTGAGACTTACACAAAATATTTACAACAAAAAATGCATATCTAAAAACACAAAACTGAGACATTACAACATATTTATTAAGTAGGAATCTCGAAGACATTGAAAAGAAGGAAAAAAAATCATAAGAAAAGTCTTAGGCCCCAAACAAATATACCGACTTCCAGAAAACCAAGAAATCAAACAATACACAGATATATACAGCGATATGAGAAAAAGAAGACTTAAGTTTTACGGACACATAAAGCGGATGAATCCGAGTAGGCTAACCAGATAAATAGTCGAATTTTATGAAAATAGGAGTAGAGCTAAAGTAGAAATAATTAAATGGATTGCTGTAACTAGAGAGGACCTAAGATCAACAAATATTACACAAAGTGAAATTCAGGATAGAGGCTGTTTCAGACACAAGGTTAACGTTTGGAAGGTTGGCCAGAGAGAAAAATGTAGGAAGACTGAAACAACTTGGTCTAACGAAAGGAAAAAAGGTCATAGCGAAAGAATAAAATTAGTATGGGTGCAAAGGATAGCTAACAACAACAAACGCCTCTAACTGTACTTCGCGTGGTCCACCAGGGCCCATACGTGAATAAGAATAATAACAATAGGCAAAAAAAGAGATAAATACCTTGATTTTTAAGAATTTATTACCAATCATAGTGAAATTAATATATATTTTTTTAATTTGTAACTATAATTGAAAGGTACATGGCATGAAAACAAAGTTGTTTCAATCAATATCAATCACACTAATCATATACTAAATAATGATATTTTGGATTGCAAAAGTATTAGTATGCTTGGTTTGGGGACTGCATCAATGTAAATACAGGCACGGTGAGAGTTTGCGTGGCCTATTGTACTTACTAATCCTGTCAATAATCCTTGCACTTTACAGTCAGATTTCAGTTTACCAAGTCATTTTAAATTGTATATTACCACAAATTTGTGTTTTAACACGATGTTGTGAGAAAAGAGATGCTTGTAGAAATGAGGGGGCAAATAGTGGCATTAAACCGTGCCACAAAGAGTGTTAGATAAATTAATAGACAACTTAATTTATTATTTTCTAAAGTGGGGTGTATTGCAAAAAAATATAGGTACAATTAAGAGTGCTGTAAGAGAGCGACTTAAAATTGTCAAAGGCGCCTTAAAAAGGCCTACACAAGGCGCTCAAGAGGTTGATAATAATTTTGAGACATTCTCGGGGAAGAAGGTCACATCTTAGACAAGAAGGATTTTTTTCATGACAAAGGTGATGGAGGAAGCCTTTCTCAATGAAATTAATAGACGAAAAAGAATGGAGTTTGCACAAAAATATAAAGGCAAACCTTTACATTTTTGGAAGAATTTTTTTTCCGACATGAGCAAATTTGAAGTTCTTTAATATTTTAACGTTATGGAAGAGAAATAATACTATGATTAATAAAGAGAACATTCTAAATACAGTAAAGAACGGTTATGGTAATGTTATGGTTTGAGGGTGCATGTGTTACAATGGAGTATGAAATCTTTACGTTATAAACGGTAACATGACAGCCCGGTCTTATGTGGAAGATTTGCGAGGTAACCTGTGTAACTTTCTATTTCCAACAGGATAATTACTCTATACTTACAGCTAACATAATCAAAGAGTAGTTCCGGATCTTAATCTCATATAAAATTTATAGCACATTTTCGACAAAAATTTATAATTAAGTGCAAGGAGCATTTAAAAGAAGTAATTTTTGACCCCAGGATCAGCTTCACAAATTGCAAAAAAACATTGTGGCATCAATGCCTAGATGTTTAGAAGCTGTGATTTGTGCTAATGGGATGAACACAAAATAGTAAATATATTAATTGCCATTGGAAATTGATTTTTATCAAAATGATTACTGGTACTTGGCGGTGTGCAAATACACATCAGCATTTTTTGCTGATTCAAACGTTTATCTTAAAGATATTTATTTAATTGATATTTTTAAATAAACTGTTATACTATGTTGTCATTTCCTATTACATTTACTTTTTTTTTAAATTTTCTCTATGATTTGTTATAAACCCCTAAAACTTAGGTTGTGAAAATACCTTTTTTGCCTCCTATGTGTTAAAGTTACCTTGACATGTTATTACATGTACATGACGTTTATATTGTCATTATATGACATCGTATTAAATATGGTTTAATTCTAGGAGCATATGCTTAGTATCGAAATTTATAGTAACTCTGTGTATAATGCAATCATCTAAATCTGCTGGTGTAAGTATTTTTATAACATTTTCTGCTGAGAGTAAATAACCTATTTGTTTCCTTGATAGCAATCAGAAAAAGAACATATCTTAAATCGACTGAAGGAATTAAAACAAGAAGTGCAAGATATTTTGGAATCGATCGACATGAAGAACGAAGATTCTCATAATAAAACGGGTCATCGTTTGCCGGTGACTAAAAGTACCTCGATGGATACAAAAGATAATCTTCTTTGTAATGAAAAAATAGAACTTTTAAACAAACCAAAACTAGATGAGTTATTCGATCGCGTTGATGATTTGTTAATATAGCAAAAAAACAATTAATTGCAATTCATCCATGTATTAATGTAATATGTAAAAGATTATTATAATTCAATAAACATATTGTTGTTTAAAGAGTATATGATTTGAATAATACTTTAGGGAAAAATAGTGCTCATTAGTAATGTAATTACAATATCTTTTCTTAGATTCATATATTTAAAGGTTTTATAAGATGGCAGATATATAATATATAAGATATATAAGATGGTAGCATTTAACTCATTTATACATAGATTGTTAAATTTCCCAATGTCAATAGATAATTATAAAAAAGAATTGAATGTGAACAAATAATTCCCAGTAAATAATCGATATGACCCAATTATTCCAAAACATTCTAAACATTTTTCCAAAACAAACGATATAAATATTACTTTTAAAACAAACAACGCCTCATTAAAAACAATGGTCCAGAAGTCTATGTTGGACAAACAGGAAGATCTTTTTTTACTAGACTCAACGAACATAAAAGAAGTAACACTAAACAACAAAATAATTCTAAATATGCTAACAACTTAATATGAGAAAAGCGTACTTTCATTGATAATTTTAAAATGTTACATAATGAGAATAAATCCAAAAAAATAAATCTTTTAGGGAGCCTAAAAATTAATAAAGGAAAAAAAATATTTTGCTAAATGACCAGTTAGACTTGCATGATTCACCATTATTAAACTTATGTTGGTCTCCACGACGTTGATAAAAAATGGGTTTCCCTAGTATGATGTTTTATGGTATTATTAGTTCGATGGACAGTTTAGGTTGTAATAACTTTTCTTACTGTTAGTTTAACATAGTTTGTACTGGAAAAAGGCACTGTGAGTCCAAATAATTGTAATACATACAATTTTAAATATAGAGGAAATTTTTAGACATTAATCTTTGTTAATTTATTTAAAATTAATTTCCATCAAGTATCGGCTACCTTAGTTAAATTTATGGGTTATAAAGATTTCAGAGTTAATAAGAGAGTAAGAACTTTGAAGCGTAATGTCACTAATTGATTAGGGTATTCAGTCCATTGTGTCAATTCTGCATGGAAAAATACACGAGTTAACATTGCTAGCAAAGTTGGAAGATGATTCCTACTTTGGGGAAAAATAATCTTTTTCGACGAAGCGCTATTCTGGCTTAATGAGTTTGTGTAGTTATATTAAACTACATGATTTGAGCTGATGAAAATTATCACGTGATTCAGGAATTATTTGCTCGCCCTCAGAATGTAACTGTTTGGTGCGGTTTTTCGGCTGAAGGGGTGCTTGGATCTTAGTTTGTTGAAGACGATGATGGACATCTATAAGAACATTCAGGTCACTATTGAGAATATACAACGCGATGTGTGTGAAAGAGTAATAGAATACTGGGTTTCCAGAATGCATTACGCCACATGAAGTCGGGGGATATTTGAATGACATTATTTTCAACATAATGCCATTATTTGTTCTACAAGAAAAAATAAAACCTACTATGTTATCACCAGTGGCGGTTCGTGGGTTTTTAAAGTGGGAGGGCGTAGAAGAAAACAGTGCTGCAGAAGAAATTTGTTTGCTTTCCCTTTCTCCCTTTTTACTTTTCGTGCTATTCAAACCCTATACAGGAGGTGAACCAGGAAAATAAGTTAAAGGAAAGAAACTGAACGGAAATAAAATGTGGTGTATGGCTTTGAAAAATTGTTTACTATGATAAATGCAGAAGGGGCGGCGCCCCAACGGCCTCCCTCATGAGCCGCCACTGTTTATCACTTGTAGTTATCCTTGAGGCTCATTTGATGTTCTAACACTCTTAATGAACAATCTTTATGAGATTTTTTAACAAAAAAGTATTATCCTGCAACAACACATATTTTGTTTTCACACATTCAGTTTTAGGAAGGGATTTGGAGATTGTGGACAGTTTTATATATCTTGGGCAGAGGATTTCAATGGAGGGGAATACGGCCCAGGAGGTGGAACGGCGTGTTAAATGTGGCTGGCAGGCATTTGGCAGACTCAATATAGTGTTTAAGAGCAGACTGCCTTCGGGTAGTACAGAGTGGAATGGAAAAATGTATGTTTGACATTACAAGATGAGACAGAAAGTCCTGCGCATGGATCAGGGAACAAACGAAAGTCTGCGACATGATTGAAAGAGTAAAGAAGTGGAAATGGAGATAGGCAGACCATATAGCGAGGCGATGGGATGACAGATGGACCAAGGCAATCCTGGAGTGGATATCGCTTGATTGCAAACGTCCACGAAGAAGACCGAAAGCACGGTGCATTGATGACATCGTTAAGTATATTGGACCAGAGTGGCAGAGGAAAGCCCAGGACCGTGAAATATACCAGGTATTTTTTTTAAATAAAGTACGTTTTTTAGTTTATATTCTACATACTTGTATCTACTTTTTTACATAATTTCCATTTTTGTACAAACATTTGTCATACCGCTCAACAAGTTTTTGAATTCCGACGCCAAAGAAATCTGCAGCCCGTGAAGAAGCCCAATCCATGGCTGCAGTTTTAACTTCATCGTCGTTGGACCGGTGACCACCAAGGAAGTCCTGCCTACCAAAACAAGTGAAAATCACTGGGTGCAAGGTCTGGACTGCAAGGTGGATGATCCAGTTCTTCTCCTTCAAAAGACCTGATTAGACCTTCTGTTTGTGCAGGTGGCTTTGCATTGTCATGGAGCAACATCACACTGAAAAACAGTAAACCATACCGCTTGTTTTGTATGACACGACGGAGTGTTCTCAAGGTGACACAATATGAATCAGAATTGATTGTTGTGCCTCTCGGCATAAAATCCACTAACAAAATCCCTTTCCTGTCCCAAAAGACAGTTGCCATGATCTTTCGTGCTGAAATTGTTTGTTTTGGCTTTCACTCTGATTGGCGACGATGTGTCGTCATTCCATTGATTGTTGCTTGGACTCAGGAGTCATATGAGACACCCAAGCCTCATCTCCTGTAACGATGTGGTCTAACAATTCATCTCCTTTCTGATTGTATCGAGTCAAGAATGATAAAGCATAGCCCAATCTCTTTGTTTTGTGATCGTCAGAAAGTAGTCTTGGAATCTACCTAAAACACATTTTTCGATAATTCAGTTTCGCCGAAACAATGGTGAACAAAACTGACCTTGAAACATGTGGAAATTCACTTGATAACTTTAAAATCGCGAATCATCGGTTTTCCCGAATTGTGTTGTCCACATTACGAACAAAATCTTCAGAAATCAGAGAAGGTCAGCTAGAGTGTGGCTCACTCATATTATTATCACCTTAAATCTCACAAATTTGGCGGTGAATTACCGCTGTTGCTCAAGTATTGAATTACAGATCGTATCTCATAGTCAGCGGGCGACTCAATTTTCTTAAACATCATAAACTTCTACAGCTGCATACGGCTGGAAATAGTGCCTAAACTCGCGAAAACATGCGGGGGGCACTGCGGCGATTGCGCGTCATTCTGACTCTCATTCACAAACAGATTATTAAAAAAATATCCCTCGTATATATATAAACATACATACATCTGGTTTCCAGAGATATCTGGAAGGGATGACAACCTTTTTGTTGTGTGGCTTTTCAACAACGTTCTAATGCATATTAGACCAAAGGATTTAGATCTGGAGTTCTCTAAGAACTGAACTCTTCGGATTAAAACATATCCACGTGATCCTAGAACGAGTTTTGGACGGAATATCTCGTATGTATTGGTATATACATATATTCCTGCTGAAATAATTATGGCCTCACGACAGTCATTTTCTATTCAAGGTTTCACATTAGCGTAGCGTAACATTGCTTCTACTTAAAGTCGAAAATTTGTCGAAGACGATATATCCGAGCTCTTGGATAAACATATTATTTAAACAAGTTATTTTTGAAGACGAATTTTGCGTGTCCTGTAAAATAAGTGATCAGAAAAGCATTTCTACAGCATGTGGCTTCGTTATCAATTAAGCAGAAAATAATACCGAGATTTGATTTACCACGCAGATGCGGGGTATTTGCCGTTCGATAGTTTCAATGATTCTTTCTTAACGAGCTATCGGAAACTTTTCGAACTCATATACGAGATGTGTAAATAACATAATCTCACTGGCGGTAAAGCGTTCGATCTAGCAAAATTATTGGTTTCAATTCTGAAGAGGAGGTAAGTCAACATTTGATAAGTCTTCAGTACGAGTTTGAAGGCTTTAGAGTCACTTGGTGGTACGAAGTAATTCTTTTCGTAAATCGGATTGTACGTTCTGAAAATAAGTGACAATTTCGTGCAAAGATGTGCTCACAAATTTTGTTTCAGACTTGGGTATAGTGCGACGGAAACTTTTGAAAAACTTTACCAGGCCCATGGAAAGTGTTTTGTCAAGGGCTCTGGTTTTCAGGTAGTTTAAGGCATTTCAGAAGATCGAGACTTCATTGAATACTATAATGAAATTTCGCAGCGGAAAAAATGGAAATCCTGGATCTTGTGTATTCAAATCTTTGGTTGACAGTTAGAAAATTATCTGGGGTGAAGGAAATCTGCGTGAAAATAGTCCCGAAAAACCTTTGGCAAAATTAAAAGTACAACATGAGGAAAACATGTCTTGACTTTTGAAGTGGATTGCAAATGACCTTTAATTTCCGGAACGTGTCATTATTGGTAAGTCTTTGATTTTTGATTACGACCTGAAAACGAAGCCAGGAATGGTGCCTTCCAATTTCACCATGGCAAAAAAACCAGAATGAGCAAATCAAAGATCAGAAGCATGCTGATTTGCTTTTTTTCCATAGTCATTGGAGGATAAACAAATGGCAAAGCAGCATTATTACGGAGAACTTCTTAAAGGACTTCGAAAAGGGTCATGTCAGACTGAACATCAAGAATACCCGCGTTTTGAATCACGATAATGTTCCTTGCCACCCATCGATTTTAATTACCGAATTTGTGGAAAGTAAAAGCATCATGGCTTCATATCCCCCTTATTCACCAGACTTGAGACCTTGTAACTTTTTTCTTTTCTTAAGATTGAAAATTCGCCTCAAAAGACAATTTCGCCCAAAATTCGCATTTTAGGATATTGGAGAATATTTAAAGGGCCATAACCAACCAGCTGAAGGCGATTTTAGTATCTAAGCTCCAGCACTGCTATGAAGAGTAAACAACTTTCAAGTGGTCTGTGGCTCCATATTTAGCGCTCAGTCATAGGGCTCTGTGGCTCAAGGCCTCTAGTTTGAAGGAGACAATGTAGAATTGTGATTTTAATTGAATATACAAATTATAAAAAATCAGTTTCATTTCTTTACACACTTCATATTTTTTAAAATTTTTATTACATGTTTTTTATTATGTTAAGTAATTAATTGATTGACATTGGCAGTTGTTGACAATTAATAAGATACTTAGCATTAATTTGTTAAAATGTATTTATCATGTTACAGTATTTACATATATATATATATATATATATATATATATATATATATATATATATATATATATATATATATATATATATATATATATATATATATATATATATTAAAAAAATACTCCCAATAAATTTGCTTGGAATTTATATGCACTAACAGTTACAATAATGTACCGACTAGCATCCAAATGTACCGGTATACATCTTCGGTACCTTACAAACCAGAATAATGACTCTTTAAACTTATCTTGAGCTACATCTTCAGATTTCTATCTCGCCCACACCAGGCGGAATCTTATTCTATTGTGATGCTGACCACTATTCTTGTATGGACTATCTAGCTGGTATCGGCTATTTAAGGCTTTAGGACCTTATACAGGGTGTACCGATAAAGGAGCCAGTTAGTTATGGGACGGATTTTTTTAGAATATGAATAAATGTGTATTCGTTCGAGATAACAATGAAGCAAATCTTGTAGTAGTGAACATTTTATTTAAAAGTTTGTTCATGATTATACGGGGTAATCGAAAAGTGAGTGTTTTCTTTATTAATATCTCAAAGTAATTAATTTCTGTTTTAAAATTAGTTATATATATATATATATATATATATATATATATATATATATATATATATATATATATATATATATATATTAGACTAGTGAGTGAGAATGCCAAGTATGACCTTGGCGAAACATCTGCACGTTCCCAACAAACGGGACACAAACGATCGGATGTACTCCCATTTTTTTTAATTTATTTTTTCCAGACGATTTTCTCGAGTTATCGTTGATATCTGCCGGGCTTGTGCGGATGTTGTATATTATCTTCTACCACTTCTGGGGCGATCCTTTACGTCATTTGTCTTTTGGAATTTTTTTCGAATTTTCGATACACTTTGGGAAATAACTACAATTTCCGCGATATCACTTTGATTAAAGCCCTGCCGTGACAAAGCAATTAATCTTGATCTGCTTAAATGAAATATCATGTTTCTAGGTATTTTTAATCGGTTTGATTAAAAATTGAAAAAGAACTGAAATAATGTGTAACTACCAATATCAATGGAATGGGCAAAAATCGAAAACGCTGTGTTATCAGCAAAACAATGTTTTTGTTATTTTCATTTAAAAACGATCTAAAATAAATATCCATTACAATTTTTTGAGCATAATATGCATAGATATACTATTTGAAAATATTCCAAACTTTTGGACATATGTGTAAATGTTGTTTTATAAATTACATTTTTTAAATATTGAAATTCAACCAAGTTACAGTAACTTTAAATAAATCTGTCCTTTCTGCCATATCCATTATAATTATTTCTTCATATTTATATCTTATTAACTTTTATTAATTCTCATGATTATGGAGGAATTTGGATATGAGACATTCTCTATAAATTCTGGTAATATTCTTTCATTAGAAAGTTTATTGTTTGAGTTGTGTGAAGTGTGTGAGTCAAGGAACATAATAATTAGGCAGTTTCAAATAAGGATAATTACATTTTAAGATATGCAGTTATTCATTAGCATAGAGCTTAATTAGCCTTTGATTAACCCAATACTAATTAAAATATTTCTGCGTGTCAAAGGATCATTTTGTGTATGGAAGTGCCGCCTTAATTAGCTCGTCCTGATTGTATATAATTATATGCCCGTCCTAAAAAGGGTAAAAAATGTTGTGGTTCCGTAAGACTACTCATAGGCATCGTTACTAGAATAGTTGAAACATAAAGCAACATTTACCACTAAATAGCACTTTCTAACCATGTTAGCATTTTAAGTTTTAGTTAATCATGTTAACATCATCAATTTTTGATAATGCTAATCTCCTCCTAATCTTTTTGAGTTTTTTTGTTCGAGCTAATGGTTCGAATAGAAGAATTGAGTTAAAACATGGTTAAAAGATAAATATTTTAGTGAGTTTGTAAGGAATTGTCCATTAATAACAATATGTTTATAGCTTGGTGTATGTTTCAAAGTGCTTATGTTCAATTTATGCTAGGATCACGATTTCAACGTGCAGGATTGATGAGTGTGGTTTGTATTTTACTGTACAAGTATTAAATAATCCTAATAAAGTCATCCTTTTTGATTATCAACTGAATTTCGAGCGGGATTCTGGCTGACATGTCAATATTGATCAAGAAATTCGTGGTGGATATAGCAAATAAAAAATATATTTAACATTATTTCAAATTAATCGATATAATATTGATTCTTATAGGATATTTTTCCATTATTGATTGATTTATCCGTTACTTTGTGTTAGTTCATTTTTTAAAAAGGAAAAAAACAATTTTTTACTTTGTTATCTATCACTTTTATTTTTAAACAAAATTTGTGTGACTATAGTTTCGTAAACCGATTATATATTCTCAAAGATTTTTTGTAGATTTAAAGTAGTGTTTGAGAATGTAAAATCGTTTTACGAAACTATAGTCACACAAATTTCGTTTAAAAATAAAAGTGATAGATAACAAAGTAAAAAAATTGTTTTATTCCATTTTTTCCATTATTTTCATTTAAAGAAAACTGTAGCTGAAGCACATGGTGGGTCTTGTTAGTATCCATGCCTGATATTTTGTTTTGGTCCCAAACAGGTCATATTTTAATGAAGTAAAGTATTTGTAATCTTATGTACAGGATTACATTTCTATGTATATTTTTTTTTGGTAACTAAAATATTTTACTATAGAGTTCAATAATTTAATGTAATATTATTAATATGTAGATTTGTTGATGGCTTTCAATTCATAATGCAATACAACTTCAAGCGTTACTGGGCATGATTAGTAGTCAAATATAATACATTTTGTTCCTTTAAATAAATTAGTACAATTATTAAGTGGGGTTTTCCATCAGTTTTGTGGAATCAGAAATTACAGGTATTTCTATAAATGTTATTTTGACTGTATATAGCTTTAGAAATAATCTTAGGCTGTAACTGTTGTTCTTCAATATTTGCTAATTCACCAGGTTTAACATTCCGTTAAATTATTAAGGTTCAAGAAAAGGTAAGTTTGAATACCAAAACATCGAATTCCCCTGCTGTTTTTCATGAACAGAAGCTCTGGTTGCTGTTTTCGTTCCAGTTTTTAAAATTCTTCTAATTAGACAACTTTATTAAAATGTTACATTTTTTAAACAATGAATGATTTTCTAATTTTAGTCCAATAATGATTTTTGTTAAGTTTTAACCGTTCAGCAATACAGTAAAGCTCACTTATAACGTACCCGCTTATTACGTATCTACTGACATAACGTATCGAATAACCAAATCCTGGCAGTTATTACGAATCAATAAATAGATAATTAATTTTTATAACGAACTCCGTTATTAAGTACTTCTTGTAGAAAGTACGAAAATTCCTGGTCCGCGTATTAAAATATAAGGTACTATTTATTGTTGATTAATTTTATTTTTATTTGGATAACATGTATTGTGCGGTAGAACGGCGAGAAATCAAAGCAAAAGATAGGCGCCTTTGGACCGACCGCCAAACGCTACTGCAGTTTTTTTTGCGATTAGGTCCAGCATTATTTACTTAGAGTTATGTATTTGTATTATTTGATTATTTGGCTTATTCCTGATAATTTTATTTAGTAACTTTAGTTTTTTTGTGGGTGTTGTATAGTAAAGTTTGTACTGTTTGTGATCGTGTCTAAACGGATTTCTACGTGTATAAATGAATTGTGTTTTAAGCATGGATGAATCAGCCGAAGTTAGTTCCACTAAGATGGTTCGGAAGGCTTTAACAATGGATGAAAAATTTCAATAATTCAGGAGATAGAACCTGGTGCTAAACAAGTCGACATCTGCAAATCCAGGGCTTTGAAAAGACAACAGTGTCCACGATACTGAAAAACAAACATAAAATATTGCAAAAATATTGCAATTCTGCGGAGTTTCGAAACAAGGTAAAATAATTGCAAACCTGTTCAAAAAACACCGATAAAGCATTACTTTAATGTTTTACATATCAAAGAAGCATGAATACTACAATTACAGAGCCCATTCTTCCGGCAAAGGTTGAAGAGTTTGCGAAAATATTTAATGTTAGATTTTCTTGAAATTTGAGTTGGTTACATATGTTCAAGAAGCGGTACAATACAAGTTTTAGTAAAATTAATGGAGAAGCTGGAAAATGCGATGGATTGGGTTAAATCAAGATTAGTTCCACAACTTAAAAACTATGACGCTAGCGATGTTTCTAACGCCGATGAACTTGGAATTGTTTACATACTTGCTCTAGATAGTACAATGAGCTTTAAGGGTGAAAAATGTATCGGGAAAATGTATCGAAGGAAAGAATAATCGTTCTTGTGTGCGTAAACATGACCGGAACTGAAAAACGCGAAAAACGAGGGGGAAATAGGCTCATATTATTGCTTGTTGATAACTGCCCTGCTCATCCGCATCTTACGACTATAAAAAACATTAAACCGGTTTTTTTCCAACCAAATTTTATGCCCGTTCTGCAACCAATGGATCAACATGTTATTCACATTTTCAAAGTTTATCGACGACAGCTTATGATCAGTAATCTTAAGAGCATTGAAAATAGCACACCAATAGCAATAAATATGCTCGATATTATTGAAATGGTTTTTAAAGCTTGACAATAGGTTTCCCAAAAAAACAATTAAGAATTGTTTCAATCATGCATGGACCTCCCTTTGCGAGTTCGATGAGGATCATGACTTGCCTCTCACCCAATGTTTAACCAATTTGAGGAGGATGAGGACAATCTGCTTTTAAGTGTCGGCCTTACTAATAATAATTTTGGAAAAATCAAATTCCAATAAAATAGACGCTGTCGTTGATGTGGATAACGACCGTGCGACAAACACGATGCCGACCGACCAGGAGATTATTGCACTGATTGGTGGAGCTGAATAGCTTGAGAGTGCTCAAGAAGATGAAGAAGTACCGTTAGAAAAAATGCTCCCAACTTTTTATGATGCCATAACGGAGAAAAAACGTAAAAAAAATTTTTGAAAGTTTTTAAAAAAATTTAGAAGCACTACAGAAAATGGCATTTTGAGCGCAGCGCTTGAAATAGAAATGTATTTATAACAAAATATTCTTGTAAATCGCCAAAAGTAAACTCATATTACAAACTTTTTTACAAAGTAGTTTTAACTTTTTTTTTGAATATTTTTAGAGTAGATTTTAAATATTAAAAATAAAATTTTCTATTATTTTGTTGTTGCTTCCATTATAATACGTGTGTATTTTTGTCAAGATTTAATAAAAGCCATAAAAATGTAATTACATATGTATATGTAGGTACATACATATTTTCATTTTTTTAACGAACTTATTAAGGTTCTCTCCGGTACGTTGTAAGCGAGTTTTACTGTATATTGATTATACATTTTAGGGTAATTACAATTAAACGTATCACATTTATAAAACAACATTATCCAATAACAAAAAAATCAATTATACTTTGGTTAAATCAATTACTAATTGAAAAAATACTAATTAATATAGTTCTGCGTGGCAAAGGATCATCTGGTACATGGAAGTGCCGCCTTAATTAGCTGACTCCACTTGAATATAATCATATCCTTGTCGGAAAAAAGAGCAAAAAATATTTAAAAAATATGTCCAATTACAATTTGTGTAGCGGAATACTGACCATAGTGGTTGGGTAAGGCGGCAAAAAGGCATCCGAAAACAAAAAGACGATCGAACGATGAAGAAGAAAAAAAATCGCGGCAGGTGCAGGTGTATGCTGGCAGCAAAGTAGTCGTTGCCTTCTTCCTGCTGTTCTGGGTGTGACCCCACGGTAATGGACCGCAGGATTTCATCTCGCTTGTTATTTATAATTCCTACAGCCGGAAATATAGCATGTTTTACTTTACGTCTAGGAATGGAAATACCGCAATTTCGCTACAGTGCTGGTCGGTGAAATATGGTCGGTTTAAATTTGAAATTTGTTTTCATTCATCCGTTTTATTTTCATTGATGATGGCCAAGGGGATACCGAAGATTGATTATGGCTATTATAATTTCTATATACAACGAACGCTGTTTTCTCTATTGAAAGGTCTATTTTAGCACTATTTACTAAAACTGCAACTAAAAATACACATATACTATGATAACATTATTATACATTATACATATATTATGATAACATTGACAACTGACATAACAACATAACAACTGACCTCTAAACATTTTGTTTACAACATAATCAGCTCATTTTATCTTTCTGCTTATCTTCTTAAATAATTTATTTCCTCGTAATCATTTGTACTTCAAAAAAAGAGTAAACTAATTTTATACACGTTACCGAACCATTTCTGATAAAATTTGGATTTATTTTGTTGATACAGCAAATGTTAGTCTCTTTTTCACTATATTGAAGCCGTTGCTAGTTGAGCCGCGCTAGACATTGTATTGCTGAAGAAAGATGTTTAATGTTGCAGTTGGGAAGCCAAAACAAATCTTGTGCATTTATTATGAATGCAATCAAATGGTCACTATGTGTAATCACTAAACTTTTATAAGACTAATATGTGACCCAAAAACAAATGGGAAAGAGAAACTGTCCAAGAAAAACGAGTAAAAAAATGGATAATCGTATTGTGCTCGAGCAAAAAAGAGCAAAAAAGCATCAGAATCTTAACACGACGTTTAGAATAAAAGAATTTATACGATAAAGTTGACAGGAAAGTTCGATTTTTACGTAAACAAAATAATATAAAGTAGCAGATTAAAAATTAGTAGAATATAGAGGTAAAATTTGTAAATAGAAACTCTAGTGAAAATTTCCAACGTAATTGGAAACACATTTTCTTTGCGATGAAACAAACGTTAATTTATTTGGTTCTGATGGCAAATTATATGCGAAAAGAAGTATTTATGAAGAATTCGATTTATATAACACTTTGGGTTCCAGTGAAGAATGGTGGTGGTAACATCAAAGTAGGTAAGGGTGCCTTTCATAAAACGGGGAAGGTTCAATATTTTGGATAAATAAAAATATGTAAAAAAAATTAGATTTAAAATATATAATTGTAATTTTTAAAAAATTAAAATTAATTGCCTTGGTAGTGGGTCGACTAACAAGTGGGGCCGTCGTGTTCCCCATAAAATCGTCCTTATTCTAGGTAGAGGAAGGCCCAATGTATGTAGTAGGGTTCGCTGATTAAAAAAATGTAAGTATAATACACCATTAAATGAATGCCCGAAACTTTAAACTCGTTTTTCTCGAAAATGTGTTTTTTGAAACGGTTGAAATGAAAAAAAACTAATAAAAAAACCTTTACTATCGGTTTTTTTAACGATTAAGGTTTTATATTTATTACGCCTGGAAGAACACCTAAAATTTGTCGTCTAGACCAGAATACCCCCTTAAATGATCGATAAATTCATTCTGGAAAACTAATATTGTCTTCGAAATAACCTAAAAATGAATTTAAACAAAATATATTATTAAGGCTTCCCCATTCTTATTTTATTAGCCACCATTGTAAATGATGTTTAATACAAGACTTATAAATATTTTACAACTTTTTTAATTATCCCATCTAGATATATATATTTTTCATAAACATTTAAAACAACATTAAAATTAATACAATGTTTTGTTAAGTAAGACAACTTTAAGTAAGGAAACATAATTAAATTATGCCATCATTTGTGAATAAAACCGGTTAATAGTTCTTAATTTTTTCATAAAAAAACACGTTAAAAGAAATAGTAGTCAGAAGAGGCCAAGTCTAGTGAGAACGGCGGGTAGGGAAATAATTCACAGCTAAGAACCCCGGTATAGTCTCTGACAGCTTTCGCTGTGTGTGATGGGACTTGCCGTGCTTCAAAATCAATTTTCCGTGTCTTGTAGCCCATTCTATTCGTTTTTCGATCAATGCATGGTTCAAATTAATCATTTGTTGGCGGTAGCAAAGAGTATTAACTGTTTCACCTTGTTTCAGAAGCTCATGGTATACGACCCCTTCTGATCCCACCAAAAGCACAGCAAAAAAGAATACAATCTTTTTTGATGTTGATGGTTGTCCTGGATCAACCCATGGTTTTATGCGTTTTGGGTTTTCGAAATATATCCATTTTTTGTCTCCAGTTACGATCTAATGCAAAAAAAACCTTTCTTTCATGCCGAGAGGGTAAAACTTCGCACGCTGTTTTTCACTGTTTCATCTGTCTGTCATTCAACTGCTTTTTACCCATTTTCCTGTCTTCTGGATCTTTTTCATGGCATGCAGATGATCACAAATCGTTCGGCGACCAACATTTAATCTCTTGGCCATTTAT
Organism: Cosmopolites sordidus; assembly: GCA_031761425.1. Classification (NCBI taxonomy): domain Eukaryota; kingdom Metazoa; phylum Arthropoda; class Insecta; order Coleoptera; family Curculionidae; genus Cosmopolites; species Cosmopolites sordidus. The sequence goes on along the minus strand of JARFXV010000856.1, from coordinate 353,530 downwards.
TGTTGAGTTTGCATATCGTCTTCTTCTAACAATGCTTGCAATTCGACATCTTCAAATTTTTTCGGTTGACCAGGGCGTTCTTGGTCTTTCCAATTGAAATCACCACTTTTGAATCGTCTAAACCAACGCCCACAAGCATCATGCATTGGAACATTGTCACCTAAGTTACCACAAGTATACGATGGCTTTTACTCGCGTTTTTTTTTTGATTGAACAAGAAAAACAGTACGTTAATGCTCTTTATTTGGCTCGAAACTCGACATGTCGACCACACGAAAAAAATATGACGCTAACTCAAAATCTTTTTAACATCAGTGGCGTTTTGTTCTGTCGTAGAAAAAAAATGACATTAAAAAAAAAAGAATTATTAATCGCCACACCTGGTATAATATAATAAGTTAGTACTATTATTTTATTCTGCTTCAAATGTGAAATGTTGTTATGTAAAGAATTTAGGTTACTCATTGACTTAGTTGTCTATCAGTACCTATAAAGCATATTAAAATGTTATCAATAAATATGTACCATTAAACTGATGATTTAAACAATTGATATTGATTAATCTTATTTTATTATCCTTAAAAATATAGTGGAAATATTGATATAAATCTTCGTTTGTTTATTTAAAATGAATTTGAATCAATCAACTACCCTAATTTAAATTGCAAATACTTTTGTTATACCCTATTATTTAAAGGTAGCCCCACAATGGTTCTAAATTTGAAAATCGGAATGAAATAGTTAAAAATACTTCTTCATAATATGTACCTTTTACATCGTAAAATTTGATCATGGAATACTATTTTGTTCAAATTTCGGGTTCTAAGACTAACTAATAAAATTGCATCAAATATATTTAATATTTATATATAAACTGAAATGAACTTTTTCATCATTATAAACTGACATAAAATTATTAAAATAAGTACGTAAAATAAGAAACATTCCATTTCCACTAAAGAAACTATGTAATATTAAAAAAGACAAATTTATATCCCCATAATATAAATTCGAGTTATAAAACAAACTAAAGAATCTCCGTGGTACCGAAGAGCAATATAGTTACCGGCTTAAAGATGGGTTGTCATCAAAAAAAAAATGGCGTCTATTTCGAGGTATACCCTCCAAGTGAATATTTTTTAAACAGTGCATAACCATGTAAAGGATTTTTCTAATTGAGTGTTTTTTTTAATTCTTGAATAAAACACAAATGGCGTTCTGAATATGTCAAGGAGTAGTTTCATTTCAGAAGTGTAATGTATGAAATTTATAAAAATGGAGTCGTACACAATATAACAACATATTAAAATTGTTGAATTATTTTATGAAAATGGGCGTTCAGTGAAAATATTTTTAGAACATTATGTGATATTTTTTGCACAATCGTCCATTTAAAGTACTATCAATCGAATTGTTCAAAAATTTGAAGAAAATGCTTCGATGGAAGATAAAAGAAGAGCAATATATAGTCGTAGTGGTTGTTCACAAAGTATATTAATTTGGTACGTGAAAGTGTTGGGTTGAAAGATCCAGAAATTTTTATTAGCCGACGTTTACGGCAATTTGGACTCAGTGAATCCACAACATACCGTATTTTACGAAATGATTTAACTCTTAAGGCATAATAGGTTTGGTTTGGTTGCCATTGGATCATTCAAAATGCCGTGCATTTGTTAATTGTATTTCAAAAAATCATCATTTCAGATGAAGTACATTTTAAAATTTGTGGCTATGTTAATAAAAAAATTGTCCCATTTGAGGTGAGGACAATCCACGATTGATTCACGAGAAACTTTTACATTCTAAACGGATCATTGTTTGGTGTGCATTAAGGTCAGGAGGTATAAATGGAGCGTATTTCTTTCAGAATGCTGCCGGTGAAGCTGTAACTGTAAATTGTGTTCGATATCGTAAGATGATAACTGGATTTTTGTGGGTTGAATTGAATAATATTGATCTGGAGGATATGTGGTTTCAATAGGATGACGCTGCACCTCACTCTGCTAATCAAACAATTGATTTATTGAGAGAATCAATTCTTGGATGAGTTATTGCAAGAAACGGTAATGTTAATTGGCCACCAAGAACATGTGGTTTGACACCGTTAAACAATTTTCTTTGGGGTTACGTGAAAAAGCCTATAGAAACAATCCGCAATCAATTCCTGAACTAAAAGATGAAATTATTCGAGTCACTGTTGAGATAGTGCCACCAGAAAATTTATGTAAAATCTGTGTTTTATTCGATAATTAAAAAAAAAATGCTCAAAAATGCTAATACTTTTGTTAGACTGAGGTTCAAAGGTAGCCTCAAAATGGTTCTTAATCAGTAAATCGGAATATAGAAGTTGAAAAGACTTCTTCATGACATGTACTTTTTAAATCAGCCGGCCGAGGTGGTCTGGTGGGTTAGTCGCCTGCCTGGCAATCCAAAGGTAGCTGGTTCGATTCCTGATGCTGATGCGCCTCTAACCGTAAACTCTTTCCTTTCCTTTTTTTTAAATCAAAATTTTTTGTCATTTTCATATTTAATCTGGCTGGTAATGCTAACATGGTTAGCGAAACGTGCGTCGAGAAGTTAAAAAAAAGTGATTTGGTGTTAAGTGTAAATCTCTTCGAGTTTAATAAAATTGAATTAAATATTATATTTAAGATTTATATTAAAACTGCACTTGGTTTGCTCATTATTGCATATTAACATAATGTTATTAAAATACATGCATAAAATAAGGAACATTCCATCTACACTAAATAAACTTTCTAATAACAAAAGACAAATAAAATGTTTTAAATTTAACTTAAGTAAAAAAAAATATGATTGACATCGATTTTATTAAAATATTCTAACTAACGGTATATATTATATTAAATTGGTTCTCTTTTATAAACCTAATACGATATATCTGAGGCTGTCTAATTGACTTATGCGCTTCTTGCATGATTTATTCTCGGATTAATTATCAAATGACTTGGAGAAATTCAACATATCTGATAGAAAATTCCCAATTACTTTTTGATATATGTATTATATATGTAACGGAGTTCATTAATATTACATAAAGTTGTTATAATACGGGTAGCTCATGTTCTTTTCTATAATATATAACTTCGTCATAAAATACTTGATAATTTAATGAACATGAGAATGGTCAGTGATTTGTTTTAATTCACTAGTTATCATAGTGAAAAAAAACCATTATATAGTTTCTAAATGATTTTTTTATTAATAAGTTGTTAGATAAAACATAGAAAGAGAAGGAATGTCTCAAGGGGAATATTATGGTTTTTCAAAAGACAGTTGAGATGATAATATGTGGTAAACTATTCGGTTGTTTAGAAAGTTTGTAAATGCCCCCTTTTAATGCTCGTAAATAAAATTCTGTGTTGAATTAGTAATATTTGTACTTATTATTAATTTCTGTGGTATTTATAATTTTTATATTCAGATTCGCTTTGATCAGTTAGTCGATTCAAATTGAAAATGTCGGTCGATAACTCGCTTTTGCGCCACAATATGCTCTTTAATTTTAAAAAGGACAAGAACGTTGTCTAAATAAAAAACAAGATTTGTGCATATGGAGAGGGTTCTGTTGGGAAGATAATGGTGCAGAAGTGAGTTGGTCGGTACAAGGGTGGATATTTTCATCGGTCTGACCGTCTGTCGAGCACTGATGCTTAGGAAATAGAGGTCATAACAACCGAATATCCACGTACCACGGTCCGGGAGATAGCAGATAATTAAAATATTAGCAGATTGACTCTTTTTAATCATCCAAAAAAAATGTATACGTATACTGATATGATGTGTAATTCCCTCATGAATTTAATAAGCGAAACTCCTGGACCGAATCTCTTAGTTCGAATCTTTCAATCAGTTGAAGTAACAGCGAAAGGCGGCCTTCATAAAAAAAATCTTCTTTGTGTTTGATGAAACTGGAAGGGCACTTTTAGCTTCTTCCACGTAACCATGGTATCAACATTGATTTCTGCTGTTCATAATTAGATCGGCAGCAATAGTGAGCAATTTCAGAAAACGGGTCAGAATTAGCAAACAGGAAAAGAGTCGTGTTTCATTATGGTACGTTTTATAACCACCCGTTTCAATCAGGACCCATCAAAATTGTTTGGACTTTGATAGGGATGTTTTGCCCCAACCACCTTCGGGACATCGCACTCTCGGACTATGATCTATTGCACTCCCTCAAAATTGTTAAAATGGAAAATATTTTAAAGCGGAAATAGAGGTGAAAAACAACCTGTTGATATTTTTTGGGAATTATACTAATTTTTGACAAGAATGCGAGTATCAGTAATAATAAATATTTACATAAACACACTAAATAAATATTTACATAAACTATTTGCATTGGCAATTGATTTACAAAGCTAAACAGGTAAAATAATTTTCATATTCCGAAAGTGAAACATGTTAATCATTTTTTTGTAATTTCCAGCTACTAAAAATTGAAATGTTGAGTCCAGAGATATTTTGATGGAAATGGAAAAGTAAGACATTTCTTAGACATACCAGTGGAAATGATAAATTTCAAATTTATAACTTTAGTTAAAGATAGACTATTTTTCTATAGTATAGTATATAGAATTTAGTTAGTAGAATTAGAATAGTATATAGATATATTTCTATATCTATATACTATTCCATTTTTCTATTGAAAAATGGAAAAAGAACTTTTTCCATTTTTTTCCTTTTGGGTAGTATTTAAAAGCCAAGGGTATCCCCAAGATATTTTACAATTCATTCAATAGATGGTAGGTTTAGTTGTCCTACACCAAAAGTTGTTGATATTAATGTGAATTAGTCCTGTTGTTTTGAAAATAAGAATGTTTGGATGTTGTTAGAGATATTTGTTTATTTTCTTATCTTATATCTTAAAATCTACTCGTTGTTTTGCTGTGCTTCTGATGACTTGCAAGCGTATGCTTCATATTCAGTTTAATTATGATTTCATGATTTTTTCTTTTGAAATGCTTAAAGTAATATAATTTTTCGAAAATAAACTGAAAAATCGACTACTTTTCTGATAGATAGCAGTGTAAACCGTATGACTTGCAATGCTAAAAAGCAGCTTCGTTTCGAGTGATGCTTCATGAATTTCAAGCAGATATGATGTTTTGTTTTGTCTTGTCGGTTTTCGATTTTTAAACAGATGTTGGAACACAAAATAGAAAGTTCGATTTGTTGGATAAAAAGGAAAAATGCAAATTTAAAAATTATTATGGAGACTTTCTTCCTTCATATTTCATACTTCAGAAGTGGTTTCTCTGAGTTTCGAGGTGGTCGGACCAGCACGTGTTATTCTTTGCACAAAATCCATGATTTGTAGACTGATCGCAGAGAAGCTTACAACTGTTATGATTAATATCTTGACAAACGCATACGAGACACCCTTTATGAACACTGCGGACTAAAAAAACGAATTAAGTAACCACTTCACAACAGTGTTGCACAATAAAGTAAAAATTAACTATTTTAAAAAATAATTTATAAAATAAAGGAGTTTATTCGGTAATACACTAGAAGTCAAGGAGCAGTCATAACAGTGGGTTTTATCCGGCGAACGTGCCTTGAAGAAATCGTTTTCATCGACCGGAAAGGACATATCCACTATTATCTGGGATTCGCAAGGCATTATCTTTATTGACTATTTGGAAAACAGAAAGACGATCACTGTTGAGCACAAGACGATTATTGTAAAACACATTATCATTTAGTGATGAAAACATTTACGAATTGATGTCGAATCTGCTCTATTCTCTAGACTTGCTCCTCTTCGACTTCTTTCATTTTCCAAATTTGAAGAAATAATTAGCTAGAATAAAATTTTTGCAAGGTATGCAAAAGTTGAAACATCGTTGTGCGTAGTGTATCGTTATAAAAGGAGACCACGTTGAAAAAAGAAATAATATTTCATTTAAGAATAACTGATTTTTCAGATTACCCTCGTATATTAGTTTAATGTATTAAACTCTAAACTCGAAGAGATTTACCACTAAATCCCAAAAAAAAGTTTAAACTTCTGGACGCGCGTTTCGCTAGTCATGTTAACATCATCTGAGATGATTTCATATAATTCTCTTGATGATGATAACATGGTTAGCGAAACGCGCATCGAGAAGTTTAAACAAGTGATTCTCGGTTTAGTGGTAAAACTTTTCGAGTTTAGTGTTTTACACCGAAGGTTGCAATAGAAAAGTTGATCTAGTTTTAAATAATCTAATATTTATTTTCGTTGTAACATTTTATGATTTTCATATTTTTCTTGGCATGCTGAATTGTTTCGGGCTAGGACTACTTTCCTTTTTATAACTTTCTGAGTTCCTTGTCATATATTAAATTTACTAAATAGTTGCAGTTTTGTACCTTCATAATATTAAGGTGTCTGAGTGTTATAGTTATTTTTTTTGGGAATAATGTTCCAATGACTATAGTCAAGCCCTATTAGCCAAAGTATGTAAATACAAGGTAGTTGAAAAATCATAACATTTTTTGTTCTTTGTAGTTTTAAATTTTTTCTTTTTTATTTTACATATAAAAGTCAGAGAATTCAAGTATGGAGAGGTACACAATTGCTTAGCAAACCAGAACAATCACCTTGTTTTTTGAAAATAATCTACCCTTAATTCTAATGCAACGTGGATATAAAATAGTTTATAACTGTTCGGCGTTTTAAAGAAAGGGGATGCCAGACACACGGGAAGACCTCGTAGTGGTCGGTCAATTGATAACATTGAACGAATTCGGGAGAGTGTTGCAGATCAACCATCGTTCAGAAGACGCTCTACCCAATTGCAGATCTTCCATCGTTCCCTACAGCGAATTCTAAGGACATATTTAAAACTCTTTCCCTACAAGCTTGAACCAACTGGTCTTATAGAAAGCTGTCGATTTTGGGGCAGCGATAATCCAAAAAGAACTCACCAGAAAGCTTTGAATTCAGTTTGCGTAATGGTTTGGTGTGCCATAACAACTGATCGAATCATTGGAACTTATTTTTTCGAAAATAAAGAAGGTGTTGCTCAGATGGTTAATGGAAAGCGCTATATGATAATGGTTAATAATATTTATTGCCCCAGCTACCGAAAGGCTACAATAGGTGGTTTCAACAGGATGGTGCTACGGCTCACACCATCCGAGACACAATGGACCTTATAGGGCAACATTTTCCGAACCGCATCATATAGAAAAATGGTAATATCCACTTCACACATGGGATCCGCCCGTCCCAGGTTTTTTCCTAAAGGACAACAATACACTTCCAATTATCGAGGTCCTAAAAAAAATTTCTAGACTAAAACTTTCATTTGTTGTGTAGATGGTTTATTTATTGTTTCGTTCAAATTTTGTAGAGCGAACAAACTAGGAACCTTATCAATCAGTATATGCTTAAGTTCAAACCACTAGTGGATTTAAATGACTAGACGGTTAAATTGAAAGTTAAAAATAAATGTCATGTGTTGAAGTTGTTGAATAAATGCAGCGCTTCTATTACCCAACACAATTTATGAAAACGAACAATATTTAGTGCAGTTAGAATCTATGAAATATAGATCAGAAAATTTCTGACTCTAAAGCTACTTTAAAAATAACTCTACTCATTGTTGCATTCGCCATAAAAGGATATATATTGGGTAAAGCAAATCTACAGTGGCGAATTTATAAATATTTATTTTGATTCATACAACATCAAAAGAAGCAACAATTTTGTCTCAACACTGGACTGATATATGAATATGTTGAAGTTTATAATGGTAGTCAACATTTGATTTCAGCGAATATCAATATTAGCAGATAAGTAATCGTGTATACAGAAATATAAGGATATACAAAATCAGACGAATATAATTTCGACTTTAAGATTAATAAGGAAGAAATATTATTTACTATTGATTAAACCAGATAAATAATTTTAATCGTTAAAATAAAACGAAAGAAGATACCTATTAACCACCATTACAAAATATAAGCAACAAGCCATTCATTGTTCCGTTGAATAAATAATAAAAAGAAAATCATAGTTAAAATTTACCTATAATTTATTATGATGTCAGGTTGCGTGGATTTTCAGTCGATGGCAGATAACAGAAGAAGAATAAATCATTCGGCCGTATCTTTATTTGATAAATGTGTTGCGGTAAGAGGCTTGAGTGGTTCCACAGTAGCTCTTGTTCCTATTACGGCTTATCTCTACATTTCAAGGTGAAAACCCAAATGTAATGCAATCATTTTTCTTTAATATTTTTTGTTATTCGTATTGAATATTCCACGTATCTATTATGCCCTAATATAATTTTTCCTAATATTGTTAAGCACGAAATTCCTGTACAATTATTGCTTGTTATAGAGTCCCTTTTTTATGAAGAGATATTTTTACTGGTAGTTTCCAATATTTGAGTTTCTACTTTGTATACGAAGTGATATTTATAATTGAGTGTGGGACTTTAATAATCTTGTTTTCTATATATTCAGCATTTCTGATTTAGTGTTATAATATCTTGCGGGAGCTTTGCGAAATTTTAACTTTAGTACGCCAATTATTACTTTAGTTGCTAGATGATGATTTTTTAGTGCTTCCTAACTTTAAATGCAAATAAAACAATAACCAAATTAGATGCTTTCAAACTATTTATTTTACATGAAATAACATTCAATGGAATTAATGTTTCAAAACAATATCCGATAAATGTCCGCCGTGGCTACCCATTCTGTCAATCCCATTTCCGACTACTCTTTTTTAACAAATTGGGATTTTATGTCCGTAAATGTTCAAGTTTTGTTGACTTGCAAGGTCTCAATAATTGCTGGTTAAACGGCATAGACAAATATTTAACATACCCCAAAGAAAATTATTTAAAGGCGGTAAATCACATCGCGTTGGTGGCTAATTAACAGTTGCCTTCCTGGAAATAATTTTTTCACCCATTTATTCTCTCAATATATCGATTGTTGCGATTGATTATATGCCATATTGAGCCATCCTATTAGAACCAGATCTCCTTTCAGAATACCTTTCAAATTCTGAATTAAATGATTAATGATCATAGCTCTGTATTAATTCTCATTAACGAATTGATAAATTTGGATCTTCATCAACACCGCCAGCAACAGCGGCTATATACAGGATATACAAGCTTTTGTTGTAATACCGAGGAGCGTGAAATGCGTTCAGAATTTATCGATAATTTGGCAAATACATGGTTCGTTTGGGCGATTATGTGCACCAAAAAAGATTTATAAGTTTGACGCGCAGAACACTTCCTCATTTATTAAGGTGTTCCATAACATCAATAATTTTTGTTATGGTGTATATTAAGGTGTTGTATATTAAGGTGTTCCATAACATCAACATTTTTAATGTATCCAGTAAATAATAATGTAAAACAAGCTGTTTTCTAAAAAAACGTCAGTTTTCGTATATTGGAATATCTCTAGAAAGGATATTCCTCGCTTTGATAGCGTTGAAGTGACTGAAACTTTATTCATGTAATGATACAGTGAACAAATGGTAGAAGCTAGTAGAACTAAAAATTTAGAGATATTAATTAAGAATTATGAATAATTCCACTGAGTTGGGTTCTTAAAGCTGAGAGTGGTTTATTGACCAAATATTTGACTTGCATCAGCTAAAGGTGAGATTATGCACACAATATTTTACTAAACCCACATCAGTGCCATTAGGATATACAGAAATGATGTTTTAATGGAACTTACTGATATGGAAATACCATAAATGGTTAATTTGTTGAATGCATAATTTAATAATTTTATTTATGGCGTTAGTGCCTTAAAATTTAAACCATACATCCTAAAACAATGTAGCTTCTATTTATCTAGTAACATTATTTTAACTATATCGCTTTATCTAAAATTCAGTCGTAAACAAATAAGAATAAACACGAAATATATTTTTTTCAAGGAATATTCAAGTAATAATTAGAATAATCAGAAATGATGTAGAGTTATTAAACGCAATACGTTTACAATTACAATTTCAGTTACAACATATTTCAATTTCTGTTGGAAATGTATTTTCCTGACCGTTTAATATTAAACTTTTTTTGTATTTTTTTTTATTTTCTGTCAATTATGTTAACAAATTATTATTTTTTTTACCATCGTTTTTGCATTTAATACCATTACAAATAAAAAATGCAAAATTGTTAGGTTGTAATAAAAAAACAAATATATAATGGTAACAAATTTATAAAACATATCAAAGTCAAAAATTTATTAACTGACAATTAAACAGAAAATGTTATATTTTATGTAAAAAATATAATTATTCAATAAGATATAGCTAGTATGAATTGTGCTGAGGATGGTTTTATAAAATAAACCGAAACGTTAATAAAACAGTAAAAAATAAAAATTTATTAACATAATTGAACGAAAATCTCAAAAAAACAAAAAAAAGTTATAAATAGTTATTAATAGTTATCGATCGTTATCAATAGTTATCAATATTTATTAATGGTTTTTAATAGTTATTAATAATTATCAATAGTTATTAATATTTATTAGTAGTTATTAATATATATATATATATATATATATATATATATATATATATATATATATATATATATATATATATATAGTTATTAATAGATATTAATATCTATTAATTAACAGTTTTTAATAGCTATTAGTAATTATTAATAACTATAATAGTCAATTTTTATAACTATTTTCACTTTTATATTCTTATATATTATTTCACTTTTTATAACTATAATAGTCAATTAATCTAATATTTTCCGTTTAATTTTGGAATTATAAATAGAATTATAAAAGATAATAAACGGTTATAAGAATTTTATAGATGTTATAAACACCATAATTTCATTACATTAATGGTGTTATTTCATCATCTGTGTCCCGTGTATCTTAATGACGCCTTTTGAATTTATTTTGATCTTACACTTTTAAAGAGAATTATGTCAATTTGATATTAAACCATATAGAAATAAAATTTGATGCTTCGTATCTTGCAGGGCTGATATTATTACACCTAGGGATAAATAACTATATTATTAACTCTTATTTAATGTAATGTTAAAACACATTATGAAGAAATAACAAACAAACTGCAACATGAAATAATATTCAAAGTTTCAGTTAAATATTTAAAATATAATTTGGAGTTAAACCGTTTCCCTTCACTATAACTAAATCCTCATCGGTTTTCGAAATAGTTGTGTTTTTTATTACACAATGCTGAATTATATTACCGCAGATACCCCTAACTTTACTCTAAACCAATTATTTTTATTTCTAGTTTAATGGATTGTTTGATGATGTGCTAAGTAGAATTTTTGTAATTTCCAGAGTTTTAATTAGTTTACAAACTATTATGGTCATATCCAGAGATCACTGTTTGATGGTCAAATTTCAGAAAAAACTTCTCATTTGCACACATCTTTCCATAGGCTTCTATATCTTAAAATTCCGGATTTTCAACTGGAATTGTAAAATATATTTTCCATAAATGCATTCAGCAATCAAAAATGAATTATGGTATCCAAATAAACTCTGCCATTTTTTTACAATAAATACTGGTTTTTAAAAAATAGAAAAGAATTGTGAAAATATATAAAACAGGAAAAAAATAATTTTTTTTACATTAAGAAAACTGCTTTATATCATAAAACTCTTGCTTTCTTATAATTGACACTTATGGACCATCGAATCTTCAACCGTTTTTATTTTTCCTCGTCGATGCCTTATTCTTTCGGAGCTGGTGCGGATATTTTTTTCAAGTTCATTTCTAGTTTAGAATTTGTTGCGGTATGCATTCTATTTTAATGTACTGCATATGTACATAGTGCATGCCTAGTGTAACGTCCCGGCTCTTAGACGTTCACCAAATTGAAGTTGTGGTCTCAGCAATCTTTTGAGAGACCTACTGGATAGAATATGTGTTCATTTGGAAGCATACTAATCTTCGGATGTTAAATCGTCTAAAATATTCGGATACATCGTCTAAAATGTGCGTAATTGTGTTCCAGCATCTTACGGACGTCTTCTGAGTTTAGATGATTGATGAGTATTATTAAACTGACAAGATAAACTTCCATATTCATACTTGGTAGTGTGACATTACGGAGGTGTGTGAGTTAAAGTCGTTTCAAATATGTGATTTATGGATCAATTCTTCTATTGGAACCTTCGGTGTGGAATATTAAACTCGAAGAGATTTGCTACTAAACATCAAATTACTTTATTTAACTTCTCGACGCGCGTTTCTCTAAGTTAGCATCATCAGGATATGATTCATGATGATTCAGTCTTCAAGAACTTTAATCTTGAGCCATATCCTGATGATGGTTAACATGGTAAACAAAACGAGTGGCGATAAGATCGAGATGAAAAAGTTTATATGATTGATGAGTATTATTAAACTAACAAGATAAACTACCATATTCATACTTATTTCACACTTATGCTTAATATTTGTCGGTAGTGTGACTCTACGGAGATGTGTGAGTTAAAGCCGCTTCAAATATGCTATTTATGGATCAATTCTTCTATTGCTAATCATGTTAGCATTATTCATGATGATTCACTCTTGAGATGATTCAATCTTTAAGATTAAACAGTATCCTGATGGTGGTTAGCATGGTAAGCGAAACGCGAGTTATATAAAATGATTTATTCTCTAATTTAATTTTTTCGAGTTTAGCGATTTATGGAGGTTGATATTACCAGAATTAGTGAGCCCAATCCGTCCACATAATTCATCCATCTACAGAATCTAATCTGAGACTCCAAGCAGTAAATTAACTCATATACCAATTGCAGAATTATATGTAGGATTTTGTGTCGAGGATTTATAATAAAGAATATAAATATAGGTAGTTCTCAACAAATTGTTAATAATTATCGATAATATAACATTTGGGAGTTTGAGATTAATCAAAGTTTACGAAGTTCAAGATTAATACAAGAGAGTCCCAAAGGAACGAAGGTGGATGTTATTATAGAGAGAATAGTTAAAACAAAATGGCGGTGGACTGGCTAGATTACTGAGACAGAGTAACGACAGATAGATGCAGAAGGTCGTCGAATGGAGACCGAGATCAGACAAAAGAAGTCGAAGAAGACCACCTACCCAATAAAAGGATGATCTAAAACGAATCAAAATAAACTGCACAAAACAAATAAGCGTGGCAACATCTGAAGGAGGTTTATGTTCGACATGGGAAAATTTGTAGCTGATTGATGATGACGATGATGATGATGAGGATGATAATGATAGTTATGATATTTTGTTAAAAAAAAACTAGTGCTAGTGCAGTGAATTTTCATATATTCCATCGGTTACTGTATTCTATTTTAAAATAGATATCTGCGAAAGTATCTCACATGAATTTTGAATCTAAAAGTTTTCATTCAATCAGAATTAGAAGTTAGTGACATTTTTTCGGTGGCATATGTTGTATCGCTTCTTCTTTTAATACACTATAATGATCTAAAAGTAAGGTAAATATTTAAATAAAACATTAGACTCAT